>JAYKAV010002031.1:998378-1187864 GCA_035582835.1 Phoebastria nigripes | reverse complement strand
GTGACCAACAACTGTTAACAGATACAAATTCCTTAATATGCTCTAGTTAATCTGTTGTTATCTCAAACCCTTCGAGCCCCACGTTGGGCGCCAAAAAGGACAGTCGTGGTTTAACCCTGGCAGCACCTAAACACCACTCAGCCGCTCGCTCACCCCCCCGCTCCGGTGGGGTGGGGGAGAGAATCGGGAGGGCACGAGTAGGAAAACTCGCGGTTTGAGATAAAAACAGTTTAATAATGGAAATAAAACAAAGTAGAACAGTAATAATAACAGTGATAACAACAACAACAATATACAAAGCAGGCGATGCACAATGCAATTACTCACCACCCGCCGAACCCATGAGAGCCCGTCCCCAGGACCCAAAGCCCCCCACACACCCTTAGTTTTTATACTGAGCATGACGTTGCATGGTATGGAATACCCCATTGGCCAGCTGGGTCAACCACCCCGGCTATGCTCCCCCTGCCAGCTTCCCATGCACCTGGCAGGGCATGGGAGGCCAAAAAGTGCCCGTGCAAGCACCACTCAGCACCACCCAAATCATCAATGGGCCATCAAYGCTCCTATTATACCAAACCCAAAACACAGCACACCCTCCCCAGCTGCTGGGAAGAAAGTTAACTCTGTCCCAGTCGGAACCAGGACAGTCTTCCAGATTCATTTGAAGCTGTTGATTTTGATCTAGAAAGCTAAATAATCTGAGCGAATCCTTAGAACAAGCTCTGTCTGATACGGTTTCTGTACTTATTGCCAGTGAAGGGACATAAGCCATAGCTCTACTACTAGTTCTGGGAGTAATGAAGTCTGGTTAGCAATGGATTTGTCCTTAATAGTCTGCATTTCGCCTTTGATTTATCTCCAGATTCCCCCATGTCCCTTAAAAATCCTCATACTCTGTGATATCTCTATGTCCGCTGTCTTTTTCCACACTACCCCTATCCCTTTCTTGTGTCCCCAGATGCACTTCCTACTGCAGTAACTTCTGAAGTTAAGGTGGMTTCAGAGCTCCTTCCCATATTCTCTACCAACTTCTGCCCTGTCTGGTGATCAAAAGAAAACATACTTTGGCTGGTTTAAAGTTATGTGTAGACTTCTGGTCCAGTTAACACATGTGTACTGACTCACCTGTTTGCTACTTCCTCCCAGCCTCTGGGCAAACTGAACAAAAGAGAGACAATTTAAACCACTCCTGCCTTTCCTTCATTCAAAGTGCTAGAAGGAGCTCTCTCCTGTTAGCTGGCTGCTGAGCTTCATGAAACTCATGCCTATATTTGGGACTTTTGTTTTTCTGTGAAATTAGTTTTTAATTATCCAGTGAAATCCAAAGTTACTAGGCGGAGGCAGACAGACTTGCAAACGAGCAGAGTGTCTGTGATCACATAAGCTTTGATTAGATTGGGACATTAGGGTTAAACAAAAATAAGTGGGAAGGTGGACGCAGTGACTCACCGTTCCTATGGACATCTTTGTCCATCAACATCAGGACCAATTGCGAGGCAGATTGCTTGTTTCCCTTTTGGTCACAGAGATAGATGGGCTGAGGGGAGGCAGCAAGAGGATTTTGGTGAAACTGTTGGAGGGTTGTATCACATTGTGCTTTAGGTGTCTTTCTTGCTCCTATCTGATCATATGGCAAGTGCTAGTCATTTGTTTTTTAAGAGGTTATCTAGGTGCCTGGAGAGCTGGAGGTGCCTAATTTTTTATATATTAGTACTAGAACAATAAATCAGAGGTAAGAATAGAAGTAAGGTGTGCAGGGAGATGTTGTGTAATAGAAAACTATAGGAAGAGATTTGGAGAGGTCTGGACTGCCAGCTGATCTGGAGGAGAGGAAAGAAAAGAGCAGCCTGACCTTTCTCTGCTGCCCTTATAAGAGGTCAAAGGAATGAAACAATAATGGCAGCCTTCAGTCTCGAAAAGGGCAGCAGGAAGAGAAGGGCAGCAGCAGAACTCAGCTACTGCTGTATATTCAATTAACATTTGCAGCCCACAATCCCATAATTTTTCACTGAGTAGGAGCCAGGATAAAAGCCATCCTACTTAGTGTCCATTTCACAAAGTGATATCTAATTAGTAAAATGTTTAAAAGTTAATGAAGAATACACGATGTCAGAAAATATGTTCTGATGAAGTGCGGTCCTCTCATACAAGCACTTGTGCTGTCATAAACTCTTATTACGTAAGTAATATCTCAGTGTCGATGCTAATAAAATACTGAAAGTAAAGGGCCAGGAGGAGTGCCATGCAAAATGTCTAGCCACCTCTTTAGAGGTTCAACTTTAATATTAATGAAGACTCCCTGTAGACACATGCATGAAAGGATCTTATTAATTTCTGGGGTTTGCTTGCCATTTGTATCTGTTACTGCAGAACATTGGACAATAAACCCGTGAAGGTATTTTATCTAGGCATGTGGGATGCAAGCACTGTTTTACTTTTGGACTGCTGCTTTTACATAGGCGCAGTCTAGCTTGAGATACTTCCCCAAGAAATTCCCGGAAAAAAATTTCTAAGAATTGTCTGATGAGCTCCAGATATCACTGGAGTTCCTGAGGGGTCCAGCTGACAGAGCATTTATTTGGTAGTTAAATACTTGATACCTGAATACAGAAGTTGGAATATTACATTTTGGGTGCTGTAATATCTCCAGATAAAAATCTCTGATATGAGACTAAAATTCGATGTTACATAATATAATATTCTACCCCTACATAGTGAAATTTCAACACATTCATCTCTGGAAGAGTTTCCAGGGAATATTATGCATCTGTGGGAGATGCATCAGAAAGGAAATGGGTATTGAAGGTCTTTGAGTTTGCATATGGAGACTGAATCAAAAATTATCAAGCCAAGAAGCTGACACAGAGTTCATTGGTTGCATTTTAGACCTTTTAAACACAGAAGATTTTTTTTAAATAAAGAAAAGTTGCTTGAATATAAAAAAAATCTTTGGATCAGACAAAGGCAAACCTGTTTAAAAAAAAAAAAAATATTGGGTGCAATAGCACTGCAGAGAACAAGGCCAGATTGTGTGTGGGAGTACATCAGCATTGCTCCACTGAAGCCAAACAGAGGATCTGGCCCTGAATGTTGAGTCCTACAGGGATCTTAGGTAATTTCTTCCTGAGCCTCTGTTCTGCTGCCTGCAAGCTGGTCGATTGCACCTTAATAGAACTGAAATATTATCATTTCAAATGTGTCCTCCTTTTACAACAAATATTCATGAAAATTAATTTCAAGCTCTTGTTATGTCAAGATCTAAATACAAGTAATATCCAACTAGAACACAAGAGCAGTATAGTGCAAACACTTTTCTCATTATATAGTTATCAGAAATGCTCTAAAAAAACTACAGTAGGAAAGATATTCTCTGCTGTTTTGATCTGTAAGTAATTATATAAAATAGAAGGTTTTTCAGAGGGAGCTGCAGAATGATAGTTGTGTGACTTGAAGAGAAAGGAACAAAAGGTTGTAGTTGGAAAAATGATACTTCTCTTGAAGAAAAAAATGTGAAAGAAAAATCAACCTCCAGCAAAGGAGCTAGATGTGATTAGAAGAAAAGATATAAAAGTGATCCCTAACGAGTGAAAAGTAGAAGAAGCTCTTCTAAGAGGTGGCTGAAAGGTAGGGAAAGAATCAGCTACCAGGCTTCTCTAGAGGAGTTATTCATAGCAAAATGCTGAAGAAAAATGAATATACTAGAGACTTGCTGTGTAGTATGTATTCAAGCTTAGATAAATATTCACATTTCACAGCCTTTCCAAGAGTAGGTCCTGTGAAGATTTTAACACTAACCTAGTGTTCACCTGTATCAGCTATCAACGTTATCTTATTTCATACTCCCTGAACTAGGTTGTTTTTTTTTTTTAAATTGGCAGCTGTGGTTAGGGTGAAAATCCTGGTGGATGAATTAGGAATACCTCCTGCTTCAAATACAGTTGAGTGGATTTGCCACTAGAAGAAAATCTTATGACTGATTTTGATTTAAATTTCATACCCTTTTACACTGAGTAGTGCATCAGAATCAGGCCATTTGCTGTGAGGTGGAGCCCAGGAAGGGTTCAGTGAGAATACTATGTTAGGGTGTTTGCATTCCCACCAGTCCTTCACCCCAATGCCAGTTCCTGTATCTTAGCAAGGATTTCCATAGCAGTGTTTTGCCAAAACAACTAGCAGTGGTGCTGGGCCTGCAGTGAGCAGGGAGTTAGGGCATGTTGTGGAAACTTAAACCAGCACTGAACTACCCCTTATTGCTCTCAGTTGAGTTAAACAGGAGCAAAATTAGGCCATTCAGTGTTGTATTGGTGTAGATGCTCCTTCATATTTGAACACCTAGCAATTTTTATGCTGTCTTTACATGCCTAAGTAGCAGTAATGCTAGATCTGTGATATTAGATGGAAAACCATTTTGAAAGCTTTCAGAAATCATTAAACAGTTAAAAGCTGGGAGACCTTTTTTTTGGGGGGTAGGATCTGGAGAAGTATGCTGTATGTGAGTAATGCAATTGTCTGTGCCCCCTGCCTAGGGTTAGACTGGATTTGATAAGAAAGAACAAAATTTCAGAACCCTTTTTTAGTTTTAAAGATTGTCAGGGGGGTTTTTTGAGTTTGGGTTGGGTTTTTTGTTTGTTTGTTTGTTTGTGTGTTTGTTTGTTTTGAGAGTCTTAGTGGTACAGTTTACAAAGACTGATGGAACACTACTTATAAACACTTAATGTTTACAGCATTTCTTCTGCTGTACCAAGAAACTCAGTGGAGTTTATGAGAGTTTTTCCCCTTGGCTGCTCAAATATATTGAACAGTTTTATCATTTGGGTGTGATATGAAATTAGGAAAGGAGAAACTGATTGGCTGAATATGGCCCCTTTTAACTGTTGAAACCAGCTCCCTCCCGCAAATCAGGTAAGTATCTTTTGTAAGTACTTTTGTTGTTAATATGTTGTTAACGCATTTTCCAGTGGCTTCCTCATGGTCTTTTTACTGTGAATAATTAACATTTGAATAGTGTGAATGGATGCCTAAATCACATGATATTGTCCCTGTTCCTTGACTGGATGCCCACAAAGCTTTTAATCAGAAAGTGAGCCTTGCTAGGGCCTGTTAGGGGGTTTATTGCCTTAAAAAAGGAGAGACAGCTGTATAAAGGGGAAGGGCAGCTGGAGATACACAGGCAAAACCTACAAACAGAAGAGCTTTCAGAGGAGAACAATATTCTGTTTGTATCCCTGAATATTAGATATGAAATAGCGAACACTGCCTGCCTACCCTCCTTGTTAGTTATATAATAGTTGTATTTAATTTACAGATATTTATCTTTACTTGTTCTCTCTTCAGTTCCCCTCCAAGCTCCTCTTAGCCTTGCTTCTTACAGAGAATGTCATAGGTGGATATATAAATTTTTCTAACGTAATATGTATTTGTGTGTGAATACACTTAGAGAGGGTCCATGAATACTAGTGTGAATGAGACTACATTTGTACATACATAGAAATGCTCATCAGAAGAGAAAATCAAAAAGCCATTTTACCTTATCCCTGGTCTCTGAGGCAGGACGAGCGCACTAAGAACAGCCATGACAAGTGTATTTCTAAAATCTTTTAACAATGGGCAATTAATTCATAAGGGCAGATTTTCATTTGGTGTAAACTATGTACTTCATTCATTAATCTTGCTATGCTGATTTTCACTGAGAATCATCTCCATAATTTTCAGAGTATCATCCTATATATTTCTTGCCCAGAGTGCCATCTCACAGGGCGGTCAGATATGATGACAGTGGATATGGTATAAATAGACAGAGACAGATCTCTGTAGGGATCATTTTGAAAGAGCCAGATGGCAACAACCACATTTATTTTTTTCTCAGCTTCACAAATATGCTTTGCAGTAGGGCTGTGCCTTTTCATTCCAAATGAACCCAAACAAAAACCCATGTATCTTTTCTACATACATTTAAATTCCTCCGGGAGACATCTGTGGGCCCAATTATACAAAGTCCAAGCACCATTTTACAGACTTACCATCCAGGAAATGGAATGACATAACCAGATGCTTATAATTGTGTTTTTTTAATTGGCTTCCTGAAGCATTAAAAAAAAGCCAGTGAGAAGCGGAGTTACTGATACTAGGCCCCATGCATACCACTGCTTTGTGTGAATAAGCCTCTGATTAATTCTGAGATCCCTTAAAACACATCTTAGTCACCCTAAAAATGTAAACAACATTTCTGTATTCAAATTATCATCAGCATCACTCATTCAGTATACTTTGCCTCCTACTTTCCTCTTTATATTCCTTCAACTTCGCTGCCAATTTTTCCATTCTATCTTGGTGTCACTCATAAGTTCATATCTTCTCCTTGATACTTCTTGTCTATAGGAGACAGTAGCTTCCAAATAAATAAAGTCAGTTTCTTTTCCTTACTATGTCTATAACCAACTGAAAACATTTCTGTCTGTAGTGGAGGTAACACTACGTTATCCAGAGCACATGTACTTTTGGCACTAAGGAGCACACATGCATCAGTTGAGTCATGTTACATGAGATGTAACCACCCTCTGTAAAATTCTGGATTCTGGATGTCTAAACTTCATACCAGACACAGGACCATACGTGTGCCTTTTCTGCTTTTGCCGAGTTTTTACTGATTATCTTTAAGAATAGCAGTACAGTTAGATCCAGCATTTTTAGGGTAAGTCTTTACTGTTTTGTTTACCTTTTTTTACATAACAAAAATTGCTATTTATGGTGCTATAATGCAGCAGGGAGGAACTTCCCGATCCCGGATTCCTACTGAAGCACAGCTCCTGTTTAGTTCAGAAGATGGAAGAGATAAATTCAGATTCCTTTCACCTGCCCTGCCCTGGTGGTTATTTACATTGACACTAAGGTGGGGCTACATAGCTAACTTTCAGAATGGAGTTTAAGGGTTACTATCACCCAGTCTCTGCTGTGGGAGCTGCCTCTCCCCTATCTGTAAAGTATTTTGAAAGCTGTCATCCCATTTGGGATGTTTGTTTCTCCCTCCTCCTTGCTGGGAGCTCACTTTCCTCTTGCATCAGGAGCCGTGCAGGCAGAGAGATGCTAAATGCAGGAAGATGATAGAGAAATCTACGTTTTGCCAAGAAGGCTTAACACTGGCAGGTTCAGTCTCAGACCCTCCCTTTCTTAGGTTCAGACTGAACACAGCTAAAGCGGGACAACCTGAGCTGGGTAGCAAATACAGGCTTTAGAGTATCTTTGAGCCAACTCTGTCAGGTGATCACACTATCGGCAATCTAATCTTTCAATATGTGATGCTGGCCTGAATATGGTACGCAGTACACTGGAAAACAAAGGAAAATCCATTTCTTTTTATTTTCAAACTGTTGTCTGAATGGGGAGGCAAGTGATTTGGGGATTTTTTTGTGTATTTTTATTTCTGCTTGGGGAAAGGTGAGGACCATTTTTGATCCAAGTCTGTCTTATATTTGGGGACAGTAAAATAAAGGAAGCAATAAATCTCTGTAAATACAATTTTCTGGACTACAGTGGCAATGGTACTGGTTAGTGATAAGTGCAACTATTGTTCCTTGATATCTCTATGAAGTGGAGGCACAAGCATTTTACTCCCTGGTGATCACTCACTTGAGGATAACTTTTGGTAGGAATTTATGCTGAGCTGTATTCTGCCCTATTTCCTGGTATTTCTGGTAAATCAAACTGGCACCTTCAGCACGTTTGCCTTTGTACTTTGAATGGATTGTCATTTCAGAGGTGACAAATCCTTTATACAAATTTGAAGAATAACAAATTCTGTGTGGCTTTTATATTCAAATTTGTTTACAGAATGATATTTGCAAGTAACTATTTAAGTCACCCTCTTTTTTTTTTTTTAATCATCTGATGATGCAGTCAGTAGTTTGTTCTGTGCTTGGAGGTATATTTCTTTCATTATGTTCATTATTCATGATGGTTCTGTAGTTATTCCTATGCTATGGGAATCTGCTGCATTCATTAAATATCATTTCATAAAATTGATGGACTGTGGCTGGCACAAGTTTATCTATAACATTTTCAAAGAGAATATATCATGTAACCAGCTTGTAAGATAAGCTTATGAGTTTTACAAAGTATGCAGATTTATTATGCATTTCCTTTTTGCATTGCTCTATCACCTCCATTACTGGAGGGAGCACGTGCCTCCAAACCAAGCCTAGATGCCTAAAGACTCTTGGAGCTAGTACTTGATTCTATTACACTACTGAACAAGCTGCTGACATGCAGTGAGCCTTCTTTAGGATTTCCTCTCCTGTGTGACCTCATGCATAGTTTTGGAAAAATACGAAGTTTTCAATTCTTGAATTGAAATAGGATTAGAATGTAATCATTGCATTCTAACCTAATTCCTTCTGCTAGTTCTAACAAGGGAAACTTCTTAATTTCCTGTATGAAATATTTGGGATGCAATTTCAATGTTGCATACCCATGTCTCCATGCAGGAGTTGTTTATGGTTTAAAGGTGCATAAACACTACAACATACAGAAAAAATACAAATAATTTTGAGATCCCTAGGGTTTCAGTTTTGTAAACACATATAGCGAAAAATTGTTGTTGTTATGATGGTCTAAGAATACAGATAAGGCAAGGTTTTCAAGAAAAAGTCATATACATTATTACAACAGTTATTATAATTGTTGAGGGTAAAAAAACCCTCACCTGAAGAAGGCTTTGTGCACCCAAAGCTGGTCTGTTTGTCCTTACTGTATTTGCTTGTATAATAAAAGATATCACCTCTTCCTAATGTGTCAAATTTACATTTTTCATAAAAGCTGACTTTCCTTTTGTATTCAGCAAGTTAAATTTTCTCATAGCCACCAGTTTTTTTTGTGGAAAGTGTGACTGCACTATAAATGCACTAAATGTTTATGTTTTAATGAACTAAAAACTACGTAGCAAGGAGATTGTTATTATAGTGGACCACACAACTGAAATGTGATGGCTTCTGCACCGATCACTGTAAGAGTAAATTGCAGATGGTGGGAAGTGCTGTGATCATCTGATTACATTAATGTGGTAGTACATTAGCTTAATGTATTGAAGGTCAGGAAGTTTACATCTCAGTGGCACAAAACTGGAAATCTGCAAAATGTAATATAAACCAGCAACAAGTATCATAACTGATTGTCATTAAGAAATTAATTTAGCCAAAGAGAATTATTTCTAAGCAGTAGCGAAGAGCAGAAAACTATAGATCTGTATGCAATTTTACAACTACCTTGTCTCAAGGAATGTTTTATTTGTCAAGTGCTGCTCTTCCTGCAGACACAGTTACAATAGCTTTTACTTATGCATGTTGGTCACAGAAGTCTATCCATGAAGAAATCAGAAATAAAGTATCAGAGCAGATGATTGAACATTGATGGTTAGCAATTTGGTGTTTTGTATGAATTCTCATTCTGTCCAGATTATTTTGTAGGTCAGGCTTATGTTTCCTAGATGAATGTATGCATAAATTAAGCAAACAGTGGCAGAAGAATGCTATTTATGTTGGCAGGTATGGTACTGGAGATTTATAACCACCATGGGAGTGTGGGTTTTCTGTCTGTTTGCCTAAAACCTACTGCTGTTGTGATCCTACTTATTTTCCAAGCCTGGAGGAATTACAGTGTCTAGAAATACGCTCTGGATTCTGTGAGCACACAAATTTACTTGACATTTCACAAATGCTAGAATTTGTTAAGCTGTTCTTTGTTGGATATGAATTGGCTTTGTAAACCTGTTCACTAACGACATAAGAACATATACATCAAAGAACAGGACTTAATTAATTTGCTTTGCGCTGATCTGCTAATGCACTGGAAGACATGACAGAACCAGAGAGCCTGGCAACTTCAGTATGTACATGGGGTGGTACTGAGGCAATAATGACAAAAACATGCTTGGCAAAGCATTTCTTAATCCTAGGGACATTTTCTCTCAAAGAGCTTAGAGCACTGGCAATCTGAAAACAAGAAAAGTCTCTTTGCTAGATCTTGCTTCACCTTTGATTCTCATTCTGCTTAGCACCCTTGGTCCTGCCTTTTCTTCTTCCAGCTAGTTCTGCTTACTAGTTGCAATAAAATGGCTTTCACTTTTCAGACAGCTCCTCAAGCTAACTGTTCAGGTAGACAAGCTGCAGCTTTCAGAGCAAACCACTGAAGAATTTCACTTCTTTCCCATGCAGGTTTCTTTCCAGAGTCCATTCAAAGACTTTACTACTAGGAGACTGTATTTCAGTGAGGAAGAGATGTATACAGTTGAGATCCCACAATGACTCTCAAATTTGTAATGGTTTACATGATTTCTATCTCCTGGCACAGTACAGATGGTTTAGTCCTAAATGGAGCTTGTAATGCAACAAGCCAATGACAAAACATTTGCCTTTAGCTTTCAGTATAGAGCTATCATCTTTCAAAATGGACAAGTCAGAAAAGCTGATCTCAATGTCAGAGTACTTCTGAATGTTTTTTGCACTTAGCAATGCTTCTACTAAATTTCATTATTCTGCATTAGTGCATTAGTGACCCAGCAATTAAGAGAACTTTAATTCTGTCCACTGTAATCTGAAACGCGGTGTCAACAAGCCTACAGGATCACTTAGTTTATGACAGGTGGAGAATTTTACACTGTAAATCCTGTGCAGTGCTTTCCCAGGATTTACAACTACATCATATGTGTATCTAGTTATCATGCTGCTGTTAATTTCTGAACGGATCCTGAGCTGAACTGGAGAAGCTGAACTTCCATCTCATTGGTCTCGGCTTTTTTTTGTTCTTTTAGCAGCCAAAATAGCAGCATGTAAAAACTAGTGGTTAGAAACGTTCCAGAAGTACAACATAGTTATGTAGTCTAACAATTTCCAAAACAATGTTTTTGAAGAATATATACCTGTTTTTCTTTCCCTTTCTTGTCTTTAGTCCAAAGGATGCTCTATTACTGGATATTTAGTACATTACTTTTTGTGGTATAATGCTGCTTAGAAAGATCTGCAAGCAGTATAAATTCAATGGGAATACGCAAATGTCAAGCAATATGACAACCTGTGCTAGAGTGGAAGAACACAGACAGTGGATCTCAATTTTATAACAAGGTGGTTTGTTTTTTTTTAATGAGGCCATGGGGCAGAATAAAAAGGGTGTGACTTTTTTTCCTCAATGCAAATGTATCTCTCTGATCTTCCTTATTCTCTTATCTTTGGATGAGCTAGTTATAATAGGAGCCCTCAGAGTGCTTTGTATTTTTTGAGCCTGCAGTATTTTCACATCTGTCATCTGAGAAATCATCTTTCTTTTCTTATAACAGACTTTCTAACAAAGCCAGAGCATTTATCTTCCTGGCCTGTTAAACTGCTTTTTCAGATCTATTCTGTTTGTCCAGTAACCAAAAGAACTCAGTCTGTCACATTTCCCAGTAACTCTCCTACAGACTGTAACACATCCTGCCTCAGAATGCTCCACTCATAACCCAGCGTGCAGACATTACCACCTGCTTCCCTATTTCATCACTCACTGACAATTACATGACTCATGCATGCAAATTAGGGATGAACAATTCTCATGAAATTTGAGTTTACCCAAACTTTCTAAACATTTTCTGATGTTTGCAGATGTACTTCAAGTTTGTGAGTCTTTGGGAGGCATGATTTGTTTTTTCTTTTAAACAACAACATTTCGGTGCTAACTATGAAGATGCCAGTCCAGTTCTAAAGCATAGAAGATTTCCAAAAGCTAAGCAAGTAATGTCCTTGTCTTATAAATAATACAGCCTAACTGCACTATCAAGAAATGTAACACTGCATAAAGAGTTAACTTTTACTGTCTGCAAAAAAACAGATAATCATTAAAAATATGTGAGCAAATTATTAATACTTACTTCCCCCAAGTAGTCAGAATCCAGGGGTTTATAAGTTATTCCAGTTAGGAATTTGATGCTGTAGCCTGGTGTCAGGGAATGTTTTACTTCTTATGGACCAGACCTGAGAGTGTCTGTCACACAGTCAGCACCATTTGAGCTGATGTTTCCCACTCATCTTACCGACTAGTTAATGGCAAGAATTCTGTGGATATTCCACTTAGCCCATTTAAAGCATTTCTTCACTATGCACTGTGGTCTTCACAGATACACCTTTGGATGTATTTTTAGCCATGTTGACAGATGTATCTTACATTGTAGAGTTTCTATTTTACAACTTAGAAACACCTACGCAGGTGTACACAAAGCAGTGTGGATCCAAAACATCTCATCCCCTCAGTATCACAGCAGGGATTCTTAGCTTGGTCACAGGGCCACTTGATCAACACTATTCTGCTTCCAGAGCCAAGCTACTACATCTATATGGTGCTGCCACCAGCCTTGGATTGCCACTAATATGGAGACCTGTCCTGTATTTCACTGCACAGAGTTGACATCCCCCAACACAGTAAGCAGAATTTCTGCAATTTTTTTGTGAAAAGAGAATTTTTCTTTGAGAGGAACCTGTCGGGAAAATAGGGCAAATCCTTGGTTAGCAAGCTCTCATACTCTGCTAACATATTTAATTTAAAAGGTTACTGTAGAAAGAAGACACTTGTAGACAGTCTACCACATAATAAAACCATATTTGAAGCAGACAGATGGAGCTAAATGAACCAGGACAACCTACAGCTCGTTTAAAAAGGTCTGATGTAGCATGAGAATAAAACAAAAAAGAAAAAAATAAAAGGGAAGCTTTATAGGATAATAATTATCCTGAGTGTCTGTCCCTACTGTATTGACTATCTGAATGACAATTTTTAGAATTCAGGAAATTGATTATATGACCACAATCAAGAAGATTCAAAATTAACCAGTCTGGCTTTATCCTTCTGTATAGTACCTATATTTTTTTAATAGTGACTTTCTGTAATATTTGAAAGATAACCATGCTGCAAAAAGCACACATACTGTAAGAACTTTCAGAAAGTGTAAGAGCAAGGGCTTTCTTTCTGAAGGAGGCTGAGCACAGAGGCACCCAGATGGGTATGTACAGCTTGTAGAGAAAAAGCACAAACTCCTCTCAGCAATTTCTGAGGAACAAGGAAGTCAGCAAGAAAGAGAAATTTGATATAAACAGACTGTCTTACTCATACAAATGCTGAATACCAGCAATTAAAACATTTAAAAGATGGCACCGCATGTTAATGCTTCTTCAAAGACAGTCTCTAGTCTCGTGTAATATGCTTCATCTCTGGGGAGCTGAGAAGTTTGAAGGGAGGTCTTTGAAATACTGCTCCTCCTTCTGCAATGAATCATTCCTTCCAGAGATAGTTAACTAATACCATCTATTTGCCATAAACCAAATGATAGCCTAAACTTGATTATAGTAGCAATGTGCTTTTCTGTAGCATCATTTCAAAGCAGAGAACCCGAGGATATGTTTATTTATTACTTGGCGAAAAAATATATTCTCAGCAGATGACAACTGCGGATAACATCCTGCTTTAATGGCAGTTCTTCATGGCATGGTTTTTTCCACTTCCCTTCATACTCACCTTCTTGGATTTTCTGTTTATTACTAGTTTCTGATGCATGCATCAACACTAATCAAACAGGCTATGCTTTTAAAGCTACATTCTTAGTCATGCTTGGGTTGAATGTGTGAAAACACTACCTTTCCAGCCAGAGACACCACTGATACATTGCAGCCTAAAGAGAAGTCTAATAATGTAGACACTGGTAAAACAGCCACCTGTACATCGATAGATGTAAGTATAATTTGCATGCTGATGCAACACACTGCTAGTGTAAGTATGGTCTAAAACCTCTACAGCAATGTCTTGGGCAAAGATAAGGGAAACAAGGAGGAAGTATATGTGGGGAAAAGAGACATCATTTATAGTATCATGACATTTTGCCTGGCAGGCATGCTTAAGGAGCGATGGTATAAGTGTCACTAACTTCAGGGTATACTTTAAAGTAAAAAAAGTATCTTTTTCAGAGGAATTATTATACTGTATTTTCACACTACAGCACCCACAAGTCATCTGTAAATAGATATATATTTATATATTTTAAGAATAAATAAACAGCCTGCATTTCAGAAGTAATGGAGTTCTGACTCTGGACAAGTAATACAAGGCTATGTTTACCTCAGAACTCCTTAGTGGTCTTCTCTGCTTCTGTCTCTGTAACATGCTTCTCCATAGCCTATATTGTCCCCACTCCTAAGCTTCAAAAGCCCATTTCTTCTAGACTGATAGCCCTCCTGCTCTCACAGTGATCTGGGGACTTATTTTCATGAACTGACACTTTCAGAGGAAAGTATGCAGGGAATATATGTACTAATGAGTTAGTTCCATAGAGTAGCCAAAGTATGTAACAAAAAAGTACAACAGTGCAAGGTAGATATTTGGTATGCATTATGAATAGCTTGATTTTCATTTCATGTTGCTCTTAAACAGAAACCTTTTTAAGTCAGTAGGTCAAATTTCAACATCATCTCTTTCATTCTCAAAATTAATTCCCATACCAGGAAACTGATAGCCATAGCTCAAAGCCACTTTTCTGTACCCATGTTCACATACTGGCCTTGGGCCTAAATGACCTATTGAATAATTTAGAGCAAACTGGAACATTTTTATGGCCTCTTATAGCAGTTTTCCAGCTGCTTTGAGCAGTCACAGCTGCATAAAGCAGCCAAAGCCAGTCCCAGAACCTGAACCAAATACACACAGATTACTAGTCGTGCTGTTTAAGCCAAGAGTAAACCTGTTTTTGTAAATATTCATTTCTGTGATGTAAGCAAGCTTAGGGCAAAGCCCTTGATGAAGATTTTGCTAGTGCACAACTTTTTGATTACTTTGGTTCCTGGCCTTATGAAGCCATTCATAAGGCACTGTGTTTTGTGTCTTCTAAGACTCTATTTCTCAATTAGTTGATCCTATTTTCATTGCCTTTTAAGGGCAAGTCTTCATTTCTTTCTAACTGTCTGCACCAAATGATAAGATATGGGCCCTGAGGCCCTTTCTTTAGTTGCACTCACTGCCATCCAAATTTAGATCCGTATTTAAGTTTTGAGCTCTTTCGTGGGAACATATGGCTGAGAGCTGCAGTGTATTTAATAAATCCCTTATGAAACACTGAATGAAATAGAAAGCTGATGAACACAGACTGATTATTAGTCGGGCTGGAGACATATGTTTTAGGAACACTGCCATGACTTGGTGTGGAATGTTTAACTTTCCACAATGCTTAATGTAGAGTCACCAGTTAAATCATTGACCTGGGCAAGGTTGACACGGCTATCCTCTGAATTTCTGTCAGATTGCTAATTATGTGGACAAGCAACACATCGTGTACCATTTACTAACACGTTCATGGACTTTCTGCCCTTAGTTGTTAACTCTGGCTATCTAAAGGAAACTGAAATTTTAAAAATTATRTACTGCTTTAATCAAATATTACACTTCCATACAAGACAATTGAGGCTTGCTTCTACAGTCTTCCTTGTTTCATCTGTACCACACTTCACTTCTTTCCATTCACTTATACCCTCACTGGGATGTGTACAGCTGAAAATTAAGCAAGCCAAATAAATTATATCTGAATCCCAGCGTGGGAATTTTGTAAGCTGCCTAATGGGTCTGGCACCTAATCTGTCTTGATAGGAGACAACTAACATTTAACATTTCCATTCATGAAGAGTAGCTACTTAGACTGCTTAGAGGGTACCTTAAATTTTTGCATGCTATTTATTTTTCATTTGTGTGTGTTCTTAAACATCTTCCTCTGTCTGTTTGTTGGCTGATAAATCTAGCCATTATAGTCTTAGTGTAGACATCATTTATACCTAGAAAAGCATATCTGAAAATACATTACCTTTAAATAGCGGGATCCATCACATCTGAGCTCCCATGTCTGATAGCCAAAAAGCTCCATTTCATTTCAGAAGAAAAATTGCTTCTGTCAAGGTAAACAGAATGCATTATCCCTCTTTAATAACCATTTTTAAGCATGCTTCTGTATTACTTTTTTCACAGCTGTATTGCAATAAGCCTCAGAGTAATTGCCAGTTCTTCTGTCTAATAGGTTCATTATTCTTTTGCCATAATTGCAGCCATTAAATGTCCAATTGTTAAATTTCCACTCCTACATTTACTTAGTGTTACATTTTATAATGGGGTATGTCATTACAGCACCCCAGTGGCTACAGCTGTTGTTCAAAGTGTTTCTAAAAGTCAATGAGATCTATTTGAGATATGTCTGTATTCTTGATTTTTCACAGATTCTCTCCACTGCACTATGTGTGTCATCTTTTTTTAGCTTTTTCAAAGATAGCTGCATTTAGGTACACTTTACTGAAAGTTTAAGAACCTGACCTATTCTCAGGAAGACATAAAGCTGTGACTTTAATATTTCTAAAGCACCATTTTTTCACTTTTATGAAATGATTCATATATAACAAGGTGATGGAGCAAAGATTTAACTAAGAGAAATTAACACTTACGGCTTAATAGCTTTTCGAGAGCACTGATTTATCTTTTGTCATGTTAAATTTGTTGGGCTTTTTCTTTGCTGTAAAAGAAGCCTAGCTCCTAGTGTTAGCTACAGTCGTGGTAATAAAACGATCTATTTAATGCCCCTTGCTTCATTACTTGACATTTCTAGATAAGTTAATAAGTATGCTAGGGTTTACTTCTTATTTGTGTGAGAGGGACTTGATTTGAAATGTTACGTTTGGACCTGATACGTAAGCTTTATTAAAAACAAGTAAAAGCCCTTACAATTATCACTCTGTCTATAATCATTAGTAATCCTCTTTCTTTCATAAGACACTCATGATCTATATAGTTTGTGTGTGCTATCTGGTCGCAATTAGTCTTTCTATAATGACACTGAAAAATGGTTTTGAGACACCTATACTAACACTTGCATTAGTTTATGTTGCTGATGAGCATGGAGGTGCTGTTTTGGAAATTGCTGGTACCAACAATTGTCAGCCCCAATCAATTTCCTGGGAAAGTTGATACACCATGCCCAATAACCCTATTTGTGAGGTTATCCAGCCTCTCTTTAGGAGATAACTTCATGTCACTTTAAAACTCTTATAGGCAGTATGTCATTTTTATTACTCAGATTTCACACTCCTCCATAAGGGGTTGATTAAAACTGCATTTGAAATGTATATCACATAAGGTTTTTTATATACCACATTTTCATTCTTAACCTCATTATCAAGCTGTAATTTTTTTCAGTGATTAACCTAAAATTGCAGCATTTCCTATCAGTATATGCAGTATTTCATATCTTCTAGCTCATACATTATCATAGAATCATAGAATAGTTTGGGTTGGAAGGGACCTTTAAAGGTCATCTAGTCCAACMCCCCTGCCATGGGCAGGGACATCTTCAACTAGGTCAGGTTGCTCAGAGCCCCGTCCAACCTGACCTTGAATGTTTCCAGGGACGGGGCATCATAACAAAAATAATATGGTATAGTGATAAAGATATTTGATTTACAAAAAATAGAGATTTAGAGATTAAAAATCTATTTTATTTATAAACTAGAGATTTAGTACTTTTAAAGAAGGAGAAACATTTTTCTCATCCAAATTCCTTCCCATATTGTAGAACATATACTGATGATAGAAACAGAAAGAAAAGAGGTCACCAGAAAAAAAAAAAAATTAGCTTGTTTTTTTCTGTATGGAGGTAGACTTTCCACAGAGGAAGGCAAAGAAAAACCCTCATGATCTCTACTTCTAGATTGCGGTTCAAATCTACATCATTATCAAAGCAGAAAGTTGTTACCACATCATGTCTGTGTACATGACATTTATCTGCTTGTTATAATCATGTTTTCAGTACTGCGGTACTGGGTAATTAATTCTTTCAGTGTCTGGCACTAGATTACAGTAATACTAGATATGCCAAGGTGTTGAAGATGCCATTCAGATGTTCTGTTCTCTTGTGGGGGAGTTCTTTTTGAGCAAAGTAGATGTAGCAAATTTCTACTGTAAATGTCAGTTTTACAGCCACAGAATAGGCTTCACTTTCCAGGATCCCTGGATTGCAAAACTCAAGGAGATACAAAAGCAGAGAGAAAAAAATCCACCAGCTAGTAAACTGGAAGAAAAAAAAATACTTTACAATGTGATTAGTGTTAACGTAAGCAAATAGGTAGCAGAAATTATTTATTTAATTAATTTTACCCTGTTTTCAGCTCTTTGGGGCATTGGGTGGAAGAAAATTGAAACATATTATTTATTCACAATCCAAGCCAAAACAGAGTTTCACAGTCAGCAGATTATCAGATTGTGAATTTCAGATATTTCAACCAGATGTACGATTCACATATAAATCGTAAGTCATTCTGCAAGCCATATAACTTAGTTAATAAATATAGTTTGTATTTCACACAGGCTAGAAATAATTCCCATTTACATTTTTCATTACAGTAGTTACAAGTATCATCATCTTCTCTCTTATACCCACAAACCATCATGGCTACAATAGCACTATTGTGCAGAAATCATCTGTTCAGTAGTTTGATTGATTCTTTCAGTGATCTTTCAATGTTTGAGCCAATGCCCATCAACATTAACTGAAAAACTTKTATCTATGACTGGTTGGACAATTATGTAGTTTCAAAGATATAGTGAAGGTATAAAATTGCTATATTTTATTTGGCAGTATGAATGAGTAAACCAAATTGCTAAAATAGGTTTTAGCATATTTTTCCCTTAACAGAGGTAGCTGATGTTAGTTAATGCTTAATGAGAAGATTATTAAGGTGGAAAGATGTGGGGAACAAGGTGGCTGGCAAAGTTGTTTGATAGGGACAGCTTGCAAGGAAGCATTTTGAGTTTGGAACAATGGAAATTTGCCAAACAGAAAATTTGGATAAATTACTAATTTGGAGACTCATCTAAAAAAAATCCAGTAAATGGTGTCTCGAGAGATGAAGAACAGAGGTGCCACAGTAGGATCTGATTTAGCTGCAGGACCAGCCAAGGCTACTAAGCAAGATATAGGCTGAAAAAGCTCCATGGTCATAGAAAGACCATGGGTTACTCCATTGGGCTTTATCCCAGCCAGTGGTGAGAAAATGAAGACAGTGAAGTGCATACAACATTATATTTTTATATATTTGTGAGTTATATTTACCATGTAAATTTTCTGTGAACTGGATGAGTGGACATCTTCCAGTGGAGATTTCTGGAAAACGCTGATTAAATCACAAATGCTCCTGAAGGGTCACTACCAAGTCCAGTGGACAAGGAGTTCAGCTATGTACTCTGGCTGTCTGGAGAGGTTTCTAGAAATAGTAGCTACCTCACCAGGGTATATCTGGGAACTCTTGAGTGCAATGCCTTCACTCTGCTTGGACTCCAGAGGTTGATGAAGTGACTAAATAAAGCCCATGAGATTGTTTAAGTTACATTAATGACCAAAGCTAGCTAAGGAAAAGGAGACATTTTTTCTCCCTGTGAGCATAAGGTTGCATAAAATGGATATAGATTAAATAACTTGGTACAGAAGGCCTTCATTGTTGTGTTCATTAATTGTGTAATATTAACTGCAGTCACCTGATCAATGTTTTTGGATTTTTTACAACTGTAATCCATTCTGGAAAACCCAACCTTTGAATATTGGCTTTTCTTTTGCTATGTTTCACCGTCAGACATCCTCACAAGTGACAGGGAATGGAATTGAAATCAAAAGCTGGAGCAAAGCAGAAAAACAAACAAGCTGAGAATATAGTTCCTGATGAAGAAGGCTGGGTGCAGCCATATCTGACTCTATTTAAAGGTCAAAATTTGAGGCTTCTTTCCTCCAAATATCCACCCCAGAATGGTGCCTCCTCTTCGCTGAAAGCCCAGAAAGCTGTCTAGCTGTTAAAAGTTTAATTCTTGTTGATGTCCTTTGAGAATAGCAAACTTCCCATGTTATCCATCAGGTAATGGCTATGAATGCTCCAAAAAGGGATGGCACTTTCCCAAATCCTGTGTGGAATTACCTACTTTGTTTTTTTAAATCTCAACAGAGTCAGATGTATGCTGAACTCAGCAGTGCTATCAAGAAGAGGCTGCACACCCTGAAACTCCTCCTGGCTGGCTGTGCAGCCATAAATCTGCCCAAGCTCTTTAGGCTTTTCCTAACCACCTATAAGAAGTGGTAGGTAGGCTTACAAGGTTGGGGGATTAGTTYGTAGCATAATTTGAAAAGGATGGCAAGTCTTTTGCACTATTTTTTTCCACAAATTAATTAAAAAGTTCCTGTTGCTTAAGGATCGAGTGTACAGTTCATAGGTCAAATTTCACTGAAAGAGTAGGACCATTCACAAGCTAAATGTGAAGGCAAAGTGCTACCTAAGGTGAGGACCAGGGTGCTGTGTCTTTGGGGTTTGAGTCCTGGATGGGGATTTGGAATATCACGATCTTTAAAATGCGCTAGAAAAAATGTCTGGACTAGGCTCTATTCTGGCCAAGCTCTGTGAAAGTATGAAGGCTTCTGTCCGTGTAAAAGGCTTCTCCTCAACTTTGTGGAAGAGGTAAACAATGCATATTTTCCTACCAGCTAGTGCTGAAGTAGCTGAAGGAAATACAACACTGCAGAGAGGAAACAGTCTAGGAGGTTCCTGGAGTGTGTGGAAGACAACTTCCTGACACAGCTGGTAAGTCAGCCTACCAGGGGAYGTGCCTCACTTGACCTGCTGTTTACAAACAGAGAAGGACTGGTGGGAGATGTGGTGGTCGGAGGCCGYCTTGGGCTTAGCGACCATGAAATGATAGAATTCTCAATTCTTGGTGAAGTAAGGAGGGGGGTCAGCAAAACCGCTACCATGGACTTCCGGAGGGCGGACTTTGGCCTGTTCAGGACACTGGTTGAGAGAGTCCCTTGGGAGACAGTCCTGAAGGGCAAAGGGGCCCAGGAAGGCTGGACATTCTTCAAGAAGGAAGTCTTAAAGGTGCAGGAGCAGGCTGTCCCCGTGTGCTGTAGGAAGAATTGGCAGGGAAGACGACCGGCCTGGCTGAACAGGGAGCTTTTGCTGGGACTCAGGAAAAAAAGGAGAGTTTACCACTCTTGGAAGAAGGGGCAGGCAACTCAAGAAGAGTACAGGGATCTCATTAGGTCGTGCAGAGAGGAAATCAGAAAGGCAAAAGCCCGGCTAGAACTCAATCTGGCCACTGTAAGAAACAACAAAAAATGTTTTTACAAATATATTAATGACAAAAAGAGAGCCAAGGAGAACCTCCATCCTTTATTGGATGCGGGGGGGAACGTTGCCACTGAGGATGAGGAAAAGGCTGAGGTACTTAATGCCTTCTTTGCCTCAGTCTTTAATAGTCAGACCAGTCACCCTCAGGGTATTCAGCTCCCTGAGCTGGAAGACAGGGACAGAGAGCAGAAAAAAACCCCATAATCCAAGAGGAAGCAGTTAACGACCTGCTATGCCACCTGGACGCTCACAAGTCCATGGGGCCGGATGGGATCCACCCGAGAGTACTGAGGGAGCTGGCGGAGGAGCTTGCCAAGCCACTCTCCATCATTTATCAGCAGTCCTGGTTAACGGGGGAGGTCCCGGATGACTGGAGGCTTGCCAATGTGATGCCCATCTACAAGAAGGGATGGAAGGAGGATCCGGGGAACTACAGGCCTATCAGCCTGACCTCRGTGCCGGGGAAGATTATGGAGCGGTTCATCTTGGGGGCGCTCGCAAGCCATGTGCGGGACAACCAGGGGATCAGGCCCAGCCAGCATGGGTTCATGAAAGGCAGGTCCTGCTTGACCAACCTGATCTCCTTCTCTGACCAGGTGACCCGCCTAGTGGATGAGGGAAAGGCTGTGGATGTGGTCTACCTGGACTTCAGTAAAGCCTTCGACACTGTCTCCCACAGCATTCTCCTAGAGAAGCTGGCGGCTCTCGGACAGGTGTACTCTTCACTGGGTAAAAAACTGGCTGGACGGCCGGGCCCAGAGAGTTGTGGTGAATGGAGCTAAATCCAGTTGGCGGCCGGTCACAAGCAGTATTCCCCAGGGCTCCATTTTGGGGCCAGTCTTGTTTAATATCTTTATCAACAATCTGGATGAGGGGATTGAGTGCTCCCTCAGTCAGTTTGCAGACGACACCAAGTTGGGCTGGAGTGTTGGTCTGCTCGAGGGTAGGAAGGCTCTGCAGAGGGATCTGGACAGGCTGGATCAATGGGCCGAGGCCAATTGTATGAGATTCAACAAGGCTAAGTGCCGGGTCCTGCACTTGGGTCACAACAACCCCATGCAACACTACAGSCTTGGGGAAGAGTGGCTGGAAAGCTGCCTGGCAGAAAAGGACCTGGGGGTGCTGGTTGACAGCCGGCTGAACATGAGCCAACAGTGTGCCCAGGTGGCCAAGAAGGCCAACGGCATCCTGGCCTGTATCAGAAATAGTGTGGCCAGCAGGAGTAGGGAAATGATTGTCCCCCTGTACTCGGCACTGGTGAGGCCGCACCTCGAATACTGTGTTCGGTTTTGGGCCCCTCACTACAAGAAGGACATTGAGGTTCTGGAGCGTGTCCAGAGAAGAGCAACAAAGCTGGTGAAGGGTCTGGAGAACAAGTCTTATGAGGGGCGGCTGAGGGAACTGGGACTGTTTAGTCTGGAGAAGAGGAGGCTCAGGGGAGACCTTATCGCGCTATACAACTACCTGAAAGGAGGTTGGAGTGAGGTGGGTGTCTGTCTCTTCTCCCAAGCAACTAGCAATAGGACAAGAGGAAATGGCCTCAAGTTGCGCCAGGGGAGGTTTAGATTGGACATTAGGAAAAATTTCTTTACTGCAAGAGTGGTCAAGCATTGGAAGAGGCTGCCCAGGGAAGTGGTTGAGTCACCATCCCTGGAGGTATTTAAAAGATGTGTAGATGTGGCGCTTAGGGACATGGTTTAGTGGGCATGGTGGTGTAGGGTTGACGGTTGGACTCGATGATCTTAGAGGTCCTTTCCAACCTTTATGATTCTATGATTCTAAGTCAGTATTGAAAGGCAGAGATGAGCCTACTTTCATGGGGGCAAATGAAGATACACACAGCAGGGGTCTGGGAACATGCTTCTGTGACACTGATGGTTGCCCAACACCATTTTTAAGGCTTTAAGAACCAAAGAACCCTGGAAATGTTGTGCTTTAGCATGCTGCTGGGGAGTGGGAGAGGAGTGCATGTGTACATAGGCATTATGTTAGTTGAATGGTAAAGTTGTATAACAAGTTGTACTTGTTAATACAACTGAATTATGTATCTGTGGACTGAATAGGACCTTCCTGCTTTCTGTTCTGCATAAACACCATCAACTACATCCCAGCTGTAAAATCATTAGTAATGGAGACAGAAAAGACAAAAGAAATGTTTAACTTTCAGTTCCCGAATTATGTCTCTTGTTCACATTGTATTCATTGCAAATGAGGCCAATCCTTGTGTCTTCTAGAATGTTAGTTGAAAAAAAAAATCTCCTGTGACTTGGGAGTTGAATGACTTTGATATGGTATCATTGGTGTAGACCCTGTAACCCACAGTGGATCTGCTCTTGTTTGTATTGAAGTCATCCCAAAGTCATTATTACAGTGACTTTTTCTGACTGACTGTGCTTTCACTCCTGCTGTTGTATCCTCTTCTTTTCTCCCAACAGTACACCAACATATCAGCTTGCGTTTGAAATAATAATAACATTTTAGATAGTTTATGACACAGCCTTAACCTTCTTTAATAGCAGTTTTATGTATTCAATATTCTGCTGCTCTAGTTGGCTTGCAGTCTTTCAGAAGCGCTAGTCACTAAATAAAATAAAGTTCATATTTATTGCTATGTGTCATCTAAAAGCAATCACTCAAAACAAGAATTATAAGATCTTCTACAGATGAAAATGTTTTTGTGATGGAAGTTGGCAAGGCCAATCTGTTATCATGAGGCATGGAGAAGAAAGGCCAGTGTTCTTGACTGTTTGGTGAATGCACTTATTTTCTTTTTGCAATTTTCATTATGGCAAATTGTTTGACCTAGCAGAGAGACACCTTCTCAAGGATGGGATCATATTGTTTTGCTAGTATAATTCCATCACAGTCAACAATGGCTATAAATGGAAAAATGACGCAGAAAGGTACAACAGTATAGGATGGTATGTTTTCAGATCAGTAATCAGTGTCTATTTAAAATAAAATAGAAATATATGAAATGAGGTGCTCTGACTCCATTTTATTAAGGTGAAGTGAAGTTTTATTACTAGTGTTATGATCAAATGAAGGAAAATAGGGGTAGTGAGAGCTATACACAGGAGAATAAAAGCAAGCAGCTAAGAATCTGTTATATTAACCTAACAGTTCTTGACATTCTGTAAAGTCATTGAGATGTGATTTTTCATCCAAAGCTAAAAAGTTTCTGTGATAGTATTAGTTAAATAAAAAAAGCAAAATGGAAGTCCTGTATATTGTGTACATCTCCACTGCAGGAGACACATATGTCTGATTTTCTTTAGGAGAATGTAAAAGAATAAAAATGCAAATTTTCTAATCTAAATTCTAGAGAATAAATAGCAAAATAATAACAAAAATAGTAAAAATTACTTGCAGAATAGTAACTTCTACAAACAGAAGCACTGCTTTTTCCATTACCTTGCCAAATCACTACTGTGGCATTTAACTGAGTGCACATATTCTTACTTTCTTTTTAAAGTGGATTTAGGTTTTTTTGTTAGATTTTTAATGTAATGAAAATATCATGCCTTGGGTCATTCTTTCTTGAATTTTTATAAGTTAGGAAAGATTATTTTACAGTATAAACCAATATGTGAAGGAGCATCAGCCCTTCATTTATACTTACGCAGCCCAGTACTCACATGTGGTTACATTGCGCCAAATTTAACAATACTGAAGGAGGAAAACAGGCACAGGTTGATCTTAAGAACTTTTAAAGACATGAGCCACTTGCTCATGTCTGTAGTTCCACAGAAGTTAAATTGAATTATTATGCAAATAACACCACATGTGTACATGCTGTCAGGTTCCAGTTAATAAATGGCCTTACTCCTCTGTTATTTTCATGAACTATACAAAAAAGATGCTTATGTAGACACTTCTTCAAAAAATATATATAAGGTTTTCTATGAGATGAGAAAAATAACACTTTTAAATCTGGCTTTCTGTGAATCAAACTGCAAATATTGTGTTTCACTTTCTGAATTTCTGAACTGTTTTAATTACATTATGAATTTACCTCCATATGGATGTTGACATGCATTGAAACCATGGTTATTAGTCATCTGAATATGTACTGTCCTGTTTTTTGGTGGGGCCTGATTCTAATTCACATGAAGTCTTGGACACCTGTGAGCAATGAAAAGGAGTCTTTAAACAGATCTGCTTAGCTGAGATTTACCCCCCATTTACAGCCCCATAACATGGTCAAAAGTAGATTAGCATCAGACCTAGTACTTTCACGTACCTTTATTTTAGATCCTGGCATTGCAGGTGTAAATGCGTACGCATGTTATAAGAGAGTGGACAATAAATATAAACTTGTATTTTATATGCCAGTGATCTCTGGAATGAATCCCTACATATGTACACACACACACACACATACATACATACAGGACTGAGCCTTCTGCAAACATGAGCGCCTTTCAGAATTTAATCAGCATAGATGCAGAAGGGTTAGGATAATCCTCAGCAGCTTTGCCAGCTCACTTTTGCAATGCTCCTCAAGCATGTGACTCAAACACACTCAGAAACAGCTTAGATATAGTGCTTTGCCTCACATGACCTTTTTATCACCAGTGGTTTGGCTTCTTGAGAGATGCTGAGGGAAGTTGGACTACTGTTGGAACTCAAGTTGGAATCGAGTCTTTAGTCTTAGTTTCATCTGGATGTGCAAGGACAATAAGGAGATACGATAAAAAGAAATCTGCCTTGCCATGTATTAGGTCACATTCAGACCTTTGAGCAAGCCAGCTCAGAGAAACTGGAGGAAATACTGCTGTACCCTTTTTGTCAAATCCCTGAATTGATTTGTTTTTGACTGGTCCTGCAGTCAGAGGAGGCTGAACAGAGAGTGGAAATAACTGCCTTGAAATAGTGAAGACTTAGTAAAATAAGGTTATTTTATTCAGTCACTGCTTGCCAAGATACTCCTTCAAAATATGAAATTTTTATTTTACTTACGCTTTTTAGAACGAGGTGAAGGCTTTTTGGTTTGAGACTATGACAAATTCTACTGTTTCAAAATCTGTTTTTAAAAAAGTTATTTCTGACTGACTTCTGAATTACAAATCAACTCAATCTTTTTTATTCTCGGTTTCATTTTTGAGATATGTTGATAGTGATGAGTCATACGAAAAAGAACTCGCATACGTAAGTGGTTACTGGAATTGTTAATACATTCAGCAATGATTTGCCACAGCATTTGATAAAAACGTATTTATGGAAAAGATTTGTAAGGTCTCTGAGTGGGAGCTCAGTTTGAATAGACAGTAAAGAGTCTCTTGCTATGTTTATCCCATCTTTTCTTCCAAAGTTTTGGGAAGTCTGCTATAACTAATTTGTAGAACACTTAAAATCATTGTAAAAATTACATTTAAAAAAAGGTTGGAGGTTTTTTTTCCATTTTCTGAACACTCTGAATTTAACAGACTGGCATCTGAGATTTACTAAAGAAACCCATTTAAGCTACAAGAAGAAAATACCAGTTCACATTTTCACTTTGGTTTCTTCAACTCTGTTGACTTCAATGGAGTTAACCAATAGAAAGATGCTGATCCTGAAAACATACATACCCATGATCTTATATCATTAGTTTATTACTGATCAGACTATCTGAAGTCCAAATGTTGTCTGTATGATTCCTACAGCTGTTTCCTACATCTTCTTGCTTTAAGTCTGATGTAAGCAAATAACAAACTGCAGGCATTCAAATGGAGCCCTTAATTCAAAGAGGTTGCTTACTTACCTGTTTAAACTATGTACTAAGTACACTGCTTAATTGAAGTAATAGTGAGAACAGAATCAAGCTTACTGGGGTGTTTTTTCAGTGTTTATTAGGCTGAAAAGACTGTGAATGTGCTTTTCCCAAATGTTAATGAGGATTCCTTGTCATGTGCAACCGGCATAATCCAGATGAGTGTGCTGTCTGCTAATTTGCCATTTTACATTCCCATCTGAGAGCAGTCAGGGGAGTGAACATACGGCCCAGTCTAAAATCAATGTAAATAATCAGTTATTGACAACATTTATCACGTATTTGAGGAGTAAATATAGTACTAAATGGAGTAATTAAGAGTGGCTCCTCCATATCTTACAACTTGTACTTTTGCAGAAAGGTATTTATTTTAAGAATCAAAAATAAATTGAAATTACTGCATACTTCTGACAATCCCAAATCCTAAACTTTCCAAAATTGGATTCAATTTTATCTTCTTTTTAGGCTTCAAGACAATATTATAGAAGCTGTTTTAGCGTACTATTTTATCTTCATGTTTGAGAGGCTTTTTTGAACCAGCTCAAGTTCTTCAACAATGCATAGAAACTATTTTCACAATAATTCTGTTTAGAGTATATTGATAATTGTGACAGCAAGCACTTGTGGCTATATAGCAATGGATGACAAAAGAATAGTCTGTGCTTTCTATTTAAGTTACCATTGAGAATAGATGAACTGTCATAGCTTTAAGCAACGAAAGTCACGTCCACACTACTGAGATTCCAATTAGCCAACTTTGAACACCCTCCATTTGTCAGATTTTAGGTAGCTAGCATTGCTGTTAGCTGGAAGCAAGAGACACTTCTCTACAGGGAAGGCTATTACTGGCATAACACATGGAAATATTCAATTGTTCTCTACAAGCTATAGCTTTTGTTTCATCAGCAAGTATGGCAGAAAACCTGGCCAGGCTTCCTGCCTAACAATTGTAGCACAGCTTTCTTTCATCTGATTTTGATAACTTCGTCAGAGACAAGTAGCAGTCTCTGGATTTTGACATTGCCAATTTAATATAACTCAATGAAATCTCTTAAACAGATTAAAAGACTCTGATAAGTTATGCCTTTTAAATTTTTCTTGATCCATTGTGTGACTACCCCAGGGCACAGTATGAATATTAATAATGATGTATAAGGTAATGCAGATCTGTCTGCCAAAACACACAATTTCCATTCTTTATCTATGTTTTGTTTCCACTTGTTTTCTGTATCAATAGTGGTTGTTGAAGTCCAGAAAGAGACATGTACCTAATCTTTCTCTATGTATAGGTTTTTCTGGAAAATGTCCGCCAATAAGTTGTGTGAGCTTCCACAGAACTAAGATTGAAGCTGGTTATTTTAAAAAAATTCACAGGATAGTTTTTAAAAGATCAATAAATATACGTGGACTGCAGTTCAGCAAAGTACTTAAACATACATGTTTTCATAGTCTGATTTAGGTTTTAAAAACAGATTCAGACAGTATTTTGAAACAACACCTTGTGGTAGAAAAAATGGAAATACTGGGAAGTGATTTCTTTCATAGAAAAAAAGGATTAATGTGCATTAATTAAAAGGGTAGTACTTTTCTCTTTTTTAACCATTTTATATACATTTTCTGAGCCTCCGTTTAAGTCCTGCATCGGTTACTTAAGTCACTGCTTCTTTTACAAAAGGCCAAATCTTGAAGGCAAAGAATACTTGCAAATCTTTTAATCTCAGAGTGGTCCAACAGACTGCACCCTGTTACCCAGACTAAAATGAGAGCGATACCAAATATTTGCATCCTCACATAGAGTTCATTCTTTCTCTTCTGAAAATCACTGTGGCAGAAACTGGGATCTGTTGTGTTGTATCAGCTGTGGCCAATCTCTCTACTTAGCACTTTGGGCTGCTTTGCTAGAGATCATGTTAACTCTTGTAACCTATTTAGATTGTCAGTTCCTCAGGCCTTGTCCCCTTATTTGTTTACAAAGCACCTGACACTCTTAAGGCGCAATAATTAAAGACATAATGGATATCAGAATACCTGGCATGCACCAGTTGACATCCATCTCACTTATAAGGCAGGATCACTTTTGAACAAAGGAAGGGGGTATAATGCATACCTTTAAAATTCCATTTCTCATTTATTTGGTAGGATGTTCTTTATTTCAAGTTGAAGCAGGTGAGCTCACCTGGTATGAATATGACCTTGGTTCTCTTCCAGTGGAAGTACCATTTGCAGCTTCTGCCTCAAATGAGTGGAATATTTCACAAGCTAAATGTATAATTCTGTATGTAAAAATTCCAGCAGGTTTTAATTCCAGTGGCGCAGGATGCTTGTTAACAGTATGAATTGTAGATCCAGATAAATAAGATATTTTGCAAATAGGAAATCTCCTAAAGAAGGATGGAGTTCAGAGAAATTCACAGCGAAGTCTAAAAACCAGGATCATTACTATGAATGCAGCTGTGGGAGTCATCTCAAGGAGGGGCCCTGACCTTTCTATGATTCCCAGTAATCTAACTGAATCTAATCTAATCTTGTCATCCATGTGAGCAGGACACTCCTTTTTTCCTTTAGTAACTTCCTCCCCTTGCTGGTCAGCTGCTCAGACAAGAACAGAACTAAACATTCCATTTGTCCCTTAACAGTAGCAAGCAATGATTAGTCATTAAGTCTGAGAGACATCTTTAATAGCAGTTTTGCCTGACTTGATCATCTTTCACTGCCTTCTGGAAGGGTTTACTAAGAGATCTTATTTTTCAAACTCCAGACTCCAAATTGAATCTGGAGTCTAGTTTCTATCTCTAAGTGAGATAGAAAGTTATATGGAAGTTAGATAACACTGTCATACGGTCAGAAAGTTCATTAAGATGACATCCATTTCCTGGCTTTCGTCAAGTTTCTCAGGCAAGTTCCGCTACTGCTGGCAAAGGGGACATTAATTCCCAGTAGACACGTACCTTGGCCATGGAGTTAGGAATCTTCTCCTAGTATTCTGGTTATATTTGCTTTTTTGCCTTCATTTTGTAACTCATTATTATGATCCATTGTATAACTCTAAAAAATTTCATTTCTTCCTCGTCAAATATTTGTAGATGTTATAATATTCCCTATAGTCATTCCTTAGTAAATCTTAACTTAGTTATTTTAATCCTTCTTCAAAAGCATCCTCTCTAATCTACACATAATCTCTCAGGTTTTTTTCTGAATTATATTTAGTTCACTGACATCTTTCCAGTATTAGAGTGCCAAAAGCTATATACAGAATTCTATGTGCATTCTCACCAAAGCTGCAAGGAGAAAGAGGATCACCTCCTTGGGCTGTGATACAATATTTCTACAACCCAGAGTCAGTTGCTGTTTTGGCTGCTTCAGCTCCTCACAGTAAACTTTAATTTGCCATGCTTGGCTGTCTCTTTGGACTTTCGAGTATGTCCTTTCTATAAAATTGCAGTGCTTCACAGCATAACAAAGCATGACTTTGATTTTTGGAGGAATTTAATTCTTATTATTTTTACTCTTATTTCTAATGTCTAAGAGTTTTTGGTATGATTTCTCTGTCTTTGACTAGAATATAAAAGTGCTAAATTTATTACGAAATGATATGCTGATATATGAAATATGTATTTTCTACTTCATTTAAACTGTCACTGTTGTAGATAAAGCATGCTAGCCTCCTGTTCATAGCAATTTTTGCTTGCATCCTGTTGCTAAGACAGTGATCATATCCAAGATAATTTCCATACACTTTTAATAAGATTTTGTGAGAGGTGTTTTGCTAAGTCTGTTGGTACATCAAACTCTGCAGACGTAACAGTGGAATCCCACAAGGATCTTTCCTATGTCTGGTTGTATAAGCATTCCACTATTGATTGAGATTGTGAAACAGAGGGTAAAAAAAAAAATGTACGTGAGACCAAAAGGTTGGGAGGGTCTGCAAGGGGAAGATGAAAATAGTGACGATAAATTGGAAAAACATTCTGAAATCGGTAAGGAGACATCTGATACAGACAGATCTCTAGATGGAAACACCAGCATGCTGTGAAATGATCAGCTATGCAAAATTGCTGCAGATAATTATCTGGCCATAAACTGAATAGGAGTCACTGCACAAATGTGATGCTGGATGAAAAAAGCAAATGCCATTCTGAAGTGTGGAACAGGACTGTGATCTAATTATGCCGTGATTTTTAGTACTGCCGGGGCTCTCCAGGACCACTGTACTCCATTTGCAACCTCACACTTGAGTGTGTGGACAATTCTGAGAAAGCTGAGAGAATGCCAGCAAGAACAGTACAAGGTTTAGAAATGAAAGGTTGATAGAATTGATTGCTAAAGAAGGCAGCTGAATGTAATAATCACCTGCGAGGAATGTTGTAATGAAGAGGACAGTGATACAGGTTTTTTATTTCCCTGTGTCTACTTACAATAAAAAGGAAGAAATGGGTCTGTTTGAAACACATAGTGTTGTTCTGATGTTAAGAAAACCTGTTGATTTATAGGATGAAAGGTTGGGAGCAGGCTACCTCTGGAAGTTTTGCAAGCTTTTCCCAGGGGATTTGGGGAAAAGGAAAATAGGCTAACTATTCCTGATTCTGTCTCAGAGCAAGGAGAACTCCTCCTAAGGCCTCATCTAGCTCCATATCCTAATATTTCTCTATGCACAGTGCTGTTTCCACCTCCCAGAATTAAAGAAATACAAACTGTCAGAGAGGTCGGACTTGATGCAAACTCCTTATTTTATGCCCCAGCCAGGCTCAGGACCCCTCTTGCAAATGTTAGCATAGCTTGTTGTAGAAATACAGTGAAGTCAAATTTCATTGATAACAACAGTTCACTGAAACTTTTTGGGTTCAGCAAATTTTCCCTGAAGTGAAGGTAGAGATGTGGGGAAAACATGCCTGCTTCCAGGTGAGTCTGCCCTAGGGAAGGGTGGTAAAAGCTTTGGGCTCCTGAGTCAGCCATACAGAGATAACAGTTTGCTTTGCTACTTAACGGTCCATACCACTTTTTCTTATTTCTCTTTTTTACAGACCAAACTTAAAAAAAACCAAACCAAAACAAACCCACAGTGCAGGCAGCTCAGTCATTTTTTGAATCATTAGTAAGGTAATCCTCCTGATCATTTATTACCTGGTCTAATTTCTCATTAGTGATTTTTTCTTCTTGATGTCTTCAAATATTCTTTTATTCACTGTTTCTTCTTTAACTAAAATTACCTCAGTGCACATTCCGTTGCTCTTACCTTTGTCCAGCTCTGCTCATTTATATATAATTCTCTCCATTTCCAGAACATCGTCGCTGCCCTCCATTCTTTGAGTAGACATTTGGGAAGCTGTACTGGCTGCTTGGCATTTTCCTTTCTTTATCAGCAGGATTATATTGTATTCTGATGCCTTTCAGGAGTCTGAGGGCTTCTTGCATTGTGTCAGAAAGCATCCTTGAACTTCAATATCTACCGCTCTGTGAATCCATTCTTTAGCATGCACCAAAGGACTAATGGGCACTACCAGGGAGCATCCCTATTATTTAAAATCAGTTCATAGTATGAAAAATTGTAGTAATGAAAGTTAGATCCATGATGAACATTCTTTGTCTAGAATCTTTGCTTTTATGACTCATGAAATTGTCTTTTCTATAATTTAATTTTCAGATTCAGAGTTAAACTCCATGAGGCCAGTTTTTTAATTATTTTTGCCACCTTGCCAAATACAAAGGACCTATATCCAGGCCCTATATAGCCTTCTATATATATTCAGGAACTATAACCAAGCCCTAGAAAATATTACCTGTATATAGAGAACGTCAGGAGAAAGATACTCCAAAACCACACTGCAGCTCATTTTAGCTGTCACTATTTTGTTGACATGGGTAATAGGATTCATGTTAAAGCAGTATGAAGAAATAGTCCACAGCCAGCTACCAAACAGGGAACCTGTAAACCCCTCTTTGCATTTTTCACACTCTGTTTCTCAAATGAACAGAAATCAGAGAACAAAATGGAGAACCAAGGCTGGTCATTAATTTGCACTAGTCATCCAGAAGTGTTTGGCCAGCTTGAAGTGTTTATGTATATGGTTACTGTAACCCTCACTGGATCACTCCATTAGTATTACAGATTTTACCTGAATTCTTCTGTGGCCACCTCTCAACAGTACTGGAGTGTCTCACAGCCATTAAATTTGTCTATCCACATACCATTCCCATGAAGGAAAATTGAGTGCCAGGTAAATGTCATGCTTAAAGTCATAAAGGTTTGCAGTCCCAGGTCTATAGGAACCCTAACTGACAGTCACAAAGCGATGACATAACCAATATGTCTTATGTTACTTCAGATTATTGAGAGTTGAAATACCTGAAGATGGAATTAAATTAAATAACTTTTAAATACAACAAAAAATTTTAATTGGATGTGGCCACTGTGCATCCTACTTCTGTCCCCACAAGAAGCAGCAAGTGGCTTCTACTGATAATTGTAATGAAACTGAAAAATGAAGGTTGACAAAATCAACAGATTCTGAATGTCTTCCTCAACTTTGTTTTGAAACACTACCTCTTTAGCACCTGCCGTCCCTTTAATGAAACAATGTCAGTCAGTTCTGCAGAAAACAGAACATAGCAGTCCCAGCTAATAAAACCTGGAATTTGTTGGGACTGTAGATATAGAAGTTCACGACTGTGACTGGTTTAGAGAGTAAAGTTTTTACTTGTCCTAGGGATCCATGAAAAGACAGGCAGCAAGAAAGRTGAAACAGTAAAATGCACAGGTACATGTCATCAGGTACTGATGCAGTCATGGGTAGATGGAGGTAAATGGAGCTGCGCTACTTCTAATTTAGAATAATTTAATAATAGAGCTTTTTACACACTTTTTATGACATTTGTGTTTACCATTATACCATTGTCTGCAAACTTCACACAGGTAGTACTTCTGGAAATTGGGATTTTACAGCTGTTGCAGCCTTCACTTGTAGGACGGTAGCCACATTTTGAACTTGTCAGCCTTGAAAATGCCCCTTGAAGCTTTTGATTTATGTTATTAAGCTGTAGAAATGCAAATAGGCATACAAAGGGAAAACTACGAACTGTATTACATAGTTGGTTTACAAAAGCAAAGAAAGACTGGCAAACAGGTCAGATACTGACTATGCGTTGTCTTATGGGAAGATCCATGTGTGTTGGATAAGGGAAGCAAAGACTGTAATACCTCATCGTCCACTTTTAAACCAGCTCTTGAGAAACCTGTTACAGATAATGCAACCGGAAAGAGCTATGTAGACGATAGCGGGAGATAGTGCGCAAAGGCTGACAAAGTCTGCTCATGAGCCATGACATTCAGTGTTCAGAGAACAAAGCTGAGACTGGAAAATGCAATACAGCAACAAAGCAAAAAGCATGTTAAACAGTCATATGGAGTGAGGTGGACTTGCAGTAATAAAAATTGCTGTGCATTTGTGACCTCCTATAAAGCACTTGTTTCTTCAGATTATCAACTTTGCTGTATTGATAATTCTGTGTGTAGAAAGAAAAGGAGAAACTGCTGTCCTTATTGTATACTCTTGGTGTAACAGAAAGGAAGTAACAGGTATGTTTAAATGAACTATTGTATTTATTTTTCTTTGCATTGTGATGACACATAGACCACCCAGTCAAGCCAGACATGAGTGGGTAGTGGGAGTTGCAGATCTGCATTAGATCTTACATGTTTTATCCGTTCAGTCATACATATGACTGAAATCTCAGGTGCCTGCAGATGAGAATTAATTCTTAGTATATTACAAATTCAGAGTCATCTAAGGCTAAACGTAGAGCCTGTGGGTTCCTGTTATTTTTAAATGAAAATGATTTCATGTACAGTGACATGGGGAGCTAGTGCAGAGATCACTCTGAGTTTTGCATTGGAAGGGTGAAGGGATATAGAGCCACTTTCCGTGGAGTCTTTCAGATGCTCAGACTGCTACACAGGAATGATGGAGCATGGAATCACATAACGTGGATTATTTCAGTACGGTCACAGGGAATCCTATACATCTGGGTTTAAGGAGTTCCCTTTTTCCTATTCCTGTCTCACTGCTCCCCATGCCTTAGGCCTCTGTCTCTATTATAGCACTGTGTCTTGGTGTCTTGGTTTTGGCTGGGATAGAGTTAAATTTCTTCCTAGTGCTGTGTTTTGGGTTTAGTATGAGAAGAATGTTGATAACACACTGATGTTTTAGTTGTTGCTAAGTAGCGTTTACACTAGTCAAGGACTTTTCGGCTTCCCATGCTCTGCCAGGTGCACAAGAAGCTGGGAGGGAGCATAGCCAGGACAGCTAACTCAACTGGCTAACAGGGTATTCCATACCATGTGATGTCATGCTCAGTATATAAATAGGAGGCGTGGTCCAGGAAGTAGCGATCACTGCTTGGGTATCGGTCGGCGGGTGGTGAGCAATTGCATTGTACATCACTCATTTTGTATATTCTACAATATTCTATTGTTGTTGTTATTATTATTTTCCCTTCCTCTTCTGTTCTATTAAACTGTCTTTATCTCAATCCACGAATTTTACTTTTTTTTTTCTGATTCTCTCCCCCATCCCACTGGCTGGGCGAGTGACTGTGTGGTGTTTGGCTGCCTGCCGGGTTAAACCACAACACTTGGCCATTCATTTTAGCTATTATCCTTTTTTGTATTCTCAACCCTGAAGTTGTTCAGCACACTGGAAGGAGATCCCAGGCAGAAAAAAATTATTTGTGAAAATATTAACTTATATTTAGCTGGGTCATGAAATTGGGTGAAGGAGCTGATTAGGGAGGGACACTTTTCTGTCCAGCCTCACAGCTATCTTTGACCTGTTCTTTCCAGATCTACAGCTCGTGAACTCTGTAGATACCCAGTGACTTGCTTTTAAGGAGCCAGGCTAGATGTCATACTTCACAGCTGGGTTTCCTTCCTGGGGCCTGATCGGAGCTCCAGACTGGGGCTCAGATTGCAAAATTGTCAAGGAAGTGGGCTAATAAAAAAGATACTGCAATTGACTGCTTAGTCACTAGGGGAAGTTGGGACTGTGATTTGTAGGAAAGTTGAACGTGTGTCCTACTACAGGAATGAGCAAAAAGTATTAAAGCAAGATAACAGCTGTGAAGATAGATACCTTTATTTTCCAAATCTCTTGAGTAGATCCTAAATCAATCCTACTAAGCAGACAGTAAATATTGTAAGATCTGATTAGTGTGTAAGAAGCTGATGGCTTTATAACCCTAAAAAACTTTAGAACCCATCTCTATAGGTAGGAAGGATATGTTTTGACTTCGTCCTGGATTACAGTCTACAGTTACTAGGGAATGACTGACAGCTTAGAAAATCAAACCAGCAATTTTTTGTACTCACATATGTGTGTCTGTGTATGTATTTCAATCCATAAAACTTAAGAAAATTCAAAAGCAACTTGAGCACCATGTTGATCAGCTCGTATGCAGATTTTATTCAAAATTCCTGTTTGGTTCAGAAAAATTGGGAAAGGATGGCAAAGTCCTGTCCTTAATCATCAGAATAGCATACGTTGCACTGTAGCACTTTATGTCCCCGGCTGGTCCATGTGCAAAACTCTTATATATATCCTTTATCTTTCTGCCAGGATCTGAGTCCTGAGAAAACCAATGTTGGCAAACGAGTAAAACTAAAAGTAATTTTCAAATGCTTTGTTTTAAAGTAATTTATCAGTATTTACAGGCCAAAAGTAGCTTCAGCCTGTTACTGCAGATCGAGGTCTGCTGCAGACTTTCACCAGGCTTGACTCTAAGCACATCAGTCATCCTTTAGATATAAACATGTCTGCTAAATTACAGAAAGTAAAATATGTGTATTTGTCCTTGCAGGACGAGGGCTTTGAACCATGGGTGAAACTTCGCAAATTGTTTTGTCACTGAAGTGTTTTACAAGAGTTTATGAAACACCTTCAGGTACCAAAATGAATTAATTTACAGTATATGTTAATTGCAGGAAAGTTTGCTCTTTACACAGGGCTGTAAGACCTCAAAAACATCTTAAACCAACGGGGTAAACAGTGTAAAAAGGATCCAAAAATATTGCAGCTGCATGCCATTCTTCTAGTAATTTTTAACCTCATTATTATTGCTTATTTATAAATCCCTAGAAATAGGTGTTTCTAATAGATCTGCTGATAGATTCTAAACCAGAATGACACAAATGGCACACTGTAATTAGACAGCGGGAGGGGGAATGAATCTGATGTTCTGCCAAAGCTCATTAAAACGGGTTGTGCACTCCAGTGCACAGAATATCGCTCATGACTGGTAACAGAGCAGCATACTACTAGCTTGATAGGGGCGAGAACATGAAATTATTTTTCTAAAAACTGAGGGAAATATTGGAGAAGAATGGAGAAGTAAAAAGAAGAGCAAGTCTTCTTTTCAAGGACTGAGATGTTGCTGTTCCTGACCATATGTTGGTAAACCAAACTGTCATTGTGCTTTACCATTTACTAGCAGGGCAAAGGTTTACTGCTCAGAGGTGCCAAGGCCAGAGTCAGTATCTGTACTGCCTAACCTGACTGGCATTTATTTGACAAGGTGCACAAATTTCTTGGCAGATCTGGTGGTTCCACTTGCTAATCATGTACTATACATTCCTGTGCATTTATGTTTGACAGTATAAAAAGATGTGTGTGGTGCCTGGAGCTGCCATTTCTTATTAAAGCTGATGCAGTTTTAGAAAGCATTTGACTTTGGGATAACTTGTGCATTCTTACTCATCCTTGCTTTCTAACGGCCAGTTTTTGACCCTGAAGGATGCTCATAATACGTAGATAACACACATACTGCCTGCCACATCACCACTTGCTCTAGCAATGCCAAACGAAACACAGATTGCTTGGCAGCCTTGGATTTGCTGCGTTTACTTTGGCCAGCCAGAATGGCCACTGTGCGTGTGGTAGCAGAAGAGAGGGGAAAAATACTGTTGAATGCAGCAACTCGCCCATGAAGCTTATTCTGCAAACAAATGTTCTGTAGTTCACAGAAAGGTAAAAAACAGTGAAGCAGGGGTGTTTACAGCAAAATAGCCTTAGGTGGATTGGATACCCACTAAAAAAAAAACAAAAAACACAAAGTAAATACTGTATAAAATACTAAGAAATGGTGATAAATGAGAGCAGATTAAACTTGAAAGGAAAGGTTAGGGTAAGCTGTTTAGTAACCAATTAACAAAATTAGTGTAATGAAGCTTTCTGTTAAAAAGGCAAGAATATTTCCCTTCTGCTGAGTCCCACATAAGAGGAAGCTTTGGAGAGTTTGAAGGTTACTTCAGCCATAGCATGTCAGGGCAGGAGGCCAAATTTCAGCACCTCTTCTGTGCAGGTTTTGAGGGAGCACATAGATCTTTAAAGGTCTAACATTATCTATAAAATACTTCTTTGGCTTTCATAAACTTTGTCTTAGCCAGTATAAGATATTATTATTCTGTAAATCCTGTACCAAGCAAAGTACCATTCCCATTTATATAGTGCAGGTGAGATGATTTGTCCCCACTCAGATACTAAATGTTTGGTTGAGCTGAAGAACTGAACAGAAATCTCTTGAGTCCTAGTTTGGTTTTCCCTTTGTAAATGATATTTCCCAGCAAACTAGGTTTGGGACTCCTTGTTTGAATGCTGTTCCCATATCATATGGACAGATTGTGCCCATATTACATGAACAGTATTAGCCCTGTTCATTAGTTATTGATCAGATACAATAAAACTCTCTGGATCCAGGTCTGATTTCAGCTGTAATGCTATAAATCTAGTGGAACAACAAAGCTGATAACTTTTTCTCAGTAGGAATGGGGGAATCCAGACTGAACTCCTGCCAGCTGCTCCTAATCCAAATCATGAACAAATGACCACATATTAACATATCAGTGTAAGACTATATACAGTGAGATGAGGTACTGACAGAAATGCTGATGAAAAAACAAGCCTTCTCTATTCTGGGGAAAGCAAAGAGCAGAATCCTCTCTAAGGTTCTCTTTGGTAGCCACTCTGGAGTTGATGGCCTTATGTGGATTGACATTTGCTAAGAATCTAGGATAGAGGTTCTCCTGTACTCAGTAATTTGGGACTGGAGGTTACAAACCAAGACAATCATGGAAATCATGGCTATTTGGAAATGAAAGTTTTCAGCGTCTCTGTTTCTACTGCTGTGCTATGTTCTCAGCAACAATCATGTCTGCTTTCGATCTATGCCAATGGTTGGACAAGCCTAGCAAATGCATGAAAAAGTTTTCATGACAAAAGCCAGGGAATGGCAGAGGAAGGTCCTAGGAAAGGTGAATTTTCAGGCTCTGTGGCATGTATACCTGGTGAAATGGAGCAGTTAGCTGTGCTATCAGCAACTCTGGACTAAAAGATTGTGGAGTTTTTATGATGTACAGCATCAAAAACAAGTTGTATAACTTGTTTAAGGCATCACACAAATTCACAACTTAGAATGACTGAAACCTACAATTGTTCCTAATACTAAACATCCAAATTAACGGTAAAGCCTGGGAATATGTCCAGGCCTCTGCAATACTTCCTATATTTACGTTCTTCCTCCTGCACAGACAGAGAGTTTCTCTTTGTAAATGGATGAACAGGTGTTAAGATGGACCAATGAAGAGGTTACAGAACATTAGTTGCTGCTTTGAAGTGTTATCTTTAGGGAAAGTAAATTAAAACATAAAGCAAGTAGTGAGTCTGCTCCTGAGGCAACAGATAAGACTCACTTGGAGAAGTTTCAACACCAAGTGACCCAGCATTTTACTGCTGCTGAGGGAGGCAGAAAGTAAGGTACACAGCCAAAGGCTGGCCTCTATCACAAGTGGCCATTCCTGAAGCTGGGGAGGTATTTAGAGTGGATACCATTTTCTTAACAGGTTCTTCTGAAGTGGGTAGTTCAGAGCTGTTACACCAGATCTTCACCAGAGGACTATTTTTTAATTAGCAGAATCTGCAGGTGTCTAGCTAAACAGGTGCTATAGCTGTTTTGTACAGTGTATCTGGAGGCTTGGCACACTCTTTGTGTGGTAAACTTTTGTCCATCTGGGTATTTGAGAGTTGCTTACCTGAGTAAACTCCTAGGATGCTTGGTTGCTCCTCTGTCCCACCTGGGATTGCACTTGCAACCTTGAAGTTTACATGGCAGGTGAATGAAGTCTGGATAGAGGCAAGGAAATAAATCTTTCTCTCTGCTGAAGTCAGGAATAATTTTGCCATCAAATTCAATGGTACTGGAAAAAGATTTTATCCAGTATGTGTAACTCTGACTCTTTTCTTTTGATCACAGGGCTCTCTTGAGCTTAGTTGTATGGCACAACCCATTCAGAATCAAAGTGCTACTGTTATGGGCGTCAGTTATTGTGATGAATTCCCGAGGTATATTCCAAGCTCTGGATTCCCTTGTTAGCTTTTGGTCCCATTCAGTGATTTTTGTTCCAGTTCTGGGATTTGACATTTCATATTAATAAATGGTGTTTGCGAGACAGTGGGCATTAATATCAGAGTGGGTAGGAGCTTTACTGACCCTGACATTTGATGAAGACCTCATCTACCTACAGGAATTAGCTTGGTTACTGGAAGACTTTGTGTTGTGTTTGTTTCTGAACAATAACACAAGCCAAACAGATACATCAGTAAAGTGAAAGAAAGAAAACATATTAACAGGAGTCTGAATGGAAACCAAATACTGATGAGAATGAAACCTTATCTCAGGATGCAGGAGTTGGCATTCCCTGCTGCCAACAGCTTTCACAAACCAGAGGAGAGAGAGAAATGTTTTATAAAAATGATAAAGAAGTTGGGAGAGCCCCTTAGATAACTATCCACCTACATGTAGCTGTCACTGAAAAACCAAACAGCAGGAATAAAAACCAATAAATGCCTATTCTTCWGTATGGCCAAGTGTCAGCCATGGGGCTCCAGTGAAATGAATGTGCTCTGTCTTGTGTAAATGTATGTATTAATCGCTTGGAGCTGCACCATCAAAGAAAACCAGCTGAACAACAGAACAACAAAACAGAGAAGCTCTGAGGCCTTCCACTGCCTACAGCAATACGCAGTTGAAGATGAATACTCTGCTCATTTCCATTCTGAACTAAACCCCATCTTCAATGCCATCAATATCATCAGTGTCATTACTGCAACTGCTGCGTGAGTTTGGTGCAACAACTATTAATTAGACTGTTTTGCCCTCCTTCAGCAACAGCCCTAGTGCTTCAGTTCCTAATGGAGTTTATCTTATTGTATTTTGATTTTGCTCAGAGCAGCCTTTCTGAATTCTAAGTTACTGTAAGGTAATTGAAAGTACAGAAAAGGTTATCGAATACCCTTCATACTTTACCAGCTCATCTGCTTCACAACATTACACATCAGCAGCATAAACAGCCAACTCAATAATGAAGAATGCTGACATAAAAAATAGCACCCTACAATCACACACTCTTAAGTCTTTTCATTCCTGTCTCAGTGGTCAGCAAGGTAAACAAAATCAGGAATGTCAGATCAAAGCAACAGAGCGCAGACAAGTTAAAACTCTTCACTTTCAGAGGCAAGAACTATTCATCCTTAAAACAACATTAACTGTTCCATTTGTCTTACACCACGATGGCTGTCCTGTATACCTCTGATACTTTTGGATTAGTCTAAATCTAATAGTTTATTTTCACAGCCTATAGGTATATTTAGCATGTTAGCTAACTTGCTGGTTTAAGTCTTTCCATTGGTACATGAAACAGCAGTAAGTTAATTTGCATTGTGCTATGGAGCACAGGTTGCTGCATCATCACTCTGCACAGGGAGTAATGTACATCTGCCTGTACTGACATTGCTGTGGCTCCTGTCTCCTTTAGTTATTGCGTAGAGATAAGACAAGGAATACACTTCTGTCTTTTCTTATCTAGCTCTGTCTCATCTGCTCCTTTCTGTTTTCACAGTCCCCATCACGTAACAGAGCTGAGCTGCTCTGCTTCAGCAAAATGAAAAAAGAAAAATTCAGGGTATCTTCTGAAAACCCATCTCCTTCAGTCTGTTGCAGGAACTAGCCACAAAAAGGTTGCAAAGTTTTCCTGATATTCCCACCAATGTTCAGCTCCCTTTTCCTTATCTGTAGAGATGACACTTGTTGTCCACTAATTCATGAACAGGTAAACTGATGTTTGCCTATAATTTTGGAAGGGGACAATGGGTTTTATTGATCATTGCTATTGTAATCCTTGCTGCTACTGTGGGTGAGTTTCTGCTTCCTCACTCGAACAAATTATCTAAAGTTTAAGAGCTAACCTATCAACCAAGGAAGTTTTTATGTGTATACTCACATACCTATACATATACACCCACACACACACTAGTGTGTATGTTAGAATCAGCTATTCTATGAAATTGCTTTGTTTCCTGCCTCTGGATTGGGGTATATTTTGAAGGAAAGCACATTCTGGTCAAATTTCATTTCAGAAATTAGTGAGGTATGTGGGGTTTGGGCTTTTTTAATGGAAAAGAAAGTTAGACGGAACCCAAGTTTTTGAAACTGCAAAATGCTATGCCTCATATTTGGTTCCAGTTTCTGCTTTTCAGGTTTTTCATAACCAGTAAGCCAACATATAACTAGATCACATGCATCTGATCCAGCAGCTTCTATACAAGCAAAACCCCCGTTGACTCCCGCTGACTTAAGGGAAGCTTCTTACTGCTACTGATGATGAGTTTGAGTTCCTACAAGTGTGAAGCTTGAGGTCCAAATGTGCTGAGAGGCTTAAAAATATCCATGAACAGAACTACTGATAATCAGTGTTGCTGAAATGTCAGAGAAGTAACTCTAAAGTGTCATGATGCAGTTTCCTTATCACTGAAGTTATCCCTGAAATGGAAGAGAACTACAGGGGCTTTCATAATCTTTTTATAACATCATTATGGCCTCATCCCTTTAGAACACTTGATACTCTTGGCTCCCAGGAGTGGAACACGAGTGAAGTGAGCACATAGGATACTTCGCAGTATCACACACTTGCCGTCCTGACATTTTCGATTTTGAGGTTCAGTGCAAGTTTTGCCTGAGTGATTTGTGAGGTAGGCGCTAGGAAGGAGGCTTGAGGATTTAGCCCTATATGTCTCTTTGGTTTGGACTCATAGGTATTTAAAACTCCATTATTGTTTTAGTAAAGCTGTGTAAGAATTTGCTGAAAACTTTGTCTCCCTTGATTCTTAATGTCTACAGGATATTCCTTATGATAAATATTAATAATTTGCAATGACATGGATGAATGCATTTTTATAATTATCAAAAAACAGACATACTGGTTTAGTGTTTAAAATTAATTATAGTAGGGAAACTAGCATTCCGTAAGGGAATTACATTAACTCATCAGAGTGAGTTCATTTTGCCTTTCAATTTATCTTTGTTAAACTTTATTTACCGATTTTGTACTTAACTTCTAAGCACTTAGTGAAATCTCAATTTTTGTAACTAGAGGGGTTTATTCCTAAATGTTTGAATTGATCTGTATTTAATTTACATCACCATATATTTAAACCTGTTAAAAGTCCATAAATACAAATAACTTAAGAGGAGAATAAGACTAATGAATTTTCAAAAAGTTCCTTCAGTTGCAACATTCTTTTTGGTGTGAGAATGGAAAATTAGTATTTAAGGATTTTAGATCGGTTTTCCCTCTGTAGATACCTCAGTTTACCATGTTACTGAAAGGCAAGGGTTGTCAAGAACTAGTGGCAGTTAGACATTGCTGATTTCAGGGCCAACTAAATGTCCCATCACCTTCTCTGGTTCTCCTGTGTCCTACCATAAGGATCACATTCCACCCAAGAAATGTATTTCCTTGGCCATGCAGTGTTATCTGCAATCTTTTTCATAGTGGGAATGATGATCTGATTACACTTAATTGCAGAAGCCTGTGATACATTGGAACCAGCTGTTTAGCTAGTTTCATCAGGTACTCTCAACATTTCACCTGTAGTTTGCTGATTTCTCTGTTGCCATAGGTGTCTAATTCTAGCTTCCAAAATCTGTAGTATTGAGACTGGTGTGGAGGTTACAGGTTACAGCTCTAAGTAAGCTGGCAGGGGAAGGATCTTTGCCAACACCTACCTGCAAGAAGCTCTAAGCTCATCTGGTGCATGAGAGAACGGTAACAGAAACTAGGGATGGGAAAGACTCAAGTTTAAGGGTTGATGTGTACTGGAGAGCACCAGTGTGGGAGGATGTTCTCTCAGCATTATTAATGTGAACATAATGCAGGAAAGCAGTACAAGAAAAGTCTAAAATATCACAGAAGAGGGTTCTGACATTTAACGTGGGGGAAGCAGGAAGCCAGGAAATGGAGKAAGAGCTTGTACCACAGTTGCTCACATGATGCCTGGTTTGACTGAAGGTATTTACTTTCTGTTTGTAGAGGCAAAGGTTTATTCATTCTAATACTGCTGGCATACTTCTGTCTGGCTCTTTCAGAACACTGGGGAAAAGTAATAAAGAAATTGAATAGCCTTTTGACAATTCATAAGGATTTTTCCATTTTCTTCATGGTGATATGCTTTACTGCAAGGGGAGGAGGCACTTCTTCCTTACATCACCCCAGTGATCACAGCATGGGAGAACAGTCCATAATGCTTCTAAAGAATTCTTCCTTCATAAAATCATGTGAAAATCCAAGCCTGGAGTAAAGTATTTTTTCATTTGAAGCCTCACTGTACCCCATGCAGGCCACTGTGAAGGTCCTCGGACTCGTGAGTTTTCAGTTTAATGAGTAGCAAGGGACTCACAGCAGTTCCACAGCTATCATCACTTCAGCTCCAAAATCTTTGGCTGAATCCTATCCACTGCATATCTGGGAAGTTGTTTAGGAACCGTAGCTCCCTGCAGAATGTGTTTTAGAGTCTCCAAAGGGTTACTAATGTACAAGAAAATGGGACACCATTTTAAGGGCAGTTCTGCAAATACAAGCTCTCAGCTCTAATGATTCTATTTTAGAGTCTCCACCCAATCTCCCTAGTCTTTTACAGATTGGTTTGCTTCCATTAGCAAAAGTAGCACTGAAAGTGGGCACCCTTGAATAGTATCCCCCGAAAGTCAAAATCGAGATAGTGTTGTGACATTAGTATGCATCCTTGCTCAGAACAGTGTAACTGATGCAATACATTTATAGCAAATTTTAACATTTCCATCATAGTAAAGAGAAACTGCCATTCAATCCAGTGAAATGCTTTCTCAGCGTCAAAAGATGCTATTACCACAGGACTGGCATAATTTTTCATCTTAAAGAGGATATTAAATAAGCACAGCAAATTCGTGCAGGTGAGCCTACTGTACTAAACATAAAATAAAACCACGCATTGTTCAGGATGAATTATTTTAATGCTTATATTTTGAGTCAATTGGCCAATAACTTTGCCAATTTGTTAATACCTGCATTTAGGAATAAAATGGATCTATGTAACCCATATTCCTATATGCTTTAGTCTGTTTCAAAGTTTCCACAATCAGCACCCTGCAGTCCACGAAGTATCTGCTGGTCAGCACCTGGTTTGCATAATCTAGTGTTACAAAGACGCAAAAACAGCCAACATCAGCTTGCAAAAAAGAGATGTTCCCTTTTTGAAATGTGAAGGCTAACCTTGTCTAATGATTACAAGATTTATGAACAATTCAATAGCAATAGACTAGAAAAGTGAAAGGTCAGCCCACGTGTACACAAAGACTAAGCAGCTTTGGGTGAGATGAAAGATAAGACGAAGATCCAGCTTAGATTTAAAGCTGTATTTTCAAGACAGCACAGCATGCTGAGAAGTAACATCCTTATATTTAGGTTTGGGTTTAGGAATATACTTTAATCACCCAGATTTGAATACATAGTCTCCCTCTTCATGGATCTTGAGCTCCAAGCAGGGTGAGGCAGAGATGTTATTTCCCTTTACACCACCTCTTTATTAAGATTTAGAAATGATATTTCCCTTATATTTGGTATGGTCAGAGAGCAGCCATTGCATACCATGCTTTCTCTGTGTACCATCTTCTACTTCCTTTGCTAAATCCTAATTAGCTGGCTTGAAATATCAGCAGCCCAGGGCAGCCTTTAGGCCCCAAAGCTTTCTTTTCTGTTTGTGCGAGTGAAACTGTGCAGATCAGACTTAATACGCAGTATCTCTTTTGGCTTCTTGACTGTCTGTGACGATGTCTAAGACCTTGTTTATCCCTGACATACCCCTCAAAGTGCTTCCCACCCCGTACTGTATCCGTATTTGCTGCGTATATTCTTTCTGCCCCACTCCAATCCCTTCCCCTTCCTCTCTCACCTTCAAATATGCAAAACTGTGAATAGGGCACTTTCTTTTGCATGTTAGTTAATAACACCCAGACTGTGAAACTAAAACTTACAGTGCTGCATTTCTAATTAATCAAAAAGACATGCTGTAGTAATATAGCTACAGATAAGTAGCTGTGCTAGCAATCACCCAGTGCTCTGTTGAAAAGCAACTTGCCAAGCAGACCCATCATTAGCCAGTTATATCATGGAGCTCTKCATGGATTGGGAAAGTACATGGTGGAGTAGGTGGTAGGAAAGAGTAGCCAGGGAGGACCCAGTCCAGCTACTCAATGACTGGACAAGGGACAGCTAAAGAGAGAAAGAGAAAAAAAGAGAGAAACAAAGAAAGAGACAAAGAGACAAAGAAAGAGACAAAGAGAGAAAGAGATGAAGAGAGAAAGAAAATAAATGAGTGCAGGTGGTTCTAGTTGAAGATGGGGGGATTTGAGAAAGGTTTGTGTCAGGTGTTAGTTGCAGTTGTAATGTGTTGAGACAATCAATACAGGGTAATTTGAAAGTATTGTGGTGATGATGGGCTCCTGGACATTTCTGGTTCAGCTCTGCATCGTTTCTTGTAGGTCCTTGTGCCTTGCTTGCTAGAGAGGTGATGCAAAGCAAAAAGGGCTGAGCAAAGCCCCTGCAGAAGCTGAGAAGAGGAAACTGAAAACCAGAGTTGGACTGTATGTCTAGCACATATGCTAATAGAGGCTGGCCCAGTTTCTTATGAAATGAACCTGTGCATAATCCATCTTTACCTTTTGGGCAAGAGTGAAGAAAACACATTTTTTTCCAGTGATCCATTAGGCTCCAATGTGTCTCATCAGCTTTTGATAACTGCTGATGGTAATTCAGGGGAGACTGTGAAGTTTCATAACTTATGGTAGCTAGAAATGTGCAGAATCAGAGAGTCAAGTAATATTCCAAGCCAGCATTTGTATGAGGTCACTTTCCGCCCAATTCTGTTTGAAACTTTTTTAACTGAGATGGGAGATGCTGCTATCGCAGCAATCTTCCAAGTGATGCTGAGAAATAAGAACTCTCAGTTTTGAGACGTCAAGAAGGTTCAGATTTCCAAAAGAGGCTTCTAATTTTCAATGCCCAACTTTAGGCTTTGTGGGCTTCAATACCCAAGGTACTAAATATTCATAGCTATAAGGTGACAGCTGGAGTTGAGTGAGCAGCATTCCTTACCTTCACTATACAACTATCTTCTGTAAATAGGGATGAAGCCACATGGATTTTGTGAGGACTAGTTAGTGTGTAGACAATGCTTGAAGATGAATGGTGCTTAGGATAAAATCTTTTGAGGATCCTAAAGAAATTGACAGTCAGTAGTTTCTTCAATTAAAATGATAGAGCCAGCTACACAAACAAGACTGGCAGGTAGTTCCTTCTCTCCTCACTTAGGAAGAAAGTCCAACATTGTCCACACTTGCTCACCAGCAGGCTGTTGAATTATATACAAAAAATATCTCTAAAATCAGTGACTGAGCAAACATTGAGCAACATAATGCATCATGCCCGTTGTTTTCACTTCTCTGGTAAGCTTTTGTTCTTCTTTACTATTTGCAAGTTCTTGAACCACAACCCACAGTGCTTCAACCTAGCAGACTGCTAGTGAGTCAGAGCTGATGTGCAGATGGACCTGAGCTCCTCTGCACAGGCTCCAAGCTGGGCCATGTGAGCCAGCTTTATCCCAGAAGGCTTTAGTCACAGTAATGCGGTTCTGTGCTTGAGTTAATGTGCCAGTATAGACACGCTTTCAGATTCCAAGCTCCACGTTTTCCAGACTGATACTGCTTATAAGCAGAGAAGTTCTCATTTATCAATGGACAGAAGCTGAACCCCCCAAAATGGAGTGACCATTGTTGGAGAGTGATTTGGGATTGTGACAGAGATGAAGCAGTAGGAGACTGAGCAGAGGAAATGATACAATGAGCAAGAACAGCTTGTGTCACGTTACCACCTGTTCCTTTGACATCTGAATTTATGGTCTAAACCATAAATGGCCTAAGGCCTCATTTATTTGAACTTGGGACAGAAACAGCACATGCCCTACAGAGCTTAGCTTCACATTTCAAGTACTGATCACAAGAAAAACTGAACAAACCTTACAGAATTTGAGGGCTTTTGGTAACAAATAAAATTAGATGCTTACCAGACAAACAAAAACTATTGTAGAGAAAGAAGGCATCAGTAATCCCTTCTAAACTGAAATAAATCATAAACAAAAAGAAAAATAATTAGATAAATATGAGTGTTTGATTAGAATGCTTTGATCTCTGGAGAAATTCAGCAAAACAAAAGGCCAAATGCAATTCCCACCAAGGAAGTCATCAGAAGGCAGTGAAAGTACTGTGGCAAAACTCAAGTCAATATGTTCCTGGTACTGTAGTTTATGGGAGAGAATAGATATATAATCATCACCTTGAATAAAATATTTACCGTGATTGGGAAAAGTACAGGATTTTTTAAAGTTCTGTCACTTGAATCAAAAGCATAAGGCAGGTGGTGGTGACAAAGGCTAGGGAATGTGATAACAAGTATTAATAGCAGTTCAAAGAAAGGAGGATACAGCTGCTGCAGGAAATGTTGGATCCAGCTCTGCAGATGAGCTAAACTTGGTCCTCTGCCCTGAAGTGTAAGAAAGAAAAATGAGTGTATATAGCCATGGATTTGCTCTAATCCATGATTTGAGGATGCCAGTAGACACCCAAGATATCTATCCTGTATGAAACAGCGAAGACTTGTTTTCTGTTTTTGTTTAAGGGTGGCAATTATCAATAATACAGCAGAAATGTTTAAGGACACAGCACATCGCAAAGGAAGACAATCCATCTGTTTTAGCAGCTGCTTTGAAGCATTCAGTTAGGTATCTATTGCAGTGAAGAAACTCTCCCACTGTTTCAGTCTAGTTCCTACAACGCTTATTCATCCTCGCTAGAAGAGTTGTCTAGGGTGGTTTGCAGTACCAGATATGGACATAGGAAATTATTTTAGAGCCATTCTGGTAGGTCCAGATTCCATGTTCAATTGCAATTAACTAAGCAAGCTACATAAACGTGGTCACTATCTCCATACCTTTAAAATGACTGCACCCTGGGCCCATGATCTCTGCTATCTCCTAGTAGAAATCTATCCCTGTCTGAATCTGCAAATGGCTAGAACCAACACTAACAGGCAGCTCACTTGAATGCCTTCAATTCCTGTCAAGTTCACTGGGAAATGAGAGTACTCAGGACCTCTCAGCAGTAAGCTTAAATCCCCAAGACTTCATTTAGGTAACTGTGTCTGGAGTATGCTGGGTAAATGGAAGAAATTTGCACATAACAAAGGTGGCCACTACATAATTTCAGAAGCACACGGGACACAAGCATGAAATTGCTGAGCTATGACAGGAGTCACTGGCAGCTATTCTCACACTATACATTAACTGATTTATTGCTCCAAATTTGCATATATGCTTATAGAGTGGTATACTATGTGAATAGCAAAGATGGTTTCTATAAACCTGTAGATAAGAACAGTACCTATTACCAAAATAAGATATATATATAGCTTGGCCACTGAAGCACTTTACTTGATTCTGTGACTGTACCTTTTCACTTTGATGGTAATGGATCCCCTTGTTGCCATAGTTGTTGTTCAGTCTGTCATCATAAGTGATGTTTGTGTTTGTGTTAGTAGTAGCAGGAGAGTTTTCTATCGACTCTCTAATAATACATAAAGAACTGCAAACCAATCCATAATGAGCACTTACCCTTCCTTGCTTCCTTTTTTGCTCTAATGCTTCATGTCTGATACTCCACGACAGTAATTTTTTWAAAAGTTTAGAAATTCTGTTCCATTTAACACTTTGACTTCCTGTTGGTGTAGTTTTTCTCTGCAAAGGAACACACAGATGTACACTGAAAGCTGAGTCATTCGGGATCCTGTTGAGATCTCTTATATTACAGCAAAGGTACCCCCAGAATATTCAAATGTATCCAATCTCTTACCAAATTATAGTAATTTTGTCCTCAGTTGCTTTAGTCCATATGTTAAATCTGTGCTCTGTTTATAGAGATTATGTATCTCTTCCTTCTTTTGTTTTGGTGGTGGACGGTAAAACAAAAAGCCATGAAGAACTGGTCATGCCTGTTGGCCTCCACAAGTGGTACTGGGTACCCTCCATATGCAGCCTCCTGTGCTAATTTCTTAACCTTCAAAGTTTCTGACTTTAGATGTGGAATTTTGAGTATGCTGTATATTCCAGGATGTGCCTTATTTAACTTCCCCCCCCCAAAAAAGTGATTAGAATGAATCACAGTGTCTCACATGTGGTCTTAAAGCAGATAAGTCCATTCAGTTGAGCTAGACAGATTGTTTCTGAAACATCCAATAACTTTATTTATGCTTCCTAGATTGGGGAGAAAACTAAGAAATAGAAAAGAAAAAAACAGCAGATTCAGCAGATCTCATCTCACTATTTTCCCCCTTCTATTTTCATTTGCACTTCTATTTCCATGCAATATTTCAATTTTTTATGCATCTGTCACTGTTTGCTTCTGTCAGAAGTTCAAAGGCAGCCTGCTTCCATAAAGGAGAGACAGTATTGACTGATCTATAATATTGTTTCTACCTTTTTTGACCAATCTTCAATGCATATTTCCAGTTTCGAAAAGCATTTCATGAATCACTGGGCAGTTTGAAAAATCTATAGTGTAAGCTCATTACTTTGCTAGCGGCTGAATGTTTTCCATTGGTTGTGTTTGCGATGCAAAAATGCAGCCCCTTCTCTCAGGAAAAAGAGGTTAAAATTTCATATATACATAAATAATAAAACAACACGTGGAGGTGATATCAGTGTGATGTATTTCATTTCCTATATACCTTTGACTGCCCCTCTGTCCATTAATCCACACAAACTTTCATCATATTCCAACCTCCTTAGCACCTTTAGTCTCATTTTTCTAGCTAGTGAGTCAAAAAATGCTTACTTCTCCCCCCTGAAATGTGGCACTCCCAGCCGTCCTCCCAAATGTCACTGGCTAGAGGCCCAGGACAAGCAATATTCTGTTCTATGCTAGTGATCATGGTTTAAGCTTATACCTCATGAGGCTGCAGAGCTACAAGTGGGAGCTTTATACTTGCTAGTGAAGTCCTTGCCCCAGCAAGCAAAGAGGGATAAAAGATGTATAGGAGTTAATTTCAGTGGGGCCAGGATTTTACTCTTGAGGAGACAGATCCAAGGCTTCACAGACCACAGAATATAATGGAAATGACAAAATGATGCAACTTTAACAGGAGTCACTTTTAGATTATATTTTTAACAAATACTTTCTCATGCTTAGCCACGTATAGAATCTTAGTAACTCAGATTCTTCATTTCAAAGGCATAAGGATATCAGAGTGGTATCCATTTAATACCATTTACCTTCCCCCTCCGATCTATTCTAAGCACTTCTATCACCAATATTTTTTCTGAAAAACGTCTTCATACACATCGTGTGATGGGAATGTATTTAAGTGCTTTCAGCACTCCTGCAGAGTAACATGCAGAACTCACCTAGAGTTTAACTACTTGTATCACAGCAGATCCCTTTTCTTCTCGCTCTCTTTTGAAGGGTAGTAGATAAACAAAAACTTCATTTTCTTACTCTCTTTAAAACTGGGCACAGATCTAAATCAGTTCTCTAAAATATTCTCGGTTTTGCAGCAACGGAGCCACACTGCCATCAATGAGTCACAAAATAATTAAACATTTAAGACTGTCTGGGCTTTCATTCTGAGGAGGTGACAGGGCTGAAGAGTAGCTGCAGCTTCCAGTTTGGAGGCATTCTGTGTACTGACTGCACACACAAACACCCTACCTCTGGTTATGGTGGAGAGGGACAGCAAGGTGTAGAGCAAGGTTTGCTGGAGTCACACAGGTAGCAGCCAGCGCACTCAGGGAAAACGTCCTGGCAAACAACATCTGGGTCATCAGCAGAAAGACTAGTCATTGCCCTCATCCTAACTTGCACTGAATATTTTGGCTACCAGTTGCTGAGATGCACTGGCATAAATGAAGAGTAAGAGGCTCCTCCACTCAAGTATTCATTCCAGGCCAACCATAATGTGGAAAGTATGTTTATAATTGTTCATTATATTAAGGTGTAGATTATGCTATGTTGTCTCTATATGAACTTCATGAGAAATCAACCATAGTTTGAAAGGGTGTTTTATATCTATACAAGGAAATATCTGAAAAACAACCTGGGTTAAAATGCATTATAAAAAGATAGTTATTTCATTCATCCAGACAGCTCAGGGAAAGTTGCTGTTTGAGCAGTTTTATTTAGGAATCAGTGAATGAGCACTGTCGCTCCAAGTCCATTGTCAGTTTTGAGAAGTTTGTCTCTATCTGCATCACTACTTCTTACATGGATTTTTCACTCTACATGGTTTTTTATTTTGTCATTTGCATCTTAGGTCCTCCTGAAGCTGCCACAAGCATATTTTTATTTCATGTGACTGTTTTGTCAGCCTGTAGCTACCGGAAAGGTGAAAGTGAGAAGGGTAAATTGGAAGAGGGGACAACCCAGTCCCTTCCATGCAGATGAAAAGCTCTCCTCAGTCAGACTTTGTTGAAAAACCTCTGCCACTTTTTCTCCTGGGCTAGGGAAAGCAGCTGTTTATGTTTTAATCTGTTTTTACCCCTAGCTCTAAGGAGGAATAGAAGTGCATGGGCAGTTCAGTATCCCTTGCATATTGAAAATAAATTGGTTGAAGCAGGAAGTCAGATGGACTTTAAGATATTCTCTGTATTGTTTCCAAGTTACTTAAATGCTTATGAGTTTAGCCTATGCTCTTCTGCTTTTTGCAAGTCTGTTGGGTATACAGATGCATATCTACAAGTATGTAGATTCCAATACTGTTAAAAAACAAACCTCCAGATAGCTAGAACTATTAATTCATAGGAATTTAAAATTAAATTAAATAGCTGGGCTGTTTTCCAGATGATTTCTGAAGTTCCCATGCTTACACATAAAAACCTCCGTAGGATTTACATACACTACTGTATTTGTTTCAGTGAGCATTTGACTGCCAAGAGCACTGTCTATGACCATCATGGCAATCTAATTAAATATTTGACGAGCAGAAAGCTGGACATTATTCAAGTCAAGCTCTGCATTAAATTAGAAAATTTATTTTGTCTCCTTTATCAGTACCTTTTTAAATCAGCCTATTCTACCAAAACCCATAAGTTTAATGAATTTGGTCAGACATACTGTGTAACAGATGTCTAACATACAGCCATGAGCCTAAATCATAAAAATGATGCTTCAGTTGGCATGGCAAAATATATTAGAAAGGCTTAGAAAGGTCAGTCACCAGCAACCTGCTTGCTGATAGTTGAGAAACAGCACTGTAAAATGCATGAGCTGGCTTTTGTAGTCTCTTGCAGGAAGCCTTGGAGAGCCACAGATAATTTGCTTTCAATGATTCATCAGGTTGGCCCTTTGTTTCACTAATTTGAGTGTCAAGTGCAACCACATAATAAAGAATTACCAAGACCTGATAAGATTCTTCTTATATTGCTTCGTTTGTCTTAACAACTGGTACTATTGAAACCAAACCCACAAACTGAATAAATAGCAAGCATGCGTGCAATATGGCATTCTTCTTTGAAATGATAAAGCGTGTTTACTGCGCTATCCGCTGATGTACCATACGTTCTTGTTTCTTTTTACTTTCTTAAAAGGCACTAAATGCTGCATGCTGTGCCAATGCTAGAGATGGTATTTGTTTCACTGTTAGTCCTCCAATGAATTAGTAAAGATAAAAAATGGATTTCAATGACAATTCCAGCCTTGAGAAAGCTGCTATTGTGACCATGGTTGAGTTAGCTTGCTGATCGTTTTCTCCTTAATGTAATCTTTAATGTTATATAGCTATAGGTTAGATGTGAAGCCATATATTAGAACTATTATTTCCATGAGTGATTTCAAGAGAAATATCTTCATGATCGGGAGATAGATTTTTTTTTTTAAATGCTATGCTGTCAGTTTAATAACTTCATAAGAAATCAACCTTAAAATGGCTTGTTTTGAAGGGGCACATTTATAAACGTGGAATTCCCAGAGCAAGAAATCTATGTAATTTGAGGTCTGTTAATAAAGTTTTCACAACTGAACTGTACACCATTAACACAAAAAAAGAAATAAAAACTTCAGAGAAGGCTRCTTATGAGAGCGGGGAAATGCTTGTCTTCAGAAACCAAAAAGATGGCACGGGGAGCAAGCCTGTGAGATTTACTTTAGAAAATGAAGAAAGCTTCTGTCMAAAGGTTTTGAAACTGTTTTTTAGGGCTTGGGAAAAAGAGGGTGGTGTTAGCGCCGCGCAAGGAGTTAAGGGCGTCGGTTTTTTTACTAACGTGAATTTGAGGTATTGCCTGAACGCTGCCAGGAAACCCAGCTAGCTGTGTGAGAATGACGAATTTTCCGCTAGGGAAAAATACAAATAATGTAATGTGAGGGCCGTGCCCCGGTGCTACAAGCAGGACAGAAGCTGGGTCGAGGGAGGAAGCCCCTGCCCCTCTCCGCTCGCCCGGTGCCCGCCGCGGGCCGGAGAGGCGCCGCCCGCCCGGTACCCGCCCGCCCGGTGCCCGCCCGGTGCCCGCCCGGTGCCCGCCGCGGGCCGGAGAGGCGCCGCCCGCCCGGTGCCCCCCGGGGGCGCGGTGCCCACCGCGGCGATCCCCGCCGCTCGCCGCCCCCCCGCGCCGCTGAGGCGCGGGCTCGCCGGCGGAGCACCGCGACCGAGGGGGAGGCAGAAGTTAACTTCCACCTGCCCTGAAGCCGCCGCTGCGCCGGCAGGAGGAGGCGGAGGCGGGGGCGGAGGCAGGCGGGGCAGCCGAGGACCCGGCTCTGGCAGGCTCCGAGGGTCCGGCCGGGTGTAATACTCCCCCTAATCCCCGCCACGGCGGCGCTTCCCTGGCCGAGCCATGTCTGCGGCTTCCCCGCCATGCCGAGCCTAGCGGGGAGCGGGAGGACTGGCGGCCGGGAGGCGCACAAAATGAAGACCCTGATGGTAAGTGCGTTGTTGGCACGGCTCATCCCGGCTCCGGCGGCGGGGAGGAGAGGAGCGGCGCGGCGCGGCGCGGAGCGGGGCTGCCCCGGGCACCCTACACATGCTCCAGCCTTCCTCGGGCTGCATCCCCGCGGCTCTTCGGGATCGCGCGAAGGCGAACAAAACCCCGGCGGCGACGGCGGCGAACTTTCCGCCTGCTTTCTTTTATTCGTGTTGCTCATGGTTTGGGGGTTTTGTGTGTGTGTGCGTTTTAAGGAGCGTATAGAAAGCCGATCTGCTTAAAGGACGAAGCTGGAGGTAGCTGCGTGGGGGGGAGTGCTACAATCCCCAACGCTCGTTAAAATGCACGAATGAGATGCCCAAAGGGGGACGGCTGCATGGGAATGAGAGGCGCGGGGGAGCCGGGCACACAGAGGGGAGAAGAGGCAAGGAAGCAGGGCTGGGGGAGAGAGAGGGAGGCAGGGGAGCGGGCCGGCGCGGGGCCAGGAGGGGGAAGGGGGGGATTCCCCAATTCTCTCCTCGCACTTTTGCCGGGTCTCTGGCGGCGTGAAACTTGTGGGCGGCGGGGAGCGGTGCGCCCCACTGGGCCCCGCGGCGGGGGGAGCCCGCTGCCCCGCGGCGCTGAGCCGCCTCTCTCTCTGCCCCACGCAGCGCCACGGGCTGGCCGTCTGCTTGGCGCTCACCACCATGTGCACCAGCTTGTTGCTTATGTACGGCGGCATCGGCGGCGGCGGGGGCCACCCGGAGCCGCGGCGTCGGCAGCAGCAGGTGGCGGCGGTGCCCAGCCGCCCGCCGGGACGCGGCCAGCACCGCCCGGCCCTCCCCGTCGGGGCCGGCCTCCTGGAGGGCTACATCAGCGTCCTGGAGCACAAGGTGAGCCTCCGGCCGAGGGGCCGCCCCTCTCACCCGGCCCTCGGGGCAGCCGGGGACCCCGCGCTGCCCCGTCCTCCCAAGGGGGCACCTGACCCCGTACCTGCAGAGCTCTCCTTCCTGCCCTCCGTGCGGCGGCGGGTCCACCCCCGGCGGCATGGGCTGCCCTGGTACCTCGATGTCCGGGCTGGCTTCACTGCCGTAGTGCCTGGCCCTGGGTGCATGGGTTAACGGGACCTGGTGTCCAGCCGGCGGTTAGGCCTTTGTGGAGCGTTGGTTTTCTCTTCCCTTGCCCGGTAGAAGATGGAGTGTGAAGTGTTTTGTTTCTGATGTTGGATGCTAGAGGTACACTACAAATGTATGTTTATGATGGTATTAGGAAGGGTTAAAGAAGGAAGTTTAGTTACTGGAAGGGAAAGTCAATAGGTGGGTGTTTATTCTTAGCTCATTTCGTTTTGGGAAACCGAAGAGAACTGTATCTCCTGCACAAATGACCTTTTCATCCTCCTCCTGGGAAGCAGAAGTTGTCAACTGTAGTCTCCATTCTAGAAATTGCAGGCACCTCTTTAATGGTGAACAAAATGATGTCCCTCCCCTTGACACAGGAATTACCAGGCTGGATTGTCAGGCTGTAATACACGTTTACCAGAGATAGGCAGACTAAGCTTTGATATCTCACAGGACAGACGTAATGACATAAAGTGAGCAAGGTGGCACATCCATGCTGAAGAGATACTCGAGCTTCAGTAATTTTCTCAGAAGGCAGATTCATCTACTTGTGCAGTGTTCAGTTTGTTGCATTTACCCAGAAACTCCAAGGACCCTCTCTGCCAAAACCCCAGATAATGTTTAGTACACACGCTTCTTGCAGTAAAAATTTACTGTAAAAAATAAGCAAGGGAGGTGAGGATTCTTAACTTTCTCATGTTTTCACATCCAGACTGACATCTCTCTGAAAGATATGTTGTCAGACAGGTTACTTGAACTCAGTTTAGAGGTACTGTGTGAAGATAAGAGACTTTGATATACAGAGATTTTTATTGTTCCTTCTGGCTTCACTTTCTATGCAAGAGTTATCTGTAGGGCTCTTAACACAGAAAAATAGCTCATGATGGCCCCTTATAGGCTTTATTTGCTTTCCTACATGGTTCTCCAGGAAATTCTCAAATGTAATGTCTGTATAGAAAAAGCAAGTTTGGCCATGGGGCTCCCTACTGTGTGAGGTGTTCTCTTGTAATTCTTTTGTTCTTCTTGAACATGACTGTAGTGATGAGGTATAGATATATGTGCACATGATTTTTGTAAGCAGTAATAATTGAGAAGGTATCTGCGGGTTTTTAGGGTGTATATGTGAGTAGCCTTCTGACACTGGTAACCCCTTACATTGATTTCTCCTGACTCCCAAACACCCCTCATTAATAGAACATACTTAAAATCACTATTCTGTGTTTATTATTTTCCGGGGTAATTTTAATGTTTCCCTGTGTTTTGGAGAAACCTGATCCTCTGGCTTTTTAATATATTGTAATATGGCCCAAAACCCACAGATACTCCATTTCTGAATTTCATTTCACATAGCTTATGCCTCACAGTAATAATCTGCTGAAGCTTTAATAACTTTTCCACATAACTTCTGGGGGTCAAAAAGAAGATTGTGCAGTCCCTGCTGTGTTCCCAGCTTGCTTTGTCTTATTTTAATGCACATGAGATCATGCAGAGAGCTGTGCCACTGTGGTATACAGAGCAGTGAGGATACTGTATTACCATAAGGAGATGACGGGGGAGAGAAGGGCTCAGATTTGACTCTTAACAGTGTATTTATTTTAGTATTTTAACAGACCCATATATTTAACATGGATTTACAATCTCAGAATACATAGGTTTCCTGCAGAATGAAAAATGGAGAATGCAAAAGATCGTAGGCATTAATGGTTTGGAGAAAGAAGGATGCAGGATCAGTGATGATGAGAATAGGGAGAGAGGTTGCAAGAACTGAGAAATGGTGAAAAATTTTCAGAGAACATGTTTTTTGGGTGGAACACTGGAGACTGCAGAGAAGACAGCTTGAATAGCAAGCAGCATAAAAGTCCAGCCCAAAGTGAGAGAAAATGAAGGAATCAGGGAGGCTCAAGGAATACTGGGAGAGCTGCAAGAAGAGAGCAAGATAAAATTCTGTAGCTGTGAGAAGGACATGATATTTGAAGAGACAGGGAGGTCTGGAAGGAGATGAAAAGTACCTGTTGTATGAGGACAACAAGCTTGGAAGGCTAAGGGGGGAAAGACTTCAGCAATGGTACATGTTATTTTGATGGCACAGAGGTGACAGTGTGAAATGACAATGGATGGTAGATTTTTCACAATACAGCTTCCTTAATTTCCCATRTAGAATCTTGGGATTATCTGTCAGGTTGAATGACCTGAAGCTGAATGACCATTGTACAAAATTCATCCTTGGTATGTGTTCCTGCATGAATGACAGTTAGCAGTAGACTAAATGTCTAGATCATTCAGATCTAGGAGCTGAAACATGTTCTTAACTTTGGAAAGACTTTGTTTCTGTATCCTATATTTTGCTTTAATAGGAAAACCTAGTTTCATGTTTGTGGTGTTGTACCCATTCTGATGCATTTAATGAGAGTAAGTATGCACATATATGTAGAAGCTATATGATAAGTACTAAAGTTAGTATTAATCCATAATTACAATATGAGTATTGACACATACAGAAGCTGTGTTATATGGCAGTATAGACATTTCTCTGCAGGGATAAAATGTAACAATTGTCCACATTGTGAAATATCATGTATTCCAAATGTCTGTCACTACTAGCAATACAGCTCATTTAGTAGTGCTGGGTGATCATGTATGGAGACTATTTGCCAGGAAATCAAGGTACTTGGTAAAGTACCAATGATTTTAAAATATAGCTTGCAATATTGTAATTACCAATTATTTTCCTCCTTTTATTTTATATTCAGTAAGAATTGTAGTTCCTCATCCATCCTGTCAAGATAAGCAGGCAGTCTCTGAGAGTACAGCTAAAATATGTAATTTTTTTTTACTGGGTTGAAGAGTCTTTTTGCAGAAGTCTCTTGTCACTTGGTCAGATTTGTGATGTTTTGTTTCTTAGTGATTTTTTTCTGTGAATCAAGCAGCAGAGATCAGAACCCATGGTCTTAGCTTTAGCAGCCTTTCGCAGTTTAGCAGTGCAAACTTCGTTTTTGTTGAACTGAACTCTTAAAACAAGAAAATTCAGAAATGCAGTGGATTCAGAGATTGATTCTTGGCATTTTGCCTCTGCATGTCCCAGACCAACAGCGGTTGACAGTCATTGTTGATGGATGTTTGAAATGAATGAATGATATCTTTTTTCGTTCTTAATAGCCAGATGTTTATATCCTAAAACCTCTCACATTTGGAACAGAAAACATGGTTTGCTGATAGTTGCTATTGAGAGGTCAAGGACCAAAATGAAGTGGAGAAGTAGCAGCTACCCTTCTACTTTGAGGAGCTGTTGTTTCCTACAGAGTCACATTGGCAGAGTGTAGCACTGCTTAGCTATTGCATCTGTTCTGCAATTAGAAAGGACAGGAGTCCCAGACTGTCAGACTAACATCTTTCATGAATTCTTTGAGTGTAATCCTGAAATTAAAGAGGTTTTGTCACTGGCATTGAGGGAAGCAGAATTATGCTCTCCTGTGGGGAGGCATGGTGATAAGGCTTTCTGTTGATTTATCGTAGCGTTAGCAAGAAATTACAGTGCTAATATTTTTAAAGCAATTACTGCATACAAATAAGAGACTGTTAATGAAAGTAGGAAACCTAGCACTATTCCAGAACTTGCAAGAAATAAATATTTAACCATTATATTACTATTCTGAAATGAATGTGAGAACATGTCTCTGGATAGTTAAAAAGCTTTTTACCCAGTGTTGACTCAACAGTTGGCACTGCGAATAAAATACGAGTTTGTCACATATGTAATTGAATAATATTTCAAGCCATCAAGGATTTTGTTTCTTAGAAAATAAAAAAACCATATCAAAATCAATCTTGCAGACAAAATGTATGATTTATTAAATACCTTAAGAGAGCATTGAGATCAACATGATAATTTAAGCAATCACAACGATTTCTTAATTTATGATAATGTAAATTATCATATGCAAAGAAATCTTTGTGATCCCTTTAAATTAATGCAGATCAGAGAATAGTGTAGTTAATGAAGTATTTGAGGAAGAGTCATTCTGCAAATAGTGCTATAGCTCCTTAATCTCTGAGACACAATAAGTTGTTCTGGGATGAAACTATTTTTTCCAGGATAGTGAACTTTGTGCACTTAAAGTAGGGGGGAATCTTGCCATGTTTTATATTCTTTTTAATGAGTATTAGATAGAAAGAGTTTGGCATTTGAATTTTTACCTAAACAGTTAAACCATTGATGGTTTTGGGCTGAACAGTTTGTGGGGGGTCGCTAAACCAACCTTCATAACTAACTTACATGGAGATGGGAAGGAATTAAATTATTTTGAGGGTTTTAGTGTCTTTCAAATGAATTTATCACAGAATCATAAGGTATCTTACAACAAAACAGCTTGTCTTGCCTGAGGGGGGATCGAGCCCACTGATTTGAAGTAAACCATGTACCATGATTTCATTACATGTTCCTATTTGCCTCTGAAATTCTTACCTGCAAAGGAAGGAGCACAGACTTTATTATGCAATTAAGTATTTGATGGAGCTTTTATTATGTGAGAGATCCACAAGGGGGAGACTTTATTCTAGAATAACCTTGTTGGGGGACACTTCCATCTGTTGGAGATCTAGGCAAGGTGTGAGTCCAAAAAGCCCCTTGTTCAGTGTTTTGTTGGTCTCTTGGCTTTTTTTTTTTATTTTGAGGTACTGTAGTTACCTTTTACGCTGATAAGCTGTGGGTTCATTAAAACCCTCATACAGTTGACAGAGTAAAAAAAAAAAAATATTAGGACCATGGCAGTTGGAGAATGTAACTGAATATCTACACGCACAGAGCAGAGACAATTGTTTTACCAGATTTACCCAACATTTGAATAATGCCTATCTTGTGCTTTATATTTTCTTGCTTTTGAGCTACTGCAGTAGTGTGCTTTTTCAGCCTAACAAATCATAATACTGGATTCATTCGTTTTGATGACCCTTCTCTAAAATTTTTAGCGGCTTCTATGTGCGCTAGATGATAATACCTAGTGTGCAATACATAGCGCACAACAATGATAGGAAATTATGGTACGTTTTCCTGTTTTCCAGGTTGCTTGGCACCTCTGCAAAGAACCAGTAGTCCTAGCTTGGCACTGTTCCTACTTAGAATATCTTGAAATATTTTCAAATGTTTACATACAGGTATCAGTTAGCTGTGCAGTTTATGCATTTATTTTATGAAGAAGGCCATATTCTATAGTTGGACAGTTTTTTTACAGAATTCTGACTCCAGTGTCTGCTTGAGAGAGAACACAAATGTTAGCTATCAGGATAATAAAAACAAGTAATATTTTACAGTTATCACTATTGACTAATTCTTTCTAAAATAAGTGCCGTTAAAGAGGAAGTCTAACTAGTAGAGGTAGTGACTCCAGGCAGAGGTCAGGACCTGTTGCTTAAAAGAATTGTCTAAAAAGAGTACAGGTACCATTAAATATTCAGATGTCCCTGAAAACTGAAAGATGTTTGGTATGCATCTAATACGTGGTGTTATTACATTCATTCACGTAACGTGATGCATAAAAACCTACCCAACCACAAACTAGCTGTGTTCTGATCATTTCCTGGTTATTGAGAAGATAAAGGAGAGTAAATCATCGTCGTTATACTGAAAACAGAGGAAGTATTTGAGTTCATACCACATGAAGATCTTGCCCCATGTAGTTTGTGACATTTTGTGATGTAGCTTTATTCTTTCATAGAAACTGAAGCAAAAAGATTGTTTCAGAGACTGTATCACAAAATCTTGATGATTGATTTCAGTACAAACATAAATAGTAGGTAGATGGTCAGGTCAAGACAGTTAATGCAGAATTGTGTTTTAATTTTCTCACATTTTAAAAAAGTCACATCTCACAGCAATATCTGATACCATGAAATTGGTCATAATATGTTATCTTGTTTTTACAACTGACTAAGACAAAGTTCTTTATTTCTTTTTTTCCTTCATAGAACAAAAATTGCAGAAGCATGAAGATGTTTTTATTTATTTTGCGCTTCTGTTTTTTGATTGATTCTGGATTATAGCCTTTATTCTGAATCATGAAAAGTGAAGAATGAGTAAATATGCTCTTTCCTGTTTTATGAATATCTATGCATCATATTTTAATAAGGGGGTGCTGTCTGTTTCCCTTGTCTGCTTCCCTGTCTTCTTTTGCGAACGTGCAAAATTCTTCATTCGATGCATATGCAAAATACTTCCAGGCAGGGAATTGGTGACACTTTGTCTGCTAGTGAGATTTGCTTGTCTCTCATGCAAAACCCCTTAATTTTTTTTTCATTTTCATCATTTCATCAACTAATGAAACACATTTATATTTCTAGTATGTGCTGAAGTATACTGTATTTGATATACTGAATATCAAAGTAAATTGTATTTGATAACCATTTAAAGTTACCATATTATGCACTTTTTGCACAGTCTTTCACTGTGAGCATTTTAGGCTATTTTCGTCTTCCTGTGAAGACAAAGTGTTCTTTTGAAGGGTTTTAATCCTTAGTGGAAGCAAGTCTGAAAGATTGTCAATGACAGGAAATGTAATTTTTGTTCACAGCTGATGGATATCTCTCAATAGAGTTCCTTAAGTTCTCCCTTTCTGTTTGTCCTGGGGCATGAGTGGATATTGAGTGTCATCCTAACTATGTGGTATCTTCAGAACAATAGACTGCAGGTAGTTTCCTTTTCCCAGTGACCTTCCTTATTAGTTTAACCTGTATTGCTCAGAAATGCTCTGTATGCACATCCTTGATGCTGAGGTGGCATTGATACGACGAACTCAGTGTATTAATTGAACTTCTAATTAGGGCAATTAAGATCAAATCAGAAGTCGTTTCGTGCTGATATAAGCAGATGTGACAGCACAAAAGCTACTTCGAAGGTGAGATGAAGCATCATGATGTTTCATCTCATTCTGTTTCACCTCATCCCTAAGCAATCTCCATTAGTCATCACTCTCTTGCTCTAATAGTTCAAGCTTAAAGTGTTAAGACCAGGTTAATTACTGAAGTTTACTATCAGCTGGAAAAGCAAATATTTTCAGTTCAGAAACTGCTGTTAATTTTTCTCCATTGTCATTCTGAAAATATCTGAATACAGTTAAGAATAAGAGTCACATAGGAAGTGAGGGGACAAGTCAAAGCTGAAACCTTCTACCCTCAGAGAGTCTGTTTCCAACAGAAGTGCAAAATACAAATGGAGAAGTGGAGCTCTGAGGTCCCCCTTGATGGTGTTATATGAAAGACAGAGTTGGACGCTGAGAAACACATACACGTTCCTATCGCTGAGAAACACATACACATTCCTATAGAGAATATATCACATTTGAACTGAGGTTAGGCAAATCTGGTAATACTGTTAGTGCCTGGACTGTATTCAGAGAGACATACAATGTAAGAGAAGCACAATGTGTATATTAAGTGCAATAATAAATACTACATTCTTACCGGAACTTTGTAAGAAAACTTCAGAATAAGATTGGGTTATTTTAGAATATGGAGGGGGCAAACTGATATATTTAATAGATTACTGCAGTATTTTTTCACAATGACAGTGAACTAGTGCAAAATGTTCATTGTCTAAGAAAAGGGARCAGTAATGGATTTATATCGTATACAGGCAGCGTAGATAGGGTTTTTTAAATTCAGATTTAATAATCTGGACTGTTGTAAGTAACATAGAACAAGAATATATAAATGTATACTTCGTCGTCGAATACAACACGTTAAGAATTCATTGCAGCTGTAGAAAAATTTCCATTACAGAATGGATGGCTTAGTAAGAAATTACCTGGAAAAGAAGAGGAGAATGTTTCTCAGTAAACAGTCAATACATTTGGAATATGCATTTTTGTTTAGCAAATATCATATTTTGCTTTTAGTATGTTACTAGCATTCTCAGGTATTGGCATGATGTTAATATTGCAGAAACAAAATATTCTGTAAATTTTGTACTGTTGGACATTATTAAATTAGAATATATCTTGCCCTCAGCTATAACAGGTCATCAGAGTAGATGTAATAACACTCAGCAGAGCATCAGTCTAAGAGTTATCTCTAAGGAAACAAAAAATTCAGCAGTGCAAGTTTGTGCGAATATACGTCTGTCAAGCTTTGTGCACAGGAAAGTTAAAGGAATATTGTTGTGCTTAAGAAATGGCTCGCCGAGAAACAGGCTTCTAGAGACTGCATTCATCACCAAGTACATGCTGCTTACCAGTTTGCCTGCATGAGGTTAAAGCCTTTTCTCCCAGTTTGAGACACCAGGCTGTGTTTTGTAGATAGGGACGTGAGTTACATTCAGGCTCGTTACCTCCTAAACTTTCTTGCCTGCATTGCATTCTCTGTGGATAGACATTTTTATTGTTTCAGTGAAATTCACCCTTGTGACTTGTACGAAACATAAGCATCTGAGGAAGCACATAATCGAGGCAACTGACAGGAAGGTAGCACGTGGTTCCAGGCTAATAAAGTGTGATGCAGAGATCCCAAAGCTAGCAGAGGCTGGGTCAGTAAGTCTACGTAGTGTAGTTCGAGACAGGCTTGTTAGTTTGAATTTGAAAGCAGAATGGTCACGCTGTATCTGAACAAGTAAATCCTGACCTTTGGCAGGTATATTTCTTCTGGAGCTGGGCTGGCTCTGCACTGTGCTTTCTGTGGCATTCAGGGTCAGAATAGGCTGAAGCTACATGGGGTGCCTAGGGGATAGTGGTACAGACATGCCTAAAACATTTCTGGTCAATTCTCAAGTGCAGTGCCAGGGACTGAAACTGCATTTGAAATACTACCTGTTCTTTAACTTTAGCCATCCAAATTATATACACCTTGCATTTGCAGAGATTGAACATTTGGACACAGCAAAGATATGTTTAGAAAACATTATGATTTCCAAGTCTTGTCCATAGTCCTTATGAGAAAGCTTTTTGGCCAAATGCACAAAAGCAGCGCTCCCCCAACCTTATCCTCAGTCTTTATGCAGAGCACAGAGGCTCACAGGGAGTATGTGCTGTTGTACAACCTGTGTTGTCCCTTCCCTGCTCCGCTCTAGCTTTCAATATGGCATCTTTGGGTCTGTCCTTCAGACACTTGGCTAAATTTCATCCTTGCAGATTAGAATAATGACAAATGTTCTCCTAAATTTTATTGCTGTCCATTTTATTCCTAATGCCACTGTAAAAGGGTTAGTTTTACACATCTCAGCATATTGGTTGACTCTAAAATAGGAACATAAAGCCTCAAAATACAGCCAGTGGTCTGACTGCAGCTGCCAGAGTGATGCAGAGTTAATACTGCCTGTCCTTCCTCAGCTCATCTGCCTGTGCCCGCACAAATGTAGGTGAACTCCTCTTTTTTAAAAACAAAACATAACAAAACACTTTGTGTTTTATTTAGATAATTTCTTTCTTAACACTTATATTCCATAAAATGGTCATTATTATTGATATTATTGATGACTATCCAAAATACATTAAAAACCTATGGCAAAGCCACTGCTGTTTCCACTTGTTCATCTACTTATGTATTCTCTTTGTAACACTGCTCCGGATTTCTTTCTGTTTTTAATAGTGATTCATGAGCCTTATGAAGACTGAGACAGTTTGTTTTAATACTGCTCACATTATCCATGAAAACTACCTAGGACATGAATGGGACTACACATAATAACCAGCACTTCAGTAAGGGTTTCCCCCCCTTGCCAAGTGGCAGCTGACATGATGTCTAAGCATATGTCTATATGGGATTTTGCCAGCAGATGAGAGCATGCTCTGCCCTCCCTTTGAGCTGGTTGGAGATGCACCGGCTCTGCTCTGGCAGCTGAGTAGCTGCAGTTAGCATGTTGCTAAGCCAGAACTAATAAGCTTGACTGAGAGGCAGGGTTTATTATCTTGGGTTTAGCAGCATATTTAGTGTGGTTACGTAGCTTACACCATAGAGCTTCTCTGTGTCCTACAATCTCGACGCACAGGCAGAGCTTGCTTGTGGTTGGTTCTGTGGAGCACGGTCAGTATTTGCTTGCATCTCCCTGCAAAAACCTGCTAGCCCATATCCTAATGGCTTCCTAACCCTGCTCCAGAGGAGTGTTTTCAGTCCTCTGCCACACCACCAAGAATTTCCTACCTAATACGATTGGAGAATATAACTACAACTGACAGATTTATTGTACAATTGCACGCTTCTCAGTGTTCAGTCAGAAGTCTTACTTACATACCTCACAGTACTCTTGTTACTTAAATTTTGGCCATTAGATTGCCACATGTTTAGTACACTTAACAAAAAAGAGTATTTTTCAGCATTTCTCTTTTGTACAGCAGCCTAGTATGATAGATGATGTTGTGGATCGGGTTTTCAAAGTTTGAAATGAGACCCTAAATTAAGTTCACAGAGCATGATTTAGTCATCTAAGTCACTGTTTATGACAAAATCTGCTGTTTTCACTGGGCACATACTTATCAAAGAGAAGATTTTAATTGCTTTGCTTTAGAATATCATGTTTGAGAATGAAGCTAAGGGGTTTTTTGCGTGTAACGTGGCTATTTCTATATACATAGCTTATTTTATTTGTAATGTTTGTGTTTTCATTTGTGTTTTCTGGTATTCTCACCATGTATATTTCGTTGGAAATGTTGACGACTGTATCTTAATTTCGGATGACTGTATCTTAATTTCGGTCAATGAAGAATTTTTGCTGATAGGATGTTTCGTAATATCTTCACTATCTAACGTAAGACTGCTGAGCCTTAATGTTACTCTTTCCATATGTAATTATCATATTAATAGATTTAATTTTGATTTATCTTTTAATATTATGAGTAGCCAAAAGCTCTGTTTTTTTACAAGTAGAATCAAAACTAGAGCTAAATTCTTCACTTTCGCTGTATCTGCTTTATGTCTCGGTAGCAGCACAAAGAAGCAATGAACCTACTTATAGATATGCTGAATATTCTTTCTCAGGAGTAGTGTTGGTGTATCCCTGATGGTTTAAGGGCATAAATGAGGTATTTTGTGCAGCTGGTAGATGTGGAGGAGGGATATCAGGGCCAGGAGGGTATCTCTGGTATTAATGTGTCTGATTTCTTCCTTTTGATCTGCAGCAATTTGTGCAATACAGAACAGCTTTCAGGGTATCTTTAATTATGCCTGTGGACATTTTGGCCTGGAAAGTGAAATGAGGCTTTAGAATCACCTTTCACTCCCAGCTGTGCTGATTTGGAACTTCGAACAGCTTGTTACCCACTTGTTAAGTGTAGGGATCATGTTTCTGCTCTCATGAAAGACACTGAATGTGCAGCATCCTGGGCTTCAGTAGAAGGTGCAGCTGGCTCTCAGTCTTTCCATCAGAGCTCACACTGCTGTCAAAATGGAATAGCAACATATCCTATACATACATATAACCTGTAATAGCATGTATCTTCAGATCAAATCTAGATTTGAGACAATTCACAGCACCTGAAAAAACTGTCTTTGAGGTTTCATATTGATATGGAATACAGTGAAACTGCTGCGTTAGGAGCACCGTAGAAATAGAGTTTATGCTAAAAACAGATAGAGCCATTAAGCTTATATCAGTGCTCTCAGACACATATAGAATAAATTGATTGATGATAAGATGCATCAGCTTTATTGAAGTTTCTCAGAAATGATTTTTTATAATTATGCCACTTCCTAGAGATATTTTTCAGTGTGTTATGAAGATGACATATCCTTTTTGTAGTGCATAATGTGAAAAAAAATCATTTTAACATGACAATTAGTGTCCTAACATTTGAACTTTCAGGTATGATGGTTAATTTTCACTGTCTATAGCAAATAAAAAAAGATTAATTCCACTTGAAGCTGCAAGAGGTAATCTCAGCCATGTCATGCTAAGTCCAAGGACCAACAGTTATTTAAGTTCCCAAGATTTTTTAAAATTGAGTGCAATGCTCACAAGAAGTGCATGAAAACCTTGTGACTGAGATCAGAGGTAAAAACAGCTATAACAGAGCAGTTTAGTCGCAGCCAGTTTAGCTGAAATTGTAGTCCCATCGCCTCATGATTGTGGATGATGAGGTTGCATCTGCTTGTCTTTTTTTTATTGGAATTGCTTTTTTGTGTACCAGTCTGTGCAAAGCACCGAGACTTTGAAATTCAAAATAAAAGTAATCTTAAAAAAAAAAAGTAAGTTTTCTAGTTCCTTTTTGTTTCCCTTGGAAAACAAATAGATCTGTCAATTTTTTTTTTTTKTTTCATATCCCGTACTTTACATCAGCAAAAGTACTGAAAATTACATTACACTGTGTTTATTAAAGTTGTGCTCCTACACAGTAATACACATAAGACATCTTATACTGCCTTAAGGATTAAGTTAAGCTCCTTTGTCAAGCCTGTTGGTATGGCAGGACTGTTAATCTTTAACTGTCAGAGTCTGGTTAGATCCTTCTTTAGACTGAGGCCATGTCTAAGTGCAAATAAATTAAAACGAATCAACTCTCCTAGTATTTACGCCTTCATATTTTTGCACAGAGCAATCAATAAAAAGAGAAGCTGTTAGACATACATATTTCTATAAGAAGATTGCATTTCAAGCTCTTATTTAGCAGCACCATAATTTGCTTTATGTTTATGCTTGTGAAATATGAAGACAAAGTTGACAGAAAGTGTTCAAAATATTAAATTCATGAAAATAAGATGTGCAGTGGGTGGCAGCTCACTGAAAGGAGGACAGGGGAAATTTTGTGAACCTACATTTCCTAATTAGAATTCCATAGAGTTGTCTACAGTATGTTCATGTTTTATTGCATCAGTAATTACTCTTACATTTTCCTTTCAAATTACAACATGAAGTCACAAAAGAAGAAATGTGCTATAGTTGCAGCATATTTAGACAAGGCAAGACTTGAAACAAAACTGTATGAAAAGAACGGTGAAGCTGGGAGGCAAAGTTAAATTCATTGTGAAAGATTAAAGCTAATATTTTAGCCCCAACAGGGTATAAACCTGGTAGTAAGGAGCCACAGTATTATGCTATAGGTAGCAAATTTGTTTGAAATAATAGTTACATTTCACTGTGGATGACTGTACCATTTAATTAATGTTGTCCTAGCTAAAACTTTTGAAGAGGAATTTTTTAATAATTATCTGATAATAGCCAACTAGTGCAATTTGTGCAAATGTTCGTTCAAAGTGGTAACATAATCATCCAGTGAAGTGACAGAGGTTGTGTGTTGAAGCAGTAGGTAAAATATACTACAAAGAAGCTTTTGAGTGTGGTACATGCCTAAATTGTACTTTTCTGATCAGGCTATATTTTTTGAAATAATAGGAAAAGAAACCCTCAATAAATAACAATTTTCTTTCGCATTCTCCTTCAAATATAGTTTCAAGTGGCTGCTTTTATATTTTATACACATATCACCTTCCCATTTTCTGAAATGAGGTTCTTTCCCTCAACTCATTAAATAATAATACTTTGTACTTACATATCAACTTGCTTCTGAGGATCTCCAAGTGCTGTAGAAGCATCAAATGGAGACTCCTGCCTTAAAGTACAGGAGTATTAATTCCTTATGACATAGGGGAATAGTGAAACAAAAAAGTTCAAACCGTAGTTTTGACCTTGAGTACCCAGCGAGGAATTTCAGGTAGGAGTTTGAAAAGTGCTGAAGTATTGAAAACCAAGGGGACTCAACCTCAGGATAGGTGCACAAGCAATCACTTGAGATATCTGACTTTCGTGCATGGATTGGAAGTGAAATTTCAGACCTTGTTCTATATAACACTGAAGTTATATACAGTGGATTGGGAGAGTTATGTACCTGAAATGGATTCGAGATAACCTATTCTGCTGTGTAGAGCTGCCTGACAGAAAAATACTTAAGTGCACTTTCAGTCCAGCCCTTCTGCATGGACAGGATCATGGTGGAGGATGGTTTAGCCCAGATAAAAGATAACAAAAGAGAATGCAATTTATGGTCTTGAGTTGGGGACTTACATGGAAATGGTGTGTAAAGCATTTGAGTTCCTGCTCCAGAAGCTGTTAAAGCACATATTTTGAGAAGCACATAAATTGGAGATTACAGCATTACCTTGTAACTTTCCAAAGAGCTTACTGATCTGTTTTACCGAACTGTGTAACTCCCCCAACTTCATCATATGTGGCAATGTTAGATGTCCTGCGAGGCTGCCAGATTTAGCCCGTCAGATCATAGTCGGACACACAGAAAGAGCAGTCCTTAAGCGCAGATTTAGATGGTGGCTGAACAGGGCTTTGAAGACCACACTTCTGGTTTTGGCTTTCAGGTTCTGTCAAAGTGTCGTCGACTATGTCTGTGACACTGAGATCTCACTTTAAATTAGTACACAGGCACTTAAATAAATGACCTGATTTTCAGAGCATGTTGAACCACATGCATTTTGCAACAATTCTGGTGACTTAGGGCAGGTTAACTCTTTAAGCGTGGTATTTGATGTGCGCAGCAGGGCTGCACAGTATTTGGGGCTCTAATAAACTTTAATGGGGCATGCAAATACAGGCACTGAACAGCGTTAAATAGGCACCTTTGGGTCCTTAGGGAAACAGTGTATTCATCGTACTGGCACCAACTACTTATACAAAGTTCATTAATTTATTATGCCTTAAAAATATTTGGTATATATTTTATATTGTATTGTATTACATTGAGCATTTGGTATCTATTATATGACATTATATTAAAAATATATTCTGTTTAAAAATCAAATACATGAATTTCAGTGATGGGGAGAAGAATCATCATAGCACATCTCAGATTTCTCTTTGCATATTCAAGTAATCCCATCATATTTTAGTGTAAAGGAAAATAAAATCCTTGCCTGACCGCAGAAGACGACCAACAAATAGGATGATTTAAAACATATTTGAATATAAATGTTGTGCTTGTATAAAGTACCTGACTGATAGTTTTGGAGTATGAAGTCTATTACAATCCTGTGAAACAAGAACAGTTTGGGAAGAGCAGGAAAGATCTTGCCGTATACCCGAAGGATCATCTTCAAGAGCAAAGGTAGAAGTAGTCTTTAGACTGCCAGCTCAGTCCTTAACCTCTCTATGAATGCTGATTCAGAGTTTCCTTGGACATTGAGTTGTGGCAAAATCACTTGTGGTGTGACTGTATTTGATCTAGTAGATGAAAATGGTAGGTCTGCTGAAATTCTGTAGACTGTATGCTTAGTGTTCAGATAGCCCTCTGTTTTCTTTGCCAAAAATTTGCAAAGTCTAAAGAGCAAGTACAAAAATTATAAATACAAGAATACAGATACAAAAAGTTTCAATTATTTGCTGTATAGCAGTTGTGAGATATGAGCAACTGGGTACAGAAATATAGGATTTATGGAGTATCATCTCTGAAAAAAAATGAAGGTCGTCTTTCAGGCTTAACATTACTCAGCTAAGTCTAAATGACCTCAGTTTTCTTTGCTTTCTATGGATTAGGAGTAAATATTTTTCCCTTTCAAAGGGTAAAAATAAAGATAAGACAATTCTGTTCTTCTCATTTAAATTAGGGAAGTTGGAGGAGAGAACTGCAAGTAGTGAATCCTGTTATCATGGATAATAAAACTGCAATAAAAGCCGCACTGCACAGCTTTCAGAGTGAAGGTGTACAAACCAGACCATTCTGATTAGACACTGAATACACATATTCCTGCCACAATGTTGTAGCTTAAGCTAGATACATGACTCACAAACGGTGAACCCTGACAAATAATCCATCAAGTAATGTTGAGACTCTGTCAGGGAAAGCAGCCTCAAACAACTTTTTTTTTTCTTTATTATAATCCATCATTTCTTGTTGTGCATCTCCTAGTGGTCTTATATTGGCAGACATTCTTGTAACTTTCTCTCTGTATTTCCTGGGAGAACAAAAGCATAGCATTGGATGACTAAGGCCATTCCCACATGCTGCTTTGCAGAGCTAGGAAGAGGTCAGAAAATACTACAAATGAAATACTGTTATTTAAAGAGCCCAATCTTGCTTCTGCTAAAACTCTGTGGAATTCTCCCGGAATTCCACAGCGGAAGCAGGATTGGTATCCAGGTCTGCAGCCCAATCAATTGTTATTAGCAAAGGCTGCCAGTGCYGCAGGTGCAGGCCAGTGAGATGTTAAGCATCAGCTGCTAATCACCTAATAGAGTGTCTCTCTTATGATGGCACATGGACTACTTCCTGGTTCTGCTTTGAAGTCTTGAAATCTATAGATCAATAAAATTTGAAGACAGAAGGGCAAGTAGCATGCAGGGTCAGGCCCTCTCTGTCAGATTTATACAGATTAGGGAAAAGAGTGGGAGGCTGCAGTCTAGGGCTAATAATTGTTAGGTCCCAAATACTTCCTACACTGAATGTTTCTAAAAATCTTTGTATATGGGTCTCATTGTTAAAGGAGTATGAGAACTTAGAATACCGCAGAAGAAATTGGAGCCATAGTGTTAATACAGAATTGGGATTGGGGAAATAATTATATTATTTTAAAACATTTTTCAGGATTCTCTGCGTTAAAGGGTGACAGCGATAGAAAGTGACACTTGTTTTTCTATCAACAGGTCTAGGTTTTAATAAAGTACAGACTTTGGCAATGCTTATTGTCACATGTTATTCTGATAGTGTCTGTGCAATGACCATTTGTAAGGAATTCCCATTTGAGGGTTGATGTTTCAGTGGTCATCCTCACATCTGAGGAAATCTGTATGGTTTTATGAGCAGTGCCAGGATTATACTATTGAGGGACACTGAATCTCTGTCTTTTCATTCTTGAAACTAGCACTGAGCTCACGTCCCAGCAGTGCCCTGAAAGGCCAGAACTTCCTTTCACAAACCACTGACCTTTCTTCTTGATTATCTTTGTGAACTGGTGCTGTCTTTCAGTTAATAAAACTTTGTAATTGGGGAGCTGAGAGGGATAAAATAGAAGTGACAGTTTTTGCTGCTGGTTAGATGTTAATGTGAGTCCTGAATGCCTTTTAAATATGCTATTCTAAATCTGAGGAAATGGAGAAGAGCACTTGTATGTATTAAAAGGGCTAGGAAAACAAACAAGCAAAAAAAACCATTTGTCTGATGAGACTGAAGGATGCGTCTCTCAACTTGAAACTGGAGGTACATAAACCCTTTATGAATGCAAAAATGCAATGCCTTATTATACTTTTGTATGCTTTTTTGAGAGATTCACTATTTTAAATATAAATCCTGTTTGTAAATATTACTACATTGCAACTGACTTCTGGTTTAGTCCTGTAGTTGAGACTGAAAGAGAAATTCGAACAGCAAAATATTTCTGGAACTGGACTGTATCACTCTTGGCCCTTGGTGAGAGTTAGAGCAGCTCCATGTGGTCTCTGAATTTATTCTCTCCTTTTGGTATTATCCTTTGTTATGGTAAACAAAATAGTTTAGTTATGTACAGTTTGCTGCAGCCCATAGTACTGGCTAAGGGAAAGGTTGGTGTGAAGCTGTTCTTGGGCACTTCGCAATGTCTGCCCACTTGAACGTTTCTATATAATATTTTAAAAGTATGAAATGGGCTTAGTGTAAAATAGAACCAGGCTAACTGCTCTTAGTTTGAAATCTTTGGATATTAAACCCCCAACATTTCAAGATGAATCTGTCTGTGTCTGGATGTGCCCCAGCTTTCCGAGAGGGCGCCTCCTCCCAAGAAAACTAAGGCTCCACATCCTGAGATGTTACAGGCTTTTACATAAGGCATATGGTTGATAACTTTGTAGAAGGCATTAGCAGTGTATTTTAGGTGAGGGCTGAAACAGTGGTGGTGAAAGCTCAGTGTCTCCTAACCTTTGCTCTAGCTCTCACTTTTAAACACTCAACTCTCATTCCTACAGAGGCTGTTGAGAAACAGTGAAGATATAGAACAAATGCTATCAGCACCCTCATCTGACCACAGATTCAAGAACCCCAAGAAGTGCGTTTTCCTGTGTTAAGCAAATTCTTCAAACATTTCTCTAAATACTCAGGTGGACATATTCTTCTAGGAGTGATGTTTTCTACAGGATGCACCTCCCATGAAATGGTGCTTACCTAATGCTTTGTATTAAAAGCAGCATTTAAAGAAGGCAAATTATAATTTGGCTTTAGCGAGTGATGTTTGGCAGTTCATTTGCTTTCTTAATACAGAAATGAAAATAGTATGGCAGTATGTGAGAAATTGTTTATTCAAGGCCGTACAAGAAGTAGACTGCTATGAACGGACCTTGCTGTTGTTCCTGGCAATGGACTAATTGGCTCCGAGGGCAGTGCAAACAGGACACAGTTACAGAATAAGGTGTTTATTTATGTTAACATTATTCCTTTAAGCCTTCTTGCAGAGCAGGCTCTAAGGTGCCAGGTGCTTTCAAACACAGGGCAAGGAGACAGTCCCATTCTATTGATTGTTCTTTTAACATGATGTACCTAGCACTTGCATAGCTTTTCCTTAAGTGCTTTGAGCCCTTAGGGTAAAGAATGGATCAGTGTTATGACTCTCATTTTAAAGATGAAAGATGAAATTCAAAGTGATATTTTCACTATAAACTAGGCAGTCTATGGGTTCAAAGTGATCCATAGGGTTGCTTCTTAGAGTGAAAGGCAGCCTGCATTGTTTGCTTGGTATTTCTTGGCCAGTGGCTGACCAGCAGCATCCTGACAGCTGATCGAGAGGTACAGCCTGGCTAGCTAGAATAAGACTTATTCAGTTCACATCTGTACCCACACTTGTTGGACCTGCTGCATGTCTGCTGTGGTTGTTTGATGAAAGACAGCAAATTCTTATTTGTTTAAGGGGGCTGACTTGCAGCCATGAAATGGGATAGAGAGTGAAATTAGATGTTTTCACTTTCGTGTTAAGCATTTGTCCTACAGAGTTGCGTAACTCAAGTGTTAGGTGCTGAATCCAGGTGAAACATCCTCATCCTTGGAAAACTATACAGAGAGCATCACAACCAAGTGTCTGTATTTTGCATGTGATTGTCATGTTCTTTTTTTGTAGAATGATTCAATGGTGTTAATTTTTATTTTACCCTGTGTAGCATATCTAACTGCAAAAGTAGCAGGCATTCTTTGCTGCCTTTGCCATTTAATCCAGTGGTGTATGTGAAATCATCAGTTTTGAAGATAGGAGGGAGGGGACACCAGATTCAGTGTTTTCTCACTGATAAAGCTTTTGGAAAGATTATTCCAGCTTTTGAAATGGCTCAGTTTTGCCAGTTCAGATTTGTGTTTCAGAATGGTTCATCTTCTTATTTGCAGTAAAAGTGAGGATATGGATGGGATATATAGTGTTGGGGTATGGGATGGGATACAGATGGGATATGTAATTCACCTGTAGTGAATTTGTGATACATGGTGGATTTGGTTTAAAAAAAGAAAAGGTCTGTGCTTTGAAGCCCAATGATGACAATATAAATCAGCTTTTAGTTATATTGTAGCTGTGTTTACCTCAAATTATTTTGAGACGCCAGTGCTAAAGTGGAACATAGTGAAAAAACATTTGTTCTGAAGTCAAGAAACAAGCTCCTTGGTCTTCTTTCAGTAAAGGTTAAATCCTGTGTTGGAAGGACAGTAGTCTCAAAAATGCCAATTGTACTTTATATATCATCTCAGTCTGACTTTTTTTTTAAAAGTTCTTTTTGCTGTGTGTTATTTCCTCATCTCCTTGCATCTGAGTGCAGTCTCTTGCTGTGCATTCAAATGAAATATACCATTAAGATATGTAATACTAAAAGCCTCTGCTCTAAAGTCCAGTGAGACACATTTTCCCTTTTACTAGTAGATAGTGATAATGTAAGTCTCTAATCTCATTAGTTTGAAAGAACCACCCCATAGCACTTGGGTGCTTTAAAAAAGCAAGAAATAGAAGAGACATGATTAAGTTTGTAGAAATTGGAAGGAAAATGTTTCTTTWGAGGTGACAATACACTTATGCATTCAGTATTAATGTTCTGGAAGACAATGGAAGAGTCTTTGATTGCCTGTGTCCTGCATGAGAAAACTTAGTATTTTGCATTAGTTTGTTTGTGATACAACTACAAAATGGCATGTTGATATTTTTTACTATTTGTAATTTGCCTCTCTGTCAATATTCTTTATGCTGTTTATCTTCCCACCCTCTGTGAGAGGAGTTGGCAACTCTGTTTTTGTTTTTAGCTACAGTGTTTATGATTATTTTGAGGTGTGTGTTGCTACTCTTGGCAACTACAGAATCTATCAGCTCTTTATGGACATGTTTAGTAAGTAGCATTATTGTTTTATTCAAGCATTTAAATTTGACTGATGAGTTCATCTATATGGTTTTTGCAAAAGTCTGTTAAATCCATTTATTTGATATTCTGATATAATTGCCTGTGCTTGTGTTAATGCTGTTTTCCAGAAGATTAAGCATATGCTATAGAATCTAAATTCCAGTTTTTGAAAGAAAAGTGCTGATGATTTCAGTGTTTGATTTAGATAGAAAATTAAGCTTGATAGGGGACAGACAAGAAGCAAGTGGTAAGAAAATAAATGTCAGATCAACTCTTCATGTATTTGTTATTCACCTGAGCAATTTTACTGTCTCGTTTGTAGGTCCATCCCATGTTCTGGATGTCACAAGTCTCTTATTCCTTTGTGCTACTCTTAAATGTAAATGTCATCTTAAATTTGTTTCTCAGCCTGTTTTTGAAAACATGGAAAAAGGCTAAAAGGTCAATCATATTTATCTTAATCCAAATTATTTTCAGTAATTGTATTTTCACTCCTCATTGATTCTAATGGGACATAATGTATTATATGTGCCCTACAATCAATATAAAATACAAAGTACTATTTATAGAATTATGAGTTAAAAAAAGAGAAACACCCACTATTATTCATGTAATGCTGTATGTGTTTTATCAGCTGCGCAGTATAATTTATCAGATATGGTACACTGAATCCCATTGAAATCAATGAGAAATGGATATGTGACTATTCACCATGCTCATTTATTGTAATGTTTTGGTTATTTAGAGCCGCTAAGGGTTTATTACCAAAAGTGTATTTTTGCGTGTGCTGCAGTTACCCTTAAAACTTACCAGGTAAATTAGCACTCAGAATGGAATGATTTGCTGTAGCAGCATTTCTGATAGGTATATCATGTCATGTCATGTCTTGTCTTTACTCCCCTTCCTGTCCCTAATTTTGTCCTGTCACATATATATATAGCATGCATATGCATTTGGAGAGTGGTGGTGATGATGATGGGGTTGCACATGTGTATTAACGTAAGTTTGATCTACTCACTTTGAGTCTTGCTGTGGAGAAGAACTCAGTTGTGCTGTAGGTAGTGAAGTAACAATCGTTAGAGGTCCATGGCAGCCAGTGTGAAGACTTACTATATATATGTCATCTAAGGGATTTATGGTAGAAGATGAGCCATATTAAGAAAAAAGAGGAAGGACAATCAGTAATCCTAGGGTTATAGTACCATCACCTGGAATTTAAAGAGTTATTGACTGTACACTCTTCTCCAGAAGGACAGATGCTTATTTAACATGTCTATCAGGTTATAGAGAACTATATCATTACTTGGAGAGTTACAGTCTTAAACCTGCTCTTTTCCCTTTCCCTTTTGCAAAGCTTTATCTTGTGACTCTCTGAAAAACTGTTGGCCTGTAGGTACCTTAGTTATTCACCTCTTTTGATAGGAATGCATATGGCGCCACATTCTGCCCCTTGCTCCAYCTCCTGTGAGATGGTTCTCTAAAATTCATTGCTTTTCCAAACTGTCTACTCAAACGCATCCTTCAGTAGCGCATCCTTCAGTAGCAGTGGTGTCTTCTGGAATGTTAATGACTAGTTCTTCCTTAGGGTTATCTTGGGTTTTGTCCTGAATGTCAGGTAGCCTGATGAGGTGAACACAACATTAGGCATTCCAGGAATGTAGACAGCACTTTCATCTTGTACTTGGTTAGAATTTATTAAATGAAAATGTCTTGCGTTGGATTCTGATGTCCTGGAGTCAATACCAAATTCATCAGTGACTTGTATGGGGCATCTTAAGAGATAGTAATAAATACTGAAAGATACTCTGTGATAGTTTTCTATTTTTGTTACTGACAAAAAAAAAAAATTCATTCTTTACTTTGGGACAGGCAATCTCTTGTCTCAAGGAAGCTAAGAGATACATTTCCTTTTGCTTTGTTTCCCAAGAACTTCCAGTTATGTACAGYTGAAAGCCACAGTCCTGCCAGCATATATGCATAAGTTCAGATGTTGAGCTGTTCTAATAGTTGTATCAGTATTTTATTTAGTAACGTATGTGACAGACATCAGAGCTTGTACTGCAGACCCACAGATTTAAAACCAAAGGATGCTGTAGTAGGAGCTGAAGGACTGAGTTGCTCTAGCTTGAGCCGTAATGGACTGATATCTATGGTAGAATGTATTTTCACTGGAGAGCTATATGGGGATATACATARTATATGTGATCATTTAATACATTATTGTAATTTGCACACTGAAAACTATTTTGGTTCCTGGAATATGAGAAAACCTGAAATATGGAGGAACTTGTGTCATGAGTCCTAACGCTCTAGCGTAGGGGTTCTTGAATTAGAAACTTGACTTGCTCATATACCGTCTACTCACAGCTTTTAAGTGAATTGATTAAACGCAAAGAAGTGCATTGCCTGTCTCCCATCCTATACATTCATTAGCATAACCTCTGGCTTTTTGAAACTAGAAAATGTTTGAGGTTTTGTAGTTTTCCTTCCTTTTGGAATAAAACTCTATGATCTTTTTTTCCCCCCCCCCCCAAGATTTCAGTTTAAGTTCTCAGCTGGTCTGAACACAGTCTAGTGTCATTCAGTCTTTTGAACACTTCTACAATATTGGTCAAATGATTCCTACTGTCTGCATGTGGCTGGAACTAACACAGTTCCCATTCTTTCCTCTGTAAGCTAGGTCTTTCACTTCGGGTGTAAGAAAAGTCCTTTTCAATGTTCTTATGTATTCCTTGCAAGATTTCATTGTTGTTATGCAAGTGTGTGTCTGAAGAGGTGGTGTGCCCTTGTACTAACTTAGTTCTTGATATTTTAACTCGCCATACAGAAGTGTGATACAGGGTCTGTTTTTATGCACAGGTTTGAGGAATAGAATATAATCCAAGCACTTTTTAATCAAGAAGTGCAGTTTCTTTTCCTCTAATAGCTCATTTACCTACTGATGTTTTTGTATTGTAGAAGATCAGGATTGAAATTTTCCACCCTATAGCTGTAGGTTGAAAGTCAGTGCAGCAGGTCAGCCCCTTAAGAAGACCCCTGTGCTTATCATCATGCTGGGGACTGTTGTGCCTGCAGTTCACCATGGAGTTGTCCTGTCTGGGGTTAGTGTGACCYGGCCCCCCTCCCTCAGGTGCTTTCTCTCCCATAAGCACCTCACACTGTATTATCTGGTTGGCTGGTAGGTGGAGTGTGCTTTTGATCACCTTCCTTTCTTAATCAGGTTTTGATGTCAGGAAGAAAGTTGATGAGTGTTATTTTTTCTGATCCTCTCTGAATACCAATTACAATTGTGAGATGTGTTTGAAGGACCATAAGTTGCATTCCCACTTACTTACTGAAGAAATTTTCTTTAAAAGTTGCCCCATGTCATTATCCATTATATTTTCTAGTACTCTCTTTGAGACTTGACTTTTGCCTACTCCATAAGTGTAGTTTTCTTCTTTCATATTACAGTGTAATATCTAATCCTTATCAGATTTCACATTTTCTTGCCTTTAGCCCTTTCTTCTTCTTTGCTTTCTACTTTCTACTTCCTTGCTTGCTTAATCCTGTTTCATGTTTTGTTTTACTTCTGCCTTTCAATTTTCCAAGACTCCAGTTGTATCTTTGTGCTAAGTACATCTTGGAGGCTTATCATACTAATCAGGGCTGACAATGCTTGTTTTGCCCATTACATGTAAGAAGGATCAATACCTCAGCTTGTTTCCACCTCAGACTTCCATGTCTTTAAACAGGAACTAGGTCTGAGCCCCATAACTCTAGCTAATGCTAGACATCGTGTCCATAGTCAAACTACTGCAGACAGCTTACCTGTTCAGAAACAGATGGGAATTTGGAGGACCGTAGCTCCTCTGCAACCACTGTCAAATTTCCTGATACTCAGAGCTCAAAAGAGTCATGCCCCTCTGGAGTAAATCCAGTCAGGCATCCAGCCTGGAGCTGTGCAGAATTTCTCAGTCATATTTAATTACACAGGTCTATCTTTAAATTGTGTTTCTGCAGGTGTATTTCTTTTGTCATAGAAAGCCTTAATCCTAAAAAAAAGGTGGTTTGAATTTAAGCATTGAACAAATTTATCGTTAATTACCTCCCCAAACTACACTAATAAAAGTGAAGTTAAATTTGATGCTAGGCACCCAAATCTTTGTATTAGTTACTAAATAAAAGCTATCCTATATGGTCAGTTATTTGCAGCTGTAAATATTCTTTGTGATTATGTATCAGGTGTTTTTATTGATAGCTTGTTTTTTTGAGTGCAGTTGTAGATGTGTTCTGACAGCTGCAAACATTCGGTTTTCCTATGTAGGTGATTGCATGGAGAACAAAACTTGCCTTCTGATAACCTAATGATATTGTGTGTCAGGAATACTACAGGATGTTACAAATGTTATTTTTTAGCTATTTATTGGATAAATTAACAGTCTGCACCTTTGCACTTTTTAATGGGCATCCATAAATAACCTATGGGAGAGAGGTAATCCTTCTGAGCATTGCAATATGCTGTCCTAAAATGAGGCTGTGGTTTGGTGACTGTGGTTTGCAGAGGAATTAATGATATTGAGTATATAAAAATTACTTTAATATGCAGTGTATTTTCCTGCGTTTTGAAGATCAAAGAAAGCATAAACATGAAAACAAATAGGATCTATTTACTTATTTCGCTCTAAGATAAAAAAGAATCCCAAGTGAAATTAAATTTATTTTAATTACTGATTTAATATCAAATAATTTGCATGGTAAGAGTGTTTCTTCAGTTGTTTTTTAGTGAATGGAATGGATCTGAAAGTGTTGCATATAGTTTGTATACTTTATGTGTTTACCAGTRAGCCATATTATAATAGTAATGAGAGGGTAAGTTTCTTCTGCCATTCTTCCATACTACACCGTATATAAGGGGACCAGCCTTAAAGAAAACATACTTTGATATCAGTATATCTGTCTTCTTTCTTAGGGAGAACCTACCAGAAAACAAAAGCATTTTTAAAAAATATATTAAGGTTTTTTTCATTTTAGATATTTCAAAAACAGATTTTCATRTTTTATATTAACATATTTTGATATCTGGAAAACTACATTTTTTTAAAACTATGTTGCATTTAAAAAATGAAAAATTGCATTTTAGTAAAACCAAGTAAACCTAATACTGAGGGAAAAACACTTTCCAGGAAGCTTAGGGGTTTTTTTGAAAAAAAGATTAACAATTTTCAAACCAGAAGTGTTTTAGAAGGTTTTCTGTGAAGAGAATCTGTGTTCAAATTGTGACCATCATTAGTATTTTGCTTTTCTTCTAAAGGAATCAGTTAGTAATGGTTATGATGGGATATTAGTTCGAGAGGTAAAGATGTGCTGTTAAGAACTTGTATTTATCCTACCAAATCATTCATTGCCTTTCACAGTGCTGTTATAAGGTTGTAAGTTTGACCATTAAATATATAACTGAAATATTTACCTACATCTGTAAATTTTTCAGGCGAGGACTCATCTAGCTCCCTCCAAGCAGTTCTCCTTCCCCCTCAGTTAGTGCCTTCACTGTACAATTTCAGATTCTTAAAAGAAAACAAACCCTCAAAAACCCAAAACTTCTTTATAGTCTGTAACATTCTGTTATGAACAAACATTGAATGCAGTAATTCAAGTTCCAAGTTCCAACACGAGTGCTGTGTGTTATAGCATGTCAGGGGTTCAGTGAATAATCAGGGCAAGTCACATTTCTCTGTAACTAACATATTTGATRTTTTCAACTCTACCATACTTTTCAAACTTTATAAATGTTTAATGAGGGCAGCATTTAATTATGTGTTCAAATTCCAAAGATTGTGTTTATCATGAATTATTTACTAGGATGAAGATTTTATTCAATTTTTTGTTCAGTATAGAAGATTTTAGGAAAGGGGACTTCAGAATTGGTTTTAATGCCTATTTAATGCCTAACTCACTTTGGCTTTCTATTGCTTCACAGGCCCTTGGGGAGGCATAGTTTAGTCAAATAATGCATACTACTGTATTTTAGAAGCATCACTGAATTGGCTACCTGAATACTTAGGGATATCTCGTGTATGGGATAGAGCAGCATGCGAGTACTAACTCAGATGATGCTGAGAAACTATTCAATGACTCTGCTATTGAGGCCCCCTCCTCTCAGCCGCTGTTCCAAGTCTTACTTCAGAAATGTCCACATGCTTTGGAGAATCTTTATTTAGTGATATTGAAAGATACTGGCAGGAAAAATAGACCATAATTACAGCTATATTCCAGTGACGTACTTAAGTATGTGAGTTCGTCTGTTACTTCAGTGAGAATAATTAAACATTTAAGCACATGCTTAACTATCATGCTAGTGAGGGCTCTAGTTATCACTGCTGGACTCCTGCTTAATCCTAGTCTGATTCCAAAATGCCATCGGCTTCCCGTGGTGCATGTGAATGTCGTCAGTGGGTTCAGGAAGTGACAGCCTCTCATTAAGTGATCTGGTATCTTCAAGAATATGTGGCTACTTAAATCTGCACATGGATAGCTTTTGATTAGTTACTATCAACATGATGTAATCCATAAAAGTGGCATTAGTGCTTTTGTATCCAGAACTGAAGGCCTTGGCATAAAAAGGGCTCCTTCTCCCCCTGCTTTCAGTTTAATGTTGTACCTTAACGATATGAAAATGCATGGATTTTTGTGCATTTACGGTCAGAGTCCGTTTGAAAAAGATCACAATAAAGGACAATATCTGTTGGTTCTATCAGAGAGATCAATTGTTATTCTGTGTAAATCAGCATACACTCCACGAATCTTACAAAGTATAGATTATAGAGTGGTTTTTCTAAGGATGGTTAAATTCTACTTATTACCTTTGGCTGCATGGGTCAAGCTGTGCTGAACTGCCCTTGCTTAGATGCAGTATTTTGCTGTGAGTGGAATGTACAAATTTGCATTGCTTTGGCCAGAGAACTAGAAAGAAATGAGCACTGAGGCGTTGTTGGTGAGTAGTGTTTCCAGGKAATTGCAGTAGAGAACCTTTTCTGTTACTGTGTATTTATTTTAAGGCACAGGTAGGGAACTAAGCCTAAATGTGCCAGGAACTCTATAAACATGTAATAAATAGATCAATTCCCAGACCTAAAAGAATTTGAGGACTTAGTAAGATGAAAGACAGTAAGTTAAGGCAAGAAGTTGCAAGGTAAAGCATAAAGTAACAGTCAGGTGACTGTTACAGTACACTTGCATCTGAACTATGAGAAGTTTTTGTAAGTGCTAGCAGTGTTATAGGTAGTTTATCTCATATTGGTACAGTTCTATAGTAATTTAAATAAATGATGTAACTGTATCAAACACCAGAAAAAAGTCAAGAAGAAAGGTGAAGCATCACAGGATAAAATAAGTAACCGAATTACCTACAAATTTCTGTGCTTTGTATAAGTGCCGCTGCAGTGGAAGGTTCCTACAGTACTGCAAAATGTTTTGAAGGCTCTAAACTCCTGTGATCCAAAGYGATCTGTCTGTTAGAAGAAATGGGGTTCTCAATGAATAAATGAGTGTGAGGATATATGCCTGTGTGTGTCACTCCTGGTTAGGCTGAATGTGTATGGTAGATAAAACAGAACAAAATGTTTTACAGTGTTTAAAAATATACTAGATGAGATTAAGATTATTAACTACTTACTAGGCTGCAGAGGAAGGCTGAAATATTTCTTTAGAGCACTGATATCAAAGCAACATATCTGATGCATGTGTAACATCCACTGTGGGGATTAGCTCATTTATCAGGTACATCGTTCAATTAATGTCTGTGTGCCTGTTGCTTTTTCAGATCAACCATCTTGTGTCCTTGTATTGGTTCTGATCCAGTAAGAATACAAAAGGCCACATTTGTCCTATTACTCCAACATGTATAGAAGCATCACTGCAGACACACAGTGAAAGCAGGATATTTTGGAGTATGCAGTTAAGTAGTGACATCTGAATATTAAAGAATTTTGGCATGATACAGTTAAATTTTGAAGTATATTCTGAAGGAGGAAGCTTAATGTTTAGTAGAATATATTTTGAAAGAAAGATTCTGCCTCATTTTGGTTTGCTGTTGTGACACTGTGCTCATCAGCTGTGTAACACTGTAAGGTACTTCAGCGTCTGTCAGAGTTGTAATCTGATGAGCTATACTTGGAATAAACCTGAGTTGATGAAACAGTCAGTGAGCCTTTGGCACTCTCAGAACTGATTAGTGAAAATCTAGCCGGTCTTTGCTCATGTGACACATAACACTGTGCTGTATATACTAAGGCTGAATCATCGAGATTTTCCACCGTGACTGACCATTACTTAATGCTAATAGCTGCTAAGGGCATGATCACCTCATTTAGAGAGATCGTATGTCCTTTCAAACATGGTAGAATTGTGATTATGTAGATACTTCAGTATTTGTTGACAGGTAACCACCTATTGTGGGGTTTCTTACTGATATTCCAGACAGCTCTGGTCATTTTTCCATAGATATCAGTAGTGCAGTGACTGCTAAATGCACAGGAATGATTGATTCAAATTTATGCATGTTAATTTTCAGGCTTTCCGTCTAGACTCCATAAAATTAACCAGTCATCCACTGAGGTATAACTGAATTTCAAGGTACTGCTTGACAAACTCTATTGACAGCTCATGTGACACACGCCCACAAAAAAGCAGTGACTACTTGCTACGTAGCTGATGTATGACACGTATGATACCCTATTCGGAATATAACATGCATTATGCCTGTAATAAATGCACTTAACATGGTTCAGGGAAACAAGTATGCACTTTTCTATTTGAGAAGGATTTGTACAAACCAATTGATGTGATTACTCGCATGTATCAGATTATGGGATTGGTCCTGAAGTCTATGGATTTACTTGAAAGTACAGTCAAGGTTTGTGACCTTCATCTGCAAGCARGCAAGAATACTACAAAATAAACTGATGTATATAGCTATGTAGTGTTATACTGAGTAATTTGAACCAAAATCTGTCTAATAATAATTCAGTGAAATTCAGGAATGTCTTTGGCACTCTACATTAATATCAAGTAATTATCTTCAGCTAAGATAAAACGAGGGTCAAGACTGATTCTGGCTATTAGAGCTGGAGTGTTGCTTGCTGTATTGAACATGTTAATGTAAAGCTGCATTAGGAAGAGATGGGGGGAAAAAAAAGATTCTCTGAAGTGAATTTCATAGTGACTTTTTTTGAAAGACTGGTCACAAGTTGTTTTTAGAAGTTAAAAGGAGAGCTGTTTGCAATTAACTCTTATGTTGGTTGGATGGACACAAGCTGCCCTAAATTGATACTAGTTGAGTACTTCTGGTGTTGAACTTGGTATCTCACATTTAGGGCTCTTAAATGGAAAGATCTCATCTCTTATTATAAAATAATGATACCAGGTTTATAATTYGGCATTTTGTAAAACTCATCAGAATGATACATATGGCAGAAAGATCATAGCCTAGTGTCTTATCCTGACATGCCTTAGATTGGTAAAATTGTAAATGATGTCACTTGGTTAGTGTGGCTTGGTCTAGCCATGCCGTCATGGAATCATTGTACCTAGGAGTGATGGGCAACGCCATCTAAATGTTTTGCCTGGTACCCATAAATATTATAAATGCTATAAATACTATTTGACCTATCTGTCCTTTCTCTGATGCCTAGTTTCACATCGTTAGATCTGAAACTGACGTTGCTGTGGACTGGATGCTGCAGCACAAATGGATGCTGGGACCTTCCTGCCCAACCTTTCCTTTATGACAGGACCCTTTCCCTGCACAGCTGTCGTCTTCATCTGTGTTCTCCTCAAAACCTACAGAAGTTTTGCATGAGTTGCATAGCAGCTCTGCTTTTGCTTTGAAGGAGGATGTGAACAGCTCTACCCATAGCTCTTGTGGGCCCAGGAGCCCATTTCAGCCCAGCCTGAGGCCATCAGTCCCTGCCCCAGCAACACCGACACCAACACCATAGGAGTGCCAGCCTCCAGCTCTGCCCCAGCCCAGCCCTGCCAAGCCGGGCCCAACTCGCGAGCTGATATCCTGGCCTGGCCTCAGCACACCCCTGTCCCCACAGAGGAGCCTGATGCCCAGGGCTGGGGCTGCCCCAAAGCTGTCCTACTCCCTGGCTGGGATGGTGAGGCTCTGCCCTGCCGGCACCCTGGGGAGCCCCCACTCCTTATGCACCCCAGGCAGCTGCTGGACCTCACTGGCACACAGATGTCACGATAGCRTGGTAGAATCAGCGCCTAGTAGTTTTAGTATAATTCAGTATTTCATGGATTTAGAACCCTGATCTTACAGTGATATCAGCATATTAGCTATCATGGTAGGAAGGGATCAGGCTGCACAGAACAACATTAGTGTTTGAAACAGTTTGAAAATGTTCAAAATTTTAATATGAGATTATTTTCTTCAGTGAGGAGGGTGCTGCAAACCTCAGCTGATTGTGTGACTAAGCCAATTTCTTTCCTATGTGAATACATTAACTGTGATGATAATACCCTGAGAAATCCAGAGGGCCAGTTCTTCAAAAGTAGTTTGATGAAAATTCTCATTCATTTCAACCAAATTTAAGTGTCTGTGTGTTTTAAAGATCTAGGCCAAAATATTTTAAATTCCACAACATTAAATAGGAATAATGGAAATAATTAACATCTTTTGACTGTGACTGCATCTTAGGTGAATGTATTGGTTAGCTGTTCATCACTGCTGTGGTTCTCACCTAACTCTTTAAGTTAGTATTTGTTTGGAGGTTTGTTACAGTTAATCAATTTTTCATAATGGCCCCTATAAATCCAAATATAAAAATATATTCTCAGTTGTTTATATTCCTTTCTTCTAGCACAAGAGGAATGTTTTAGAGTATGAATTTGCATCAGAATAATTCATAAAGCAGAGTTTGTTTCAGGGCTATTTCCTCCCAAGCCCTCTCACAAAGTAGCCATAGTAGAACTATGGATATTGTGATCTTCTTGTGATTTACTTGTACAATTGCCCCAGGAGGGCAACTTGATACTGGACAGTAGTTTAGTAGATCTTGCATGCGAGTTAGGATTGCAGGAGGCATTGCCTAAGAATGCAGCTGGAGRTAACAGTGCCCAATGCTACGGACAACACAAAAGTTAACGTAAGTTTCCATGCTCTGTGGAGTTGCTGAAGAAATCCAAGCAGAGTAAGACAGTATGTATGTTCGTCCTAGCACATCACAAACTGTTTGGAAGCATACTGTTTCAGCTAGGAGGAAAAAAACTACATGTATGTTGGTGTCATAGCAAAATGTTTTGAATATGTTGRTGTCTGGAATATATCTGGCCACAGTAGGGGAAGATGTAGTATTTTTACATTAAAAATAGTTTTGGTTGTACTCATGAGTTACTTTGGTATTTCAGGGGAACATTTCTGGATAGCAGGTAGGATGGTTCTGTCGGCATGAGACGTTTCAGATTTACTAGTAGATACTGCTGTCTGAGCGCCTGTCCTGCAGAGGTCTGTTGCTTTGCTGCTCAGACAGTTTTACGTTGTAAACATTTTGGTTCTTATCAGCCCTGTCAGGAAGCAGACAGTCTGCTGCTCTGTCTATACGTTAAATTGTATTCTGAAAATGGAAATATTTGGAACACAAATGCTCTGAATAAATATTCCAAACAGCACAGTGATACAAAGCAGCAAAAATAATAAAAATGCTAGGCTCAGACTTGCAAAGTGATGACTCCATTGAAAGCACCTCATAGCTGTGGGTCTATTTCCATCTTCTATAATTACACAATGCTGAGAACTATTAGTGGAAGGTCTGTATGTGCAAACCCTGAGGAGGGCATCAATGAGAAGAAAAGTTTCCTTTGTGTTGATAATGGTGTGCCTTTGATGTACAAACAAAAGATAACTGCTTTTTTATGCTTTTTTTGTCATGAACCCTGTTTTCCCCATTTTGTTAAAATGTGCCCTCTTTTGTTGGGACTGGTCTACGTGCAGTTTTTATTCTATTATGTTCACATCCCTAATGGAAATAGTCATCTTCTGCCATGGGCATAGATGTGTAGTGTCAAGGTGCCTTAACCCTGAAATGCCTTTTATTCTTGTTTTCCAAGACTGGCTTATCGTGGAACAAACACCTTTATACCTCTAAGTCTGCATCCACATTAAGACAATTGTACCACTTTAATTATACTTTTATAATTAAAATGGTACGAATTCTGCATGTGCACTATATTTCAGTGAACACATTGCTTTTGAAATATTTTTGAAGATACCCATCTTATTCCTAGCATGTTTGTGTATAATCCTACCTCTCACTACCAGTAGTCTATTACGTGTATCTAAGTCCCTGATGGTGCATTGTATCCTCAAGTCATTTAGCCCTTTCTCTGTTCATAGTGATACCACTGACCCCTCTGAGGCAATTCCTTGAAAGGAGATAACAGTTTTTCCCCTGCCCTTGACCAGTAGGCTGGCTGTTGTGTTCAGCTCTCCCGAGAACACTGTTCCGTTTCCCTCAGGAATGCAAAAAAGTAATTTCCCCAGATAACAGCCAAAAACCCAATTAAGCTTAGATTAAAGAAAAGGAGGATTTATTGGCGTTTTATGGAATAGAGAGAAAAGGAAAATAAAAGATAGGAGATATTAAATTGCCTGAAGTGGAGACACAGACTGTCCAGGTGCTAGCATTACTCTTCAGTTTACAGAATAATTGGTGGATTTTTAGCTGGTTTTAACCATATAACAGTAAAACATGTGCTCTCCCACAGCCCAAAGCCATGTCTGTCTTTTTCTGTCAGAGCTGGAAAGACTGTCACATGCTGTCTTTGAAACAGTGTGTGGCTGGAAAACCCCCTCAGTGACTTGGTCTCTGAATTTGATGTGAAGGTGTCAGTAGTTACAAAACATGTTTATTTTCCCAGTAGGATGTTAAAATACATGCAAATTGGGCCAAGTAGACAAGATTTTAATTTCCATTTTCCTAGTGCATAGTATTTTAGCACAAGATTTTTTAACACCTTTCGTACAATGTGTTTCACATCTCATTGTGATCTTTCAGAGGATCCATTGTCTTCTCATCACCTATTTAAATGGGACACTAGGTACTTCCTAGCTTGAAACACAAGAAAACAAATTATTTGCACCTCTTTAATTAACCCTCTCTTTGTGTAGATTAAGATTGCCTTTAGTAACTGTCAGGTTTCTTGGCCAGTTGAATAAACAGCTTCTTGCATGCATTTCAATTACTGCACTTTTGTATTGCTAATGAGACTAAGCAACARTTTCTTGGAGGCAATCTTAATTTAGTGAATTCATTCACATTTTTATACAGGTACAGTGTTCCAGCTATGTAATTAATGGTGCCATCTCAGCTTTAGAGGTGGATAGAGAATTAAAAATCAGCATGACAAATACATCAGGTATAATTCAAATTGTGAAGCCATGTTATACTTATCTTAAATTATTTTCATACTGCAGAGTCCCAAACTGCTTTACAGAGGATATGCAGAATATACATAGTACAGACCATTCTGTCCTCAGAAGGCAGCAGCCAAGTGGACAGTATCTGACTTGGGAAGGTTTAGCCATGGCGAGAACATGACTCTTGTGAATAAGACATGCCATCTTCATTACTGGGAGCAGGCAGGACTTCAGGGCTTTTAGGGCCTCATTACGAGGGTTTCCTCATGGCGAACGGAGTAAGCCTCGCAAGGTGAAGGGTTGAGCTCACCAGTCTTATTAATATAGCCAAATTCCTACCAAAACCAATGTTTACGTGTACAGTTGTGTATTTTGAAGTTTCAGCAGCCTTCAGAACGCTCTACAGGCAAAGCTGTGCTCTGACGGACAGCTGCAAAAGCAGTGGGATAAACTGTAGTAGGATGATTTGCAAATGAGCCTTCAGTCTTCTGTAGTTAGGCAGAGGAAACTTGATTATAAATAATTCTCACTATACTATTAAAACTAGCGTTCAGCTTTTTGGCCAGATTACTTCAAAGGGGACGTCGGAGCTATTGCACCAGGAAAGCAACCAGAGATATTCCAGGGTCAAATGGTAAAACAGCATCAGGGAAGGTTAGAGGGATGCATTTGCAAGTCAAGAAGACATTGAAGGGGATCTAATTATAGGCTTAATTGCTGTAGGTAATGACAATTCAAGCTACTATATTTAACATAGCCTGGATAGTATAACTGAGGTCATCCAGCAAACAAATCAACAAATCCAAAGCAGATTTTCAAGAAATATTTGGAAAGGAATGGAAAGTCTTAGACCCACTGAAGCCAAGAGGACTTTTATCAGTGAGTCAAGTTTTCCAGAAGAGCCCAGATTTCATCCTATGCATAGGACTGTGGCTTTGTTTCAGCAAACATCTTCAATGCGATTATTCATGAATTTCTAGTAATGTATATGCTTAGCATTTTGCTGGAGCAGTGCCCATGATATGCTGTGGGTTTTAGAGCTGGAAGTTGAGCCAGGGTACGTACTATGGTCGTATTACCAAATCCATCACTGACTTGCGTGGTGACTTTGGCTGAGGCACGTGTGAATGTTGATGATTATTTGCTCCCGAGTCTCTCCGCATCTAAACTGCCTATGTGTCTTCATAAAAAGCTTTAAACATCTATGATGAATAGTGCTATATAAGTGCAGTAACTTGATGTTTTCAAGGAGGAGACAAACAAGGGCCAGTGAAAGAGTTGGCTAGGTGGGTGAATGTAGTTGTATTCTCTTCATTCCTACTTGTCTGTATTTGTAGTTCACAAAAGCAGAAACAATGTGGTATTAATTCATGGTCTATAAAACAAAATCACATTTTTAGTCTTGCATTTCAATCGGCCTCATTTTTATGAACTTTGCAGTTGTGTTTCACTTGGGATGTATTTGGCTGCTTGACAAAGTGACTGGAGATTTATAATTCCTTATTAGTAACTCAGGGCTCTAAAGGGAATAACAGAGTACTTATTTACTTTTCTAGGTCAGACTCATGATGTAGGAGTTTAATGAACTTCTGCTAAACAGGAATTGAAGCAGAATTAAAATCTCAGAGTACATCTGTCCAATAAGGTTATTCATCTTATTTTCTATAGGTTAGATATTTTCTCCTTGTGCAGGGCTGTTTAGGCTGCACTTTCTAAGTAATCAGCCAAGAATATGAGACTCTCATATAGAACCTGGTATTAAGTCAATGCACTGATGTGATTTTGCTCTGAAATTACATTATGTCAGATAACTGTATTTATGTATCAGTTTTCAGGGCAGTAAGATCCCAGTTTGAATGTGCTGAAAAAGAGTTTGTGATTCATGTTAGCCACTAAACTATTACTGCAGTTTTGATGCCTCTCAGATATTGTTTGAATCAATAAGGTGGGCACTTCTCTGTCAAGAACACATTCAAATCTATGTTCAAGAAAAACAGTGCAGTATCTCTGCTTCCCTGTAAATGTGAAGGGAATACAGTGTTTCATACTCTCACAGGAGATACACATTGGGATTTACTTGAAGATACAAAATTAGTGATGGAGATAAAGATGCATGGAAGAAACACAAAAACATGTTACATAACCACAGCCATGCTTTTCACTGGATTTGTATTGCAGGAAATAACATCTCTTTATTGAAAAGAAGAGTTTGTATTACATTCAGAAATGTTTGTGAGTCAAATGTGTAAAACACAATAATATAGTTGAAGATCCTAAGTATTTCAATAGATACTGTTTAAGCCTTGGAGGTATTACTGTGTATGCACATAAAATGCCAAATCTCCTTGGTTTATGGAGTATTTAGTAAATATATATCCATTAACATATGTTTAAGATGGTATACCATACCTGGGGGAAGGAAGAAAAGGAAAAAAACCAAAACAAAACAAAACACCCAAGAGATAATAGAAAACAATGAGTGACGGGTTATGTCTTAAATATCCTATCTTCATGCTTATTCATGGCTCTGAAGAAACACCTTCCTTCACGCTGTCCTAAATGCTGATCCTGAAATAAGTTCCTCTGCCTTTTCTCAAAAATCAGAGATCAAGGTCACCTTTGCAAAAAACAATCTAATCCTCAATTAAACAAGAAGGTCCTCTGCTTTGACCTGAAGAGTAGCCTGGTGGTTGGAATGCTTATCTAGAATGCAGAAGGCAAAACCTTCATGTCTTCCTTGGTCGGAGGTGATTTCCAATTCTTTCTTTAAGGATACAAACCTAATCTCTAAACTACAAACTAATGTGGGGGTCAAAGTACTTTGTACTTCTTGTTGGAGTTGTGCCTCTAGGCACAAAGAACTGAGCAAGCGGGAGTGTGAGCCGAAGGCTGGGAAGAGCTTGGTTCAACCCCTGCTCCTCTTTCTGCATATTATCCAATGACCATTTTACATAGAACTCATGAAAGTCCTCAGAGCATCGGCTAGCTTCTTTAGCCTTCAGGCAAGCGTGTTGTACAATCTCTGTTCACCATTTCTTCTCATTATTCACATTACATTTTCTTTGGCGAATTCTGCATTAAGTGATGGAAAGGATTATTGAACTTTGAATTCTTTTTCTGCCTTACTCCTCATCAACCAAGTTGCCAACTGGCAGAGAGTGCAGAATCCTGATTACTCTCTATGATACAAGAAAGGGAAAGAACCTAGCTCGACATTTGGATCCCAGGTGCTAAGAGGGAGAAAGACAAAATGGCCTTTTTATTAAACAAATCTGATGTGGAAGAGAGGGAGGAGGGATTTTATATTTGCTTTTCTGGTTTTGACCAGAGAATACTTGGCTCAAGAGCAATAAACTACCATTATTTTTGCTTGTAAAAAGCACTTAAGAAGCAGGACTGCAAACAGTAAGATGAAATTCGTATTTAATAGTAAGCAAGCAAGGCTGAGCCCATGTGACAACTAAGCAGAGGAGTGAACAAAGGAAGCTTTCAAAGCATTACTGGTCAGTCTGATTCTGTAGTTGGTCAGTGGGAGGACCGGGTGTAGTTGTTTGTTTGACAAAACGAAAGGCTAAAGAAATTGGAATTTCTAGAGCTTTTTGGGGGAATGCCTTATTGAAATGGCAGTGGGGGTTGTTGGCTTCCTTAGGACATGGATAATGGGAATAACTTTGTGCTACTGTTGATGGTCAAGGGAGGAAGTCAGATGCCAGACCTACGGTAAGGAGCCCTGTAGGTGTTGAGAGGAGAAAAGGTGTGATCACTGACTGGCACAGTTGTTTTGGAAGAGACTAATGTAGAAGCATTTGTACCCATAAGTCTGGCAGAATTTGGCTTGATTGTGAGGGGGTGATGCAGCTTGCCTAGTACAAAGCACTTCTTTACCGTATAGCTGTCTCCCTGATAGGACTGCTTTTTGGGCATAATATACTTGTTTTGCTATAACAATAACATGCCTCTAGAATAAAAGTGACCTAAGAATGAGAAGGGCTGAATACAGAGGAAGAGTGTCTCTCTTTCTCTCTTTGGGAGGGGTCGGTAGAGACAATAATGTAATAACAGCATTCCTATCCTATTCATTGATATGGGTTTTTTTCCACTAAGATATATGAACTACCTTGAAAACTGGGTCAACTTAAATGCTGTCACAAATGCTCATCACCAAACATATATTGCTGCATACCTGTCACACTCGGCAGCTGGAACGAATTTCGTGAAGAGACTGGGGTAAAAGGTGAGGCTCAGCAGCATTATTGGCTGTGAAGGAATCACACTTTTGCAGTTTGTCTGGTACAAAACAAAGGAAATGGGGCAAAATTGTGCTTAATACTGATAAATACAAATAGTATTTGTCTTTTTGTTTTTAAACAGATATTTTTTGTTAGTCAAATTTATTTGCATACCTTTGGTAAATGCAGTATTATTCCCATGGTGGATTATTCTTGCTGCTTAAGAGACTGAATTTATTGACATACCTAGACATGGAAATTTACTGGGAATTGCTTGAGACCCTTTAGGGGTTGAAAGTTCTTTAAATTGAGTTAGTTTCAGTGTAATAACGGGATTGTTGGTGATAAATTACAATATTACATATTTACTACTAACCAAGGAAGAGCTTTTTAGAAGATGCTCTTTCTTTTATGCCAAAATGAAGTTACATGGATGAAAGCCATGGTGTTCTCTCATGGCATATCTTTGCTCCAGCAACTCTTGATGATCATAGTTCACTGTAGAAAATTTAGGATTTGTGCCGGAGGACAACAGCATCTCATCCTAGTTGAACTGTCCAGTAACGCTTGGGAAATAACAGCATGTCTGATTGATGTGCCCCTGTGTTGCATGTCAGTAGGTAGCTTGCCAGCCTGGAGAGAGCCAACGTCAGGGCTCAAGCCTGTACTTCCCTCACTGTTTTAACACAAGCTGAAAGCGTCCTCTGAGACAGATCATAAGCTTTCCGGTGTGGGTAGGAAAGTGGTAGGGAGCAGTAGTTAAAAGTTCAGGCTAGCTCTGCAGCTAAAGCCTGCCCTAGGAGTAAGTGATTCTCATCTGCATCTATATCCATTCAAGTCCTTGGCTTTTTCACTGACAATGCCTTCAGGATGCCAGAAGGCAGTGGTGGCTTTGTGATACAAATCAGTCCTGCCAAGTCTTACTTACTAAGAAGGTGACTCATTCATTCTGGATCAATTTTTAAGGCAGCTTGTAACATCTCTCTCATTTGGCATGAAGGATTTTGCCGAGCGGAGCATTTCAATGAGACAGTTAACAATCTCACTCAAAATTTAAAAAAAAATTTCCTTTTGTTCACATTGTCACTCTGAGAGTTGTATGCGAGTGCCAAGAACTGGACAGAGAGACTGAAAAGCAATAAATTCGCTCTCCCAGGGTGAGCAGAAATTTTGCCTGCAAGAATGAGTTGAAGAGTCACTGGGTTTTTCTCTGGAGGAAGGCAAGAACAGAGAGGACAAGAGTGGTCCAAATGACCTTACTGTTTTTACCAGGACATATGGCAGGTGACTCCCTAGTGGCCTGTTCTTCAGAAGAAGTGGAGGGGAAGCAGCACGGTAGAGTCTTTTGCTAAAGTGTGAGGAGTGAAGCAAATAGAGGCTCCAGTGCATCTGTTTGAGGGGGAAGGAGTAGGAACAGACGCGCTGAAACACGTGTGGCATGTCCTGGAGAACAGGGATGGAGCCAGCAGCAGGGTGGCCAAGCAGAGGAGTTGTTGTGATGCTGAAGGCATGTTACCCTGCAGAAGCTTTGTGTATACAGGAAATTCTCAGGTTTTGCTGCGGAACTGATTTTGGGGAGGAGGACTTATTAAACTGAGGCAGAGGAAATGCTGGGCTTAGTTAGTTGGAGGCAGAGCACCTGAAGCACTGTTCTCCAAACCCCTGGTGGGTATCCTGACACTTAAACGGTTAAAGAGGAGAATATGATGCAACACTTCCCAGTGAGGACTACTCAAAACTTCTGGGTAGAGAGTAGATACAGATTAAGCAGCAGTATCTCAGTTGTGATAACTACAGAAGTCTGAAGTGAGCATATATGACCATTCTTCACACATTCCCTAGATATCATAGCTCTGGACAATCTGAGTCAAACAATCAGAAATTGTGTCCAACTAATGTATTGGTTTAAAAATCGTAAGCTATAAATAGTAATATTATATTTGGAGTTTATTTTTTCCTTTGCTTTTGAAGTTTCATTGTGTACTTAACGTTACACTTTCCAGTTTCTCAGCCACTCTGAGAAACTTGTTCTCTTCTAATCCCATCACTCTGGGAGCTGGAGATTTAAGAAAAACATGCAATATTATGAAATATGTAATAAAATTGTAACAATTGGCAATATGATAAGAGTAAACAGATCGTCAGTCTAAGACTACTATATGCAGTAATTCATCCTTCTCTGTAGATGATGCCTGAGTCAAGAAAAGCCTTTTGTGGTCGCTAGAAGGAAGGTTGTCTACTAAGGTCCAGAAATGCTGTTAATTTGCAGGTTTAAGTCATAAGCAACTGTCACTGTATACCCGAGAGAAGAAAAAATCTGGAATGTAGACCCTGAACTTGTAAATATACTGAAGTTACCAAAATATGCTTTATTAAAGTAAGAGCTATATGTTTTTAACAAGTGACGAATACATACAGAAAACACATTTTATAAACTGTCCGTAGGCTGCAGTTTGTCCATACGAAGTCTTTGGTAACCCTATGCTGATAGCAAATACAAAAGAAATAGAAAAAAGATTGAAATCTATAGCATGCCTAGCTGATTTCTATAACATCCTAAAATTCACATTCACATCCTCAATTTTTGATGCTCTCCCTTCCTCCTTCAAAATGACTTTCAGGGATGTTTCAAATGTGTTCTTAATTTACCATATGTGCTTCATTTACATTGTATCACTGCAGTGGCATATATGTGGCATAAAGATTTTAGCCTAGAAAATAAAGATATACTGGGGAGTGAGCAACCATGAAGGAAAGGAAAAAACACTGAAAAAATAGTGAGTGGAGAAGCTTGGTGCAAAGGAAGCAGCCTGCATTTGAGGGAGAATTCAGTGATGCCAGCCTGCCTTTGAAAGCTTGCTGAAGTGTGTTAGACAGTTGGAAACAGAGTTGTAAAGGGGAAATTTAATCTCTTTCTTAGAAGACAGCGAAATTTAACTGATGCTGGATAAAGGGGAACCTCCTGTGATGCCGTATGGCTAATTTTCACAGAGAATGTTTAATTCTTTCTGATATTGCAAGACTGCATTTACCACTTTAGTAAATAATAGAAATTGCTGCTTGTGAAAATCCATTTAGTAAATGTTATTTTGGAGTGTGTTGGCATCTTACGCAGTACTGTGGCTTCTTTATCCACTTCTTACCTGACCTGCTAAACAACTGCAAGTTTTCCTTCATTCAGTAAGCTTTAGCTGAATAAAACCCCCTACCAATTCWTAATAAAATAAACAGATAAGAAAAGGCATGGTATTAAGATGAATGGTTAATATGTGGAAAATTATTCAAGATAGAAATATTCTGCCCGCAGTTCTATTAATTTTATCAATGCATATACAGTGCACAATTATGGTATATAAGAATTACATGCACCCATGTGCAGTAGATTGCATGGTATCTACCAAATCTTTACACTGTAAATAATTTACATTTATTGCCAAGCAGAATCAGAATTTTCCAATCTCAGAGGAAAATAAAGTCTTGTCAGCCCATCATGTTGTCATTATTACTGAATGCCTAGTAACCATTTGCACAAATGTAAAAGTCTAGACATYCTACCTCATCTTGGATGAGGTAAGTTGATTGATTCCTGGAGCCAATTCACTCAAGATGCAACTGTCTTTCTCAAACTTGATGTAGCATTTGCTCTGGGTGAGAAGAACAAAGAGAATGCTGGTACTTGTTTGTGCTTTGGGCTAATCTGGAAAGGGTAGAATATTTTATTTTATATTTTATATACCCCCTGCTACTAGTCTTGCTAGCAGGGAGAAAGGAGGCATTTCTCTACCGTGATACTCACAGTGCTTAATTAATACTCACCAGAGCTAAGCCCTGTAGAAAAGCACAGTTAAGGTTTTTTGTTCTTGAAAAGGAGAGGCCAACTAACTACTAAGACCCAAATTGCCATGGATAACACAGGAAGTATGCAGTTATTTCTGATGAAGATGGTGTGTTAATGTTTTGCCCATCTGTGGGCTTGAGTTGGTCATTCCAGTCTTTTACTCAGGAGGGACAAGCACATTGAAAAATATTGCGAGATAATGTTGGATAACTGGTCTTCAAATAGGATTAAAAGGCATCATTCAGAACATACGAGAGAAAGCTGTTTCAACATGCAAAATGCACAGAACCAGATTGCTTTGGACTATATTCATCTGCAAATAGTAAATATATATGTAATTCACATTTCCATAGTAAGAGTTTGCACACTGCACCGAGCTTGCGTGGCCTATACTTTGTAGGCAAATACTGTTGATGCAATTCAGGGTGGCGATCAGTCCAACTTGTGTCACTTCCCTAATTTGAAAATCCCGTTGATAGAGTGTTGCACAAGAAAGCTGGTTTGACATAAAAAGATATGCATTGAACTTGAATATATAGTTTGTCTGTGATAGAAGTGCTGCCTCTGTAATGCAGATTTCCTCTCTTAAGCAACATTCACTTCAAAGTGTTATGCAAACTACTGCACTACAGCAGCAGCCATAGAAATATACTGCAGCATGTCCCAGCTCTTACACATACCTGTCGAGTGCAGGGATCGAGAAAACAATCAGCCAGCAAGCAGTAGGATCACACTGGTACAATATTTTCTGCCAGTTTAAAAATAAAGACCTAGGATAGGTTTGGTGTAATGTCCAAAGGAAGCCTTGTGTGGATACCAAGCTATGGCATTATGCTTTTAACCTGCTGTCAGCCCAGAAGGAAAGATGAATCTGTTTTCTTTGGATTATCTGAGGTGCCACTACCTGGCAAACCAGAAATGCCTTCCATTTATGCACACTGGGCACTAAGCAGCGCGTGTCTTTATTAACTCTGGGAAAAAGCTTTCCTATTCTTGTGTTAGCAAAGGCTGGGATTTATTACAATGTAGTGTGGGAAGAAATTAGTCATCCATGATGTGGAGTAGGATATTTTTTTCTCTTTCACATGGTTTCTCCATTTCTGCCTTGTAAGCCACTAGCACTTTCCTGCATTTTAGATTATGCATTTGCATTTTCAGTTTGTACATTTACCTTTCTGGTTTTGCTCTTCATTGGCAGATAAGAGGGGAATAGATATGAGAATTAAGGGGAAAGCTGGTGAGCACACCCAAAGCCACAGCAAAATGGTTTGGAGAGAAGTGGCGTCTTTAGATACTGCTGTGGCATCTGGATACTTGGGAATGACGTCCATGCGTGTGAACTAAACATAGAAATGCCAAGGTACTTATAAAGGGCCCAGTTTACAAGTCATGTGTCACTTTTTGCACTGAATAACTGATTTGTATTTGCAGTTAACACCATTTGTGTCTGAGACAGAAAAGTAAATGTAGTATCCCTGTTTGCTAGCAGTTCAGACTTGGGACTGTAATGTAAAGTATAATGTCAGCAGTGCCTCGCCTAGTCTAATTTATGGCTTTGGAACAGCTTGTTACACACCCGATGTGGGACTGGGTGATGGGAGTAAAGAAACACCCACCTTTTCATGTGTCCTAACAGCAGATTGCCTGGTCTGCAGAGCTTTGCTGTATCAAAAGCAGATTAAATCTTTATTTAAGAATCACAGGATGGTGATAGTGCTCTTAAACAATAGCTGCTATTAAAATTTCAGCATTGCTGTCAGTCACCACCAAGTACCTGAGTTAGCGCTGTTTCCCCTGATACTGAGAATGGTAAATAGACAGGTTGCTACTTAAAGTGAACTATTATAAATGAGGAGCACAGATCTAATCCTTTCTGATATGGCTTATTGTCCATCTGTAAGATTAAAAATGTATGTTGTGTTACTTCAGGGGTTGCACTGACCTCTAGATTTCATGCTTCTGGATTTTACTACTTCTTATGTACCGTTATGTTTTTATTCCATATTTTGACAATATCAAGGCTTAGTCATATATGTGAAAGAAAATGTGAAGTTACAGATAACATGGTAGTTGTCCATTTTATGAAAACTTTAGGGCTTTGTCTTGTGAGCACTGTGCAAAATGGCAGATATTGATATCTTAACTAATTATTCAGTCAAGGATTGGCAGGTCAGTCAATGGGAACGATGTACAATGGACTAGAATTGATCACACTTCATTTCCCATCAATTGGCAGAGCAAATGGTAGCTCAGATGATAAGTTAGGATCATTGCCAGTCATTTTTGGGCTCATGCCTTCCATTTTTTCTTTCTTTTTTTTTTCTTCCAAACGAGAACCCCCAGACTATTTGATGAAAGTCAATGTCCTCTGATGTTGGTGAATAAAGCAATGCAGAGTTTTTGTAGCCTCTGAGGGATGTCAGACTATTTCTAGCTCCATAATTGATGCTGCTGCATAGTCCTATAATCACCTAACCTTATTGAATTGTCCCCATGTGAAGATTTGATTTCAAATTTAGTAATCATTATACATCATTTATTTTCACATAGATTACAGGTTCATCTGTAAAGTGACAGAATTTCACCCCAGAGCCCTTTGAATGTTCGGCTCTTCACTTTTACTCTTTTTGGATATGCTTGTGACACTTCCAACTTTAGTGATTTACTAGCAATTAGTAGGCTTCCATGACAGATTTATTGTAGCCTTCCAAAGAGTGATGAATCAGGTATGTGGCTACGAAGAAGTGGTTCCCTAGGACTTTTACTTAATACAGGAACACAGAGTTAGATCCCGTGAAGAGCTTTGGTGTCTAAAGCAGGACTTAACCCAATTAAAGCTCCACTCCTGAACCTGAATGTAAAATTGCAGTTTAAAAAAATCCTTGCTTAGCTGCTGTCTAACCCTAAAAGCACATAAACCAACTCGCTGTTTCCTCATTTGAATTTCAAGTGAACGGGATGCCTACACTTCTTTTTCTGCATCTGCCAAAATCTTTCCCCGATTCCTGTATAAGGCTGCTGAGGAGCTGGAAATTAGAATTTCTTTCTCCCAAATGCTCTGCCTGCTTTGGCAGACCCACCCTACATTCATACAGCCAGCCGTGCCCCTAGAAACATAGCTGGAAGGGATGGTGCCATCTACCCATAGGAGTTGTTTCTTCATATCACCGTTGGCTAGAGGGTAGTTCGTACTTGGTGTGAGGTTCTTCCATGCATTCCAGTTTCTGCTGTTGTGCTATTTTGTTCCTGTCAAAAAGTTAACTTACTCTTTATCTTTTGGGATAGGGGTTGATTCCTTTGGAAATGGTGAATATTCAAAAATAATCTAGTTGTGACAGGACCAAATGTTTTTGCATTAACAAGCTTTCTTTTGAAAATTTATTGATCTGTTCTTCTTATTTGCTTTCCCAGATGTCTATTGCTCAATACTGATTGAAAAAATATCTCATTTCTGATGTGAAGCCATCCACATGCTAAACAAATATACATTGAACCAAAATAAACTATTTTAATAACTTTTTTTTTAATTAAATGCAAATGTAGCATCCATTGCAGTCTGTTAAAGCAAACAAACCCCCCCACGCGTTTAGCATGTTAAAAAGAAGATTTTTTGCTGCGTTCACAATGTTATACAATAATTAAAAAGGAAACCAGCTAAGCCTTCAGAACCTGTCCCCTTCTATAGAATGTAATTAATTTCTGTTTAATTATAATAGTAGGGCTGTAGTGTGATTATTATTTTTGAGGAGTAGAAATCCTGCACTGTCACTGGCTTTTGTGTTTTGGGAAGCAGAACACATGACAGAAAGCGAAAGATTTGAACCACACTCCAGCTGTAATTAAATGCTGACACGTCAGTGGAGTTTGGTTGCTCATTTCTTCAAATGCGGATTTCCAGGCCAGAGGCTCTTCCCGGCTGTACTGTGCTAACAGGAGCAACAGTTTCTCTTGGGAGGATGTGTTATTTTCTCCTCGGATGCGCAAATGTGGGAAATAGGCAGGCCTGACACAGTGCAGACACTACCATGCTCAAGGTGAAATTCCCACTTTGTTCACACTGGTTTTTAGGATGTCAGGGTGCCAGCTGTCCTCAAGGGCTCTCCCTTGAGAGCGGCATGGATGCTTGTGGTCCCACTGTGCCTGCGACCCAGCAGGCYGAGTCAGGATTATGCTCTCATGCCATCTCCTGGCAGATTGTCACCATGTTTGCCTCTCCACACTGTCTGTGTCCCTTCTGCCCTGCCCTGTCCTCTGCAGATGTATTTGTCACAGCATGCCAGCCCTGTGAGATCAGCGTGAAAGCCAGTGGGGCTGCAGGTGGCCTTGTGTGGGCACGGTGGGGGATCGGAGAGGACGGTGCAGGTACAGGGACACTGCGCAGAGCCCAGCTGGGGATGGTGCAGGCTGCGGGGTCAGATGTTACCCCTGCGCAGGGTGCGTGCAGTAAGGTGGACACGACTGCTGGGCTCTGAGAGCGTGCCAAGAGTGTGAAACATCGGGCAGCTCCTGAGAACCACCTGATACATGTGGGCATGCGGGCAGCAGAAAGGCTGGTACCACCTCACCCTGCCAGCGAGGCAGTGGGGTTTGGGCAGCTGCAGGCAGAGTCTCCTGGGCCATTCTGCTGCAGGGTGAAGCAGCCCCTGAGGGCAACCCAAGGGCCAGGCAGTAAAGACAGGATGAACCACCTGGCCACATCTGTGTTCAGTGGAGTGAAGCAGTTACACCTGATGAGTAGCTGGTCTTCCTCTTTTTAATTCTTTGCTGAAAGATTCCCATACAAAAAACTGTTGACACTTCAGTGTTTCTCCCCTACAAGAAGAAAATAGCCTGCTGATTCTCCTGAGAGTTGAAATTGTGGCTCTAGAGAGGTCTAGGTTTGTCAAAAATGCTGTTTAGGTGGGTGGGCATTATTTGGGGCAGTAAAGCTGGAAAGATGACCTACACGTCCAGTGCAGAAGAACTACTTTAGAATACACCTATTGCTCTGAAGAAACTGTCTGACAGAAGCTCATTCACATGAAACAAGAATCCTGGGCTGCAGCCGGGTGTGGTACAGAGACCTGAAAAGCAAGTGCTGGTTACAGAATTTAAAATTTCCTGCAGACAGGTATCAGTTAAATGTCAAGGCATTCAGTAATGGTGATTTGAAACAATGAAAGATTAAGAGATACTTTGAAAGACCTCTGCAGCCTAGCACTTCTTGGTCATCAAAAGGTTCTCCTTTTCATTCTTCCATGACCACCACCACCATAACCCATCTTATCGGAGCATTTTAGGCTGAATTTTGTATACATTCAGCGTCACTAAAGAAAGCAGTGCTGTCCACCTATCTTCTTTTTTTTTCTGCCTTGTTTTTACTTCTCTTTGCCTCCTGTTCCCATTGTGAAATGGATCCAAGGAGTGATCCAGTGAAATATACTCCCCCCAGAACCCAGGAAGAAGTGAGCAGGAATTATTTAATGTCACTACCAGGGAAAATACAATTCAAATGACAGACACATCACATCCAAGGAGTACAATTTAGGACTAGTAATGTAAAATAAAAAGCAGATAAAGTGTATAAAGCACCCACAGATCCCCTGGGACTCTGGTACTCTGCATTTCACTTCTTTGTAGGAAGGTTTCGTCTCTGCTGCTGCTCACTAGAAGATGATTCCTTTTCTCCTGATTTCTGTGGTATCTGGTCTTAAACCTACCTCTTGCATCCTCTCTGTGGCACACCCTTCTACACTTCAAATTCCTTGACCAAATGCGTTGGGTAACTGTGGATTTAAGTTATATCATTTCCCCAGTTACAGATAAGCTACGTCTTTAAGCAAGGAATATTACTGAAAAGTGTTAGCCAAGTGCCTGGGAATCATACTTCACTCAAATCAGTTGACGGTAAAACATAAATAAAAGCATTTATGTACCACAGCCACAAGAGATGGCACAGTTATACATGTCTGTGAAATACATAGATATGGAAATAGACTTAACTCTATTCTAGCAAGGTGAAACCCCCTCTCTCCCTGTAATTAGCTGCCTTGCTATCAGCTCTTTCCTGGTTCAGTTTTTCAAGGACTCCCTCTTCTCAGTTGCCCTGCAGCTCAGAGTACCTTCCTCCGAGAGAGACCTTCCTTTCTCTCCAGCCAGCCTTTTTCTCTGGTTCCTCCAGAGTCTATTCCGGTTAACCTCATCCTTTTCACCCGAACTTATTTACCCCTAACTTATTCAGAAGATAATTTCAATGTTCTGCTGTAAATTGAAGAGCATCTCTTTGGAGAAGCAGTGCCACATTGGTAGACAGAGTGCCGTCTCTTGTACTTGATTGTGTAATTAACCCTTGGTGGTAGGTGCATTTCAGTGCTACATGTTTCCATCCACCGAGTGTTTAATTTCATATTAACCTGCACACTGACAGATAGACTTGATACAAACATCCTGATTGGATAAATATGTTTATTTGTTTATTTTTGTCTCCTGATCAGGACTGTGATAATAATAAATAATTGGAGACACATGTTTGGAATGCTTGAGACCCTTTAAAAAAAAGACAGGAAGAGCTGACCCCTGAATTCAAAGGATTATTCTTCAAATTTAGTCGTAGTATAAAACCAGTTAAAATTATAGTGATACATAGTTGCAGATACAGGTACAGATTTTTAAACATCTGTCTTCAAGATGTTTTCTTTTCATCTGGTTTTAGTCCAAAACTGAATATACAAATATTGTAGCCCAAAACACACTCTCTTTTTCTTCTCTACATATGTGCATGGCAGAAATTCCCAGTGACTTTCTGCATCCTGTAGCTATTGAATGAAATGGATGTTTTGACCAGTTTTGCTGCCAGTACCAGTTTCCAGCATCTGTCTTTAGTGTCAATATGCCAATGATTATGGAGGCTACCTTGGGATCCTGCTGCAGAGGTGGTACAACTTTGTGTATTGTTGAACCCGATATATCCTCAGAAAAACATTTTAAACTCAGATGCAGTATCTTCTGGCAAAAAAAAAAGATTTTTAATCAGCTTTCACTCCCTAATTTCTGATGTGCTGTTAACTCAGAGGGACAGAAGTAAGAGCATATAGAGCAATCTGGGTTAATATAAAATAAGCTGATGAAGATTACATGGAGCTAGCCACATGAAAATTGAAAGGCCTTAGAGAACACCGTGAGGCTGAACATTTTTGACAGTTTTTGAAACAAAGACCTTTGAACAAAATTTTTGAACAAAGACCTTTCGAAGGAATGAGGAGCCTTATTTTTTATTTCAGTCTACTTCAACAAGATAAAGAAATACAAGACAAAATATATTTTAGAGGAAATTCTCTGTGGGGTCATTAACTCTTTCTAATCAGACATTTGGTCTTAAATTTCATCTGGCCTGTTCTAGGGACTCTGTATGCTGTGTTGAAGTTGCAATGTTAAAACTGGGTCATTGGAAAGGCATGCCTGTGTCCTTGCAATTGCTGTCACATTATTGCCTTGTAGTGATAATGGTCGTAGTGAGAGTTTAGATGCATTTGGATGAGCCAAATAGTATCACAGAAAGCAACAAGTGCTTGAATTTGAAAACTTAGGCACAGACTTTAAGGATCAGTGGTGCTTAGCTCTGCAGCTGGGTTAGATAAAAGAAGTGACCCTGTAAAACTTGAAGCTCAAAGAAACTCATGCACAGCCATGACAGGTGCAGAGAGAGCAGCTGAGGGCTTATTTCCATGAAGCATTTAAACTGRAAAGAATTGCCAAAACATACCAAAGCAGATGAGAGAAGTTGATGTGAAAACTTTCTGAAGCAAAAATCCAGACTGTCCAATACCTTTTCTATAGACCGTTGACATAATTCCTGTTTTTCTGACACTTCAATGATAACAATTTGCATAGTTAAGACACCATGCTTGTGGCTTTATTGCATTTTAGTGCAAGTACTTTAGCTGTAGAACTAAAGTAGAGCAGTTTGATGTAATATGGATGTCTATTTGCACCCCTTTTAAGATAAACATTAGGCAATAACCATTTCTTTAGAGCCTGTATATTGTTCATATGATTCTCTCTCTCTCGTATAGCAGCTCATGTTCATCAACATGATACATTCCTGCCTGATTTTCCAGTTCTGTCTTTCATTGAGGATATTCTTTTCTTTCTCTGATTGCTTTTTCTTCTTAGACCATTACTCTAGTTGATAGCTTCAGGTTATCATTGTATCCTATCTCCCTCTCCAATAAGCCTATGATTGATACTAATCTTCCTCATGGGACACATTTATAGGATGCAGGATGGAAACTACTCTCTAAATCTTAGCTTTATATGTGCTGACAATTTGCAAGGTTGCACCTTATATTCACTTCAGGTGGCTTAGGGGAAAACATCAGCAGCTGGTAATCATGCTTCCAAATAAGAAGAGAAATGTGCTCCATATACTAAAAGTTACCTTGTTATTCAGTCTCCTGTGCTGTTTCTGCTTGTATTTTATGTAACTAGAAAGGGCTCGGTTTCTATAGGTTGTCAATGTCCTGTAACCAAACTCATGCCTTTTCTTTCCAGTGAGARGAGCCATATTTTAATTAATCTAATGGAAGCTTTGACTAGCAGGCAGTCCCCTGAAAAAGAGGTAATGTGCCGGAAAAAAACACTTCACACAAGCAGAAGACTCTTCATTGACTAATGTGCTTAACGGTACTTTTTCTAAGAAAATTATCCCAGTGAAAGCTTTATGGAGTGCATTTGTTTTTCTATTTTTCTTTTCACAATATAGCCTCATGTTTTGAAATTGAATTAGGTATGTCTAAGGACCTTTTGAAAATAGAATTACTATATTTTTACTACAGGTTTTGCAGATGCCCATCAGTATAGTATCATGGAAAACAAAAATACTCCATTCCTTGGAGGAATAAAACCTAGGGCGCTGTGATCACTAGCGTGATGAATGCATTTGCTGAAGTTTGGCTATTTCACTGTTTCTACTTACCAAATATCTGAAGGCAGAGTCCAGTTATATAATTAACTCCGAAGAATCAATGGGAAATGAAGATGCTAATGTTTCCACAACATTTGCATATTCAAGCTCCACACCCCAAGAAACAAAGAGAAGTAATAAGAAATTCGTTTTATCTTTTATCTTTTTAAACAGACATGCATTTATCTTTATGAACAGACTTGCCAGACCTTTTTTGAATTGCAAAGTTTTGCTGCAAATCCTTGTTATTTGGATTTGCATAAGGATTAACAATGTTCGGCAAGTGGTATCTCCTAACCCTGTCTGTTTACTTGTGTGGTATCAGTCACTGAGATACAGTTTTCAAGGCAATCAGTGCTTTTAGTTCAGTGGGTAATGCAGTTTGTTTTCATGGCAGATTCCCTAACATTCCAAAAGTCTAGTTCAACAAAAATTATAAATGTATTTGCTCAGAGGATTTTTTTCCCCCTCTTTAAGAGCTCCCTGTATCTGCTAGCATAAGGGTTAAAGAATGAAAATTTATGAAACTTGAGGGGAAAGTCTGAGCTGGCATGCATAGTGTAGAAATTAAGCTACACTCCCTATCTGAACATACATGTGAAAATGTCATGATCAAAGCAAAATCATCTTTTAGATCAGAACTTGGCACCCCAAAATCAAAACTCCCAGAGACTTGAAAAGGGTGTGTACCACAGCAAGTTGAAGTTGGTTGAAGTTCAAAACTCTCTTCACACTTTAAATGTTCCAGTCTGGTTTTTTGTTCCTGCTTTTTATACACAGAAGTGTTACCTAAAATATCCAAATATGCATCTGAATAATTTTTACTGTTCAGAGAAGACTAGTTTGAGAGCATCGTTGCATAGCGTGTCAGGTAAATGGGACTTGAAAAATACCAAAGCAAGCTCTTTGTGCTTGTATCTTTTTTCATTTTTAGTTCTTTTCATATTATTATGAAAGCACTGTTCCAACATCATTATATTACAAAGCAAATATTATCAGGGGACTTGCATTATTTTCACAGGATCATGTCTCCCAGAGTACTTGCATTGTGGAAATCACTTCTGAAGTGCACAGAAGTGTACTTCACTAATGAGACAGTTTGAGCCCCTCAGCTTGCTGCATTGACTTACAGAACAGAAGTTACTTTGCAGATGTGAAGCTTCGGGGTTTCTACTTTAAGATGATTGTTGGGAATTTCTCAAAGAAAAGCAGTTTTGGTCTTAAAATCATCAGTCCTCTAGGAAAAATATTAAGGAAAGAGGCAGACCGGTAGAAACAGTATGTATAGCTTGCTCATGAGGGATGGACATAATGGCAAGAGAAGCTTTACACCTGGAGCAGTGCTGAGTGACAGGGGCTCACAAGAGCTGGAGCAGCCGTTTGTGATGTGCCAGCAATGGGCTGGGGGTGCCTGGAGCTCCTGCAGAGCTTGGGGTGCCCGCTGTGACAGGGGGATTGTCCTCAAAGCCTCTGGGAGAGGAGAACTGGGAAGGAGCAGCCAGCCTAGTGGAGCAGTGGTCCCAAGCCAGCAGCTTGTGAGAAACCTCAAAGCTGCTCAAGGCTACAAGAAAATAAAAAATTAGAACTGAAGATGCCAGGACAAAATGTGATATTACTGGCAATGCATTAATTACTTAGTGTTGTTACCGGTGGCTGATGACCCAGCAATCAAGAACAAGCCATAAGTAATAAATTACATCAAACATGGGGTGAACACAGGGTTCATTAACATCACGTATGAAATGCTGATTAAGTTCTGTGCACAAGGCAAGGAACATAAAAGCAAATACTGAGGTAACATACAGTGAGTGTCACAAGCTAGCTGTTGTGCTTAGGCCAGGCACAATGGGCACTATGCAGGGGAGACGTGAAACCCCTACCAATGAAATTATCTGCTTTATAACAAAAAAAGAAAGCTACACTGCTCTGGAATAAGCTCACTTTCTCCTGAACCAGTAAGGCTGTCTCTTGTAGTGTTTATGTGTGCTTTTTTAACCATTAATATAGCCCTATACTGAATTAATTCAATTGAAAATGGAAACAGTTTTGCTTTCCTGTACATCAAGTCTTCTTATTTCTACCACTGCTTTTACTTTAGCAGTCAGTTGGGAGCTCTTGCAGAGGAGGTTGTTCATTCAGTGATAGGGTTCAGGTAGTTAATACAGAGTGAAGAAGCCCTATAGCTTTTCATTCCAGATCAGACAGAAGACAAGCATGCTGGCACTGGCTAACAAAATGCTGTAGAGGTGTTGCAGTGCAAAAAACATAGCTGTCAAGTACGTTATTGATATTTTGCACTTTCAGTCTCAAATGCTTAGTTAAAGGTCATTCATCCAAAAGGAATTTGGATATTCTTTAACCTTTCGCAGTCTTTCTTGCTCTCTCCCAATACACTTTGAAGTCATCTGTAATATTTCCAGAAGTATCTATGAGGAATGCTGGTGTTGATGAACTGACAGGTGGTCTTTTTCTGCTGAACTCAGTAATGAGCTGTTCTTTGCTCCAGATCTTTTTTTTTTTTTTTTTTTGTCGGCCAGGTCATCATTGCCAAGATAAAATACTCTTTTTTTTTATTTATAGAAGGGAAACTTTTATACTACTGATAATGGAGTGATATGAACCCAGGGGTCTTGAAAGTAGGTCATTAAGTACTCTGTATAGGAAAAAGTGTGTTTTCCAGTGTTCCTGATTTTACTGGAGGGAATTGTCTTGCTTTCTAAATCTTGGCTTTAAAATCAAAAGACTTTTATAAGCAAAAAAAAATTGATCATTTGATTTCATCACAAAGAAAATAATTCTATCTAAGAGTAACATATTTTGAATCAGGAATAACATTTTTCCATTGATTTTTTTTGAGCAATAAAGTGTCTGAAAATGACATTTTTCTATCATTGGACAACATAGATTTTAAAGTCAATAATAGAGCAGATGATTGCCTCAAATTGGAAAATACAGAAACAACTGTGACATTGTTTTTTGTTTCTGTTTGTCTGTTGGTTGGTATTAAACAAATCAGATGTATATGATATAGCAACAGTACTTATTGGGCTATAATCTATGTAAGTGAAAGTTGCCAGGAGTCAGTTTGGCCCATGATACTTATGGCAGTGCAAGGTTGCACTCATTTGTGATGGCCACTGAGGTGCTGTTATGGGGTTTACCAGAACCCAGCAAGGTTCACCTGCTCCCTTCATTCCCTTGGGATAGCCCATCTATCCTGGAAAAGCACCAGTTGATTTTGCCATCTTCTGGAGTTCTAGCACTGTGAGCTTGCTGTCTTGTAACCTCTTCTCTCTCTCTCCCCATGTGTATTTTTAGGTGACTGGAACTGAGAGGTAATTTGGGCAATTTATTCGGCTGATACTTGGCTTGTTCACTAAGTGCCCTGAGTATTGATATAACTGACTTGTGTTGTAGAAGTAGCCACATGCTCTGCCATGTTGTGTAAGGTGCTGTATATGCAGTTCAGGTACACATGAAAATGTGGCTGCTTTTTGATGATGGGTACCATTAAGAGTCAGCGGCTTTTACATGCATTATATGTTATGTTTCAAGATCATTAATACGGATGCCATAAAACTCACCTACCTCTCACCCTATCCCTTTTCTGGGCATTTTGAAGCAAGGCTCATGAAGTAAGGGTTGCATGGCCTACCTAAAATATAACTCATATATCATAGGTTTGCTTCTTTTTGGTTTGCTTTTTTTTTTGTCCAAATATCACTGTAATAATTACCGTAACAGAGAGCTTTCTGTGGAGTTAATGTTCTTCTGGCTTAATGGCCCCTGGTTATTCTCAGGCCATCAACTTTTCCCAGCTGGTCATCAATCCCAAAGAACTGCCTTGTGCCTCCATTATTATTGCTTAAGTAGATGACATTTCTGGTGCAACCGCTGCCTCCCAATGAGATGATACTACAGCCAATAGTTTTTTCCCCCCTTGCTTTCAATATTGTCAAAGCATTATAAACAGCTGGTATGAGAATGTTGTGGCTGTTGGCTGTGAATTCCTCTGACAATTTTTAGGTGCAAGTTTTGTAGATTTCAACTGAAAGAATCTGAGTGAGGTGACTGAAAATGACTTGCCCGGAGCAGCTACACAGGCTCAGCCCCCATGCATCATTCAAGAAGTAGCTGGGCAATACCTGAATGTTTCAGTCTGAAGACTTTTTCCCAGAAGGAACAGTTTTCAACAAGATCTGGGACAGATGTTTTGGGGGTGTTTATCATCTACTAAATGTTGACATCCCCTCCCTCACCCCCCTCCCCAAGTTTCCACAGCTCCGCTGATGGTCACCCTTGTTTCTTAACAATTGATGGATTCTCTGGCAGACTTTTAAAAGAAACAAGTAAGTTGTAGCTCAGTAGGTCAGAAACCAGCAGAGATTGTTTAGGTGAAAATGTCTTGCTATTCAAAATGTCTGGATATTCAAGCCCATGTGAGTTAACATTGGTGCTGACTACATTTCCTTTAACCTCATTAGCACTTCATCTTGCTTTCCCAAGCATGATGGTGGAGCAGCTAGTTCACCTTAGAGCCTTTTGCTAGGTAATTCATCAAAGTGGCAGATGAAAGCTTAAAGGAAAATGCATGTAAATACTGCATTAGGAACCTTGGCTCACAAAGGCATGAACATTTCTACCCATATCATTAGCTCTGGATTGCAATCCATATATGTGAAAGAAAAGGGACTTTGTTGTTTGGGGAAGGTGAAGATACAAAGCTTACTAGTTGTATCGTTATGCAAATTTTATAGTTTAGTTATTTTGTCTTTAATTAAAAAGCACTTATTCATTCATTAGCTGTTCTCATAGAAAAAAAGCTCAGACTGCAACCACTTACTACCTTCAGAATTAAAAACAAGTTACTTAAGTAAAATACCCCTTTCAAATGCTAGGGGCCAAAACATTTCCAAACAGGGGACTGAGATTATCTCAAACCTAGGTTATGTCTTCTTTTCAGCTTTAGAGTTTTAAGCTGTGCCTCACAGCTCACTGATCTAGTCATTTGATTCCTATAAACATGTGGTTGATACTAAGTGTAATTACATGTCATCATAACTTCTCCTCATTGCTAGTAAACCCACCAAGTTTACACCTGGAGACATGCTGGCTATGTTTGTAATGGCATGAGCAACGAGCTGCCATGGAGAGCCACAGGGTTTGATCTCGAGGTGCTGAGGCCCTCGTCATCAAAGTATGGGTTTAGGTTGCTAGCGCTCTTCAGAGCCAATGAATACTGTCACCTCCTCAGTATACTACAGGATCAGGCCGTGCTGCAGTGCAGGAGATGACTGCTCTCAGCATGTTGTGTGTCTGATTTGGAGCCTCTGGAATTAAACAAGCCTGTTACTCACCAGGAAGGTACTGGAATGCCATTCTTTATGGTTAACAATGAAAATAAAATTCTGATAGACAACCTTAGGGAAGAAGATCAGTAGATCAAAGTGATCATGAACAAAAATGGCCTTCCAAGGAACTTCAGACCGGTGAGCAACCAGTTCAGTTTGTTTGCCTTTTTTTTGCAAAGAAATGATAAGATACACACTCTCTATGTTCCATAATCTGATGTTACTGGTCTTAAATGCTGCAAGATACTGTTTCATGGAGGGCCACTGAGGCACACCTTCAAAGTCTTTACCTCCCAGTTTATTGTATTCTTGTTAGAAATTAGCACTTTGGGGATACTGTTAACCCATTGCCCTTTTTTAGTTCTTGTGCTGAGTAGCAGATACACTTACGTACTCCTATTACTGATATCTATATTGGTGGCGTACTTCAGTAATATGATTTATAATGCATTTTCATTTTCATGAAAGCTTGTTTTACTCTCCTGATTCCATTAGGTCAGACACTCACTGAACAAGCACCTCCTGTTCCATTTTACTGTGTAACTTTAAACATGACCTGACAAGCTAGAAAAAGTTCAGTGCACTAACTCACTGTCATGTAAAATATACACAGACATTAATGACCAGCTCTGACTGTTGAACCACAAAGGAGGTACAAGAGCATTGCAGTGGTTATGGCACCAACTTGGAGATGGCGTGGAAGGATTGGACCAAGGTATAACTCTCTTCCCTTAGCAAAATGTCCTGACCCCAAGGTTGAAAAGGTGTTCACACCTGTGCTTATGAGGACTTAAAATTGATTGTTTCTGCAAAAAAACTGGAAGAGGAAGAATCAAAAATACTCCAATTATAGCTCATTTATGGCAAGTGGAAGAAGTACAATCCTATGCAGCTGGGAACAGTATAGAAGCTGTTGTGATTACTGTGTATGATGCAGCAGTGGAAAGGAGGATTTAAACAGTGGACTTAACTCCACACAGGAACTTCAAGGGCTATACACCTACACCTCATTTTCCCCATCTGCAAAATGTACAGGTAATGTGTCCCCAGTTATTTGGGAAGACTGCTGGGCAAGACTTATGTAAAGTCCTCTTGAGATTTTTGCTGTAAAATATGCCATGTAAATGTAAAATATAGTTATGTAGTGAATGGGAAGATGTTTACAGCTAATTTTGAAGTATGTATGTCTTTGCAGCCTTTAAAAATGCACTGCAAGAGTTGTGCATTGGTAACCAGCTCCGGACACCTTCTGGGGAGTAAACAAGGTGACAGAATCGACGAGACAGAGTGTGTAATACGAATGAATGATGCACCTACTCGAGGTTATGGAAAAGATGTTGGAAACAAAACGAGCCTTCGAGTCATTGCACACTCCAGTATTCAGAGGATTTTGCGAAATCGCAACGAACTCTTAAATATGAGCCACGGTGCTGTGTTTATCTTCTGGGGTCCTAGCAGCTACATGAGGAGAGATGGTAAAGGCTTGGTATATAATAACCTACAGCTGATGAATCAGATACTGCCTCAATTAAAAGCATATATGATTTCTCGCCACAAGATGCTTCAATTTGATGACCTTTTTAAACGGGAAACTGGGAAAGACAGGTGAGAACTTATGTGGATACATTTGGGGGATGTCATACAGTAGTAAAATAATGAAGTTTATATATACCAATTTCAGATCTGCTCAAAGGGACCATCACACCCATTAAATCCTCTGCCTCATGAGTTCTAATATGGTATGACATACCAAATAACATCACTTGTAACATAAGTAAAAAAATATGCATCAAAATAATTTGTATGGAGTACAAATTGGCCTCATCAACTTAGAATACCGGAATCTGGATGTACTGTTTATACAGCCAAGGAGGCAGGAGCTGTTTAAATCTCAGTTTGGGGTAATATACCTGAAAGTTTTTTTACTGATTCTGAAAAACCAGAATGGATAGGTTATGTTTTCTTATAGAGGAAATGCCACCATTCAGTGAATTATAATAGCTGTTTATTGAATTTAAGCATTCTTGGAACATTGCAGCTGTAAAGCTTCTTGTAAAACAAATAAACATCAGTCATACATTAGGTGCTTCGGAAGAGTTCATCTTGTATTTCCAACTGGGAAAAGGAAAGTTATTATGATAGTTACATCTTCATGAGACTGTTTATGACTTGTAGGCTGATCTTCAAATCAGATTTTCAGTGAGTAACCCACTGCAGGACTTGACTTGAGCATTTTCACATATAATGTTTGAAAATGGGCATTTAAACCAAAGACTTCCTAGCAAGAAATACATTTATTTTTAATGAACTCCTATTTTTTACTTATTAAATATGTTATTGTAAAAATGGAACAGGGTCCCCACTTAGGTACAAATGAAGAGGTGGGTTTATTGTGCAGTAACTCATGGTGAGATTTTCTAGCTTCACAAATACTATACATACACACCAAAGCTTGGAGCTGGGCTCAATCCTCTTGTAGACAGGGAGGATTCAAGAGCATGGACTTTGTTTCCTGGGCTACACATCAAAGGCAGAACCAGTGTTAGAGGAAACTGTTGTACGGTCTTAGCTGACAGCGACTGTATCTTTGCTTCACATTTGCTGCCTTTGTCATACTGCATATGGTTTGCTTGCAGAGCTCTGTTCAGTTATAGTGGATCAAGCTATGTATCTGTGTTCTTGATTGACTCACACTAATGCTAGAGCACACAGTAACTTGGTCAGTTTCTTACTATTAAAGGTCCTTTTCTCTTCATCCTCAAATTGGTGCTTGTAAGTCTCTGCCAGAGACTGCCTCTGCCAGAACAAGAAGGAAGGGTAACAAGGGGAGATACCCTGCCAGTTCTGATGTGTTACTGTCTTTTCCAGGTTTGTTCACCCAGAATAGAGTGAAGTGAGAAGGTGAATTAAGCATTTGAACTCTTCAAGAAAAGTGCAAAGGATTATCTGTATGCCCAGTATTTACAAAGGCATGAAAGTTAACAAAGCTGTAGTTGCACTGTAACGTGGGCCACCATCAGCCCTAAGGGTCTGACCCTGTACACAAGGAACGCACACTGTCACCTCTTTTCCTGGATTACTCTTTCGGTGTAAGACCACATACAGTCCCCAGTGTTGAGGAACAGTTTACCTCATGTGCTTCGGYCTGGCCAGTTCTGCCGTGGGGAGCCAGGGTCCCATTCCTTTCCTGACACTTGCTGTGCAATTTCAGGCAAGCTGCTCTTTCTGATTCTGCATCACCCATCCAGAGCAGGAGGCCTATACCTGTCTGTGCATGTGATGAAAGCATTTCTTTTTCTGCACAGGCACCAGGCTCAGTCTTGGCTCCTGAAGTATTCTCAAGGTGTTTGAGACATTAATGACATTATAACAAGTTTATAGTGGACTCAGTCATGGGCACCCTGAACTCCCAGTGTGAATCAAGGGCACTTGGATGCTAGCAAAATTCAACCTCATGAACAGGTCCTGTTGCTTTTAAGAAATTGCAGGCTCTGCTGTGTATGAACTGCTCCTTTAGAGGGCACATACAGCATACCTGAAGGACTAAGAAGATTAAAACGGGAGATGAAAATAAATGAATAGGCAGCACAGAAAAAGAGAGGGAAGATGAAAAGAAACACAGGTAGGAAGGAATTTGTAAGGGAAGAAAATTTATGTAGCTGTGGGGGCAGGAGCAGAACATTGTACAGCCCAGAATGTTGCTGTTCCCTGGGAGGTTTCTGCTGAGCTCTTGACATTAGTGCCTGCAAAAAACAAAGGAGGGAGAGAGAAGCCTGATTGCAAGGTTGCAATAATCAAACCATTCATTTCTGTCTTGAAAATGATGAGGAAAAAGGTAATTGGATGTATTGTGCTTTTCAGAAAAAAGCTGATTTTGAAATGAAGGGAAACCTTCAGAAAACATTGCCAGTTAAATAGTATGGTGAATGGCAAAGGCTGCAGAGCAATATACTTGGTATTATAAAGCAACTGTACTTGAAAATAACTTTATAATTGAATAAGGGTACATTAAGAAAATATGATTCAGAACCAATATTATAGTAATTAGATAAAGGAAACATAAATGAAATAACTGCAGGAAGAGTATTTCCATAGAGATTATAAATGAGATTTTGGTGGAGCAGAAAGGCCTTTAATTGTAATTTAGTGTGCACTACAGAATTATCAGCACAGTGTGTTAGTTCATCGTATAAAAGAATATTGATAATTTCCCCTAATAAGCACATGACAGTTCTTCATATTCTTTCATTACAGCTGATTAGGTATAAAAACAGTATTCTTTTGTTGGACTCTCGTTCAGATCTTTTATGAAAAGGCAAGACACTGTAACCCTGTTTCTATATTGCTGTCCTACAGACATGGTATTTAAAGAGGCCAAAGTGGTACTTGAGTAAGTTTTTAAATCTTTAATTCATTGTTTAGCTTTTAAGCTAGCTTATTTAAATTCAGTTATTCTCCTATTTATTGCAAACACTAAATTATAGCATAAGTGTGTGTAAGCAAAAAGAAAACTAACCCTGCAGACAGCCTAGCTAGGTTGCCTGACCTGTGCAAAGCCCAGCCACTTCAGTCATGGTCTAGATATAACTGCTCCCTCGGTTTTGGAATGTAAGGTCTTAGGCACCTAAAACAGTGGCCTTGTGCAAGCTCCAAAGTATTCTTAGCCTGAACATGTTCCTGAATTACGTAGCGATTCATAGGCTCAGAAACTCTCAAGTGGCAGGAAAGCAAATTTTTTAGGCTTTTCCCTAGCTCTCCCCTTCCTAATAATTTTGAGCCAAAAATTATTATTTAGTTTTGTATTGTTGCAGTGCTCGAAGGCCTCTGCTGAGCTTATGACCCAGCTATGACATTGTGACAAATTGCACCACACCCCCCCGAGCTTAAGTGCAAATTCAGAAAATAAATAAGGCCCCATAATTGGAACTAATGAGTTGCTTAAATCACGTTATTCTCCAAATGCTAGCTTAGCCTGAAAGTTTGTATGTCAGGAGCAGTAAAAATGTACGTTTCAGGAGTTCATACATTACCAGGTGACCCACAAAGGACAGGACAAATTATGTAGGGTCCCCAGCATCCTTCAGGCATTTTTGGTTAAAGAATTCCCTTATGTTTAGTAAGTGCCTTTTAAGCAGCTGGCATTGATACCACCACTTTTTTTTTCTTTGCAATAGTCTAATTCACTGAGGAAACGGGAAACCTTGGTACAAGCCATTCCTCTGTCTCACAGTGCTCAAAACATGTACCTCCTACTGCCCTGTAGATGACCTACTTGGAACCAACTTGTTCAGCATTAGCTTGGGAAGCTGCACGGTGGGCTCTTGCCTGCTGAATTACGTATTAGTGATTGCTGGCACTTGCCTGCAATGGCTGTTGTGGCTTCAGATCCCTGCTTCCAGGACTGTTGTGCATTCCACTATCACTGGGTAAACTGCAAAAGATGGCCTTGGAACTGGGGTCAGGACCTGGGATTCCCAGGTGACTGCTCTGATGAGAACGTCATGTTCTCTGCTGTGCCTTTTTCGGGGGGCACAAAACTTCGCAGGTGTCAAGCAGATGTAGGTGTGGTGGAATGGGGTTAATGTAGGTTCCATATTAGTACAATCTGACACAGCACACAAGCCATCCAAGAGCCTGCACTTGCTCTCCCAGTGCCTCAGCTTTAGTAAGAGATGAAAGGAGAGCCTGTCACTGTGACAGGCTGTCATCAGGAATCTGAGGCCTTTTTGGGACGCAGATGACACAAGCTTGAACTTCTTCCTGTGGTAATTTTCTAGCAGAGTGAGGAGCCATTAGGGAGGCTTGCTGTCTCCTTCTTTAACAGTATTTGAAAGGAGACCTTTGGGTGAACTTGTTTTCTCTGGAGCAAATACCCGACCATGTGCTTCCATTTCTAAGAGAGGTGCCTGACTTGGTCCTGTAGGGCTGCCCCTAAATATGCCATTACGACACCTTTAAGACGTGCTCCTCACTGGCATTTCATTGACCCTCCCGCTCCAAGACTGCCAGCTCTCCCCAGGCATAGGGACAGCGCAGGAACTTAACACAGGACTGGGACTTTTGGTGCATGTGCCAGGCAACGAGTAACCATTATAGTACCCAGCTCTTACACACCAAACAGCAATGACAAGCAAATGCTATAAAGAGGAAACGTTACTGTTGCCATTTTGCAGATAAGAACCTGTGATACAGCAAAATTTAAGCACAGCTTGTAAATCTCTTACATCTGTGAGCAGTTACATGGAGATATCTCCTATTTTGCATAAATAATGCTGGGATCAGTTGTGCTTCTTTTAAAGATTTCTCCCAGCCTGCAGAGAAGGCCAGGAACGGAGCTGCCTTACAGGGCTCCCTTGCAGCACTGTCATTCATATTCAAAGGTCCCACCAGGCAGGGATGGGACTTAGGGCAGGCAGAGGGGTAGCACCTAGGATGAAGGCTTCCCAGGCTGGCTAAGGGACAGGCATAGCTGCAGCTAACTAAGAGTTTCCTGCCAGCAGTCACAGTGAGTGGCTGGGAGCTTTGAGAAACCAAATCATGGACGGGGTGGGAGGAAAGATGGTTAGACCAAGCACTTGAGGCCAGACCTCGCTCCAGCAAGTGTATACTGTGGGAGGCAGCATTTTAAGCAGCCCTTTTCATACCCCGTGATGCGTCTTCCTGAGCACTTCGTGTGTAAGCTCCATTAGGTGATTATAGATGTGTATAGATTACTAGCAGAATAATATAAATATAGGACATGAAGTTTCAGTCACTTAAGGTAAACTTACCAAAAGGTCAGCTAAATATTAACATTGCTGTGCCCAAAATTAATTACAGCAAGGGCAGTTTCTGCATAGATTAGTCCACTGACAGAAGACACTAGCAAAATCATTAAAAGATGAATGAGCAAAATAGTCTTGGTTGCCCAATTTTCATAACCTTTCACAAGAATGAAAAAATGCCCAGAAATTGCTTCAGATATCTCAAGAATTATTTGTCAGCCTAGAAACTTAATTATGTTTTTGCTTTCAGGAAGATATCCAACACTTGGCTTAGCACGGGCTGGTTTACAATGACTATCGCATTAGAGCTCTGTGACAGGATAAATGTTTATGGCATGGTGCCACCGGATTTCTGCAGGTAGGATTTATTTTGGAACCATTATTAGCCAACAAGGTTGAACGTTACAGATAAATATCTGAATCTTTTAAATTTTTTTCTCTGCAACATGTCTTCAGTCTTCTTAATTAATTAACATGTCCCAAGATCTGATTCTGAAAACAATAAACAGCATTTAATTATGTTATATAAAATATTTAAAAATTTTGTTTGTAGTGTGGGAGAATTAATCGTTCTTGTTGGTTTCTTTTAGTCTCTGAATATTTATCAGCTAAAAGTAATGCAATAATTGGCATTAAATTAATCTGAAAAAAGGAGTACTGGAAAACATTACTTCTAATTTGTTTTTAAAGTTCCCCCCCCCAGTTAATAGAGGTACGGAGTTCTCACAGTGACTAGTTTCTAAATTGAACCTTCTACGCAACTCAAATTAAGGTGGTTGTATCTCTGTCACATGAATCCCAATCTTCCAGTAAACTAGTTTCCTCAAATAATCCCCACCAAAAAAACCCCAGAATCTGGACCTGCAGAACAGATGATCAGTCCTGTAATCACCCATTTTGGTCATGCAGGGTGTGGGCCACAAGTGGTAGAAGCAGCACACAAATTCTGTCAGTGGAAGCTATGTGACCCCTTCATGCTGTTTTATAAAGTAACAGCACGTGTACATTTTACAGCTACGTTGTGCCTCCAGCCATATTCAGAACTCAGGCCCAAGGTGCTGGTTAAGGTTTCCTACTATGGATCAGTGATAGAGGGAAACAGTCTTCAGGACTTCTGGTACTGGACCAAAATCACGTTAGCCACATGATGCAAAGCGCTGGTCCAGTATAAATTCATACAAATTTGTTTTACATCAGCAATCTTTATGCTGACTTAAGTATCACCTGTCCATCCATTACTAGGCCTAGCACTCTGGCCTTTCAGAAAAATGTGGTTATGTGCCCACACCTAGTCCTGACCCCATTTGCACTGTTAGGTGACCCAGCAATGCACAGAGCTGGCACTGGCAGTCTGGAACTATGGCATCAGTGTAACGTTCCATCACCTGCTCACGAATCCCTTTCACTAAGAAGTACTTGCTTGAATTTTCTGTTGCAAATTTAGTGATCTCACTGAAGTCTGGTTCATTGACTAATTCAAGATGCCTTTCAGGGGCAAGGGGAGCAAGGCTGCAGTGACAGGTTAGCTCATCTATCAAAGAACAGGACTGCTTTGACTTTCTTCTGAGCACTGAAAAAGATCATTTGGGAATCTGCATTTGTCCTGGGCACATAGTAGAAATCCCTGAAGAAATTACAATATAAAATGTCAACACTAAATTCCACTTTGTAAGAATTTCTACAAATTATAACAAAACACTGATGATAAATGCTGTGATGTACTGCCAGATTTCATCATGAATTCTCCAAGGAAAACAACAAACTAGATCAGATATTCCAGACAACATAAATACCTTCCACAGCACAGCATTTCAGTTCCCCTGTCATTTCAGTTGGCCAAGACAGACTTCTTCAGTTTCTGTAAGTGGCTGGTCTGTCTTACTCCAGAAGTGGCAGTATTCCAGTGGCGCATGGGAGTAATTCTTAAATAAACTGATGATCTAAAAATGCAGAAGACAGCAATTCACTGTAAAGCAATGTTCAATCCTAACTTTTGAGGCAAAGTCAGATTAGTTTACATACGTATACTTAATTAAAAAAAAAAACACAACTGTTTTTAAGAGAGGCTAAAATTGTCACCGAGAACATATGAAAGCCTTTCATAGAATTGATACACTGAAATCAAATGGATATAATATTAAATTATAACACAAGAAAGGCTGTAATCAATCCTACCATTGATAGCTGTAATAATGCTTACAGCCTGCATAAAAAAATCTTAACATAAAGGTACGCTTACCTGGTCATAAAAAGGGAAAAGGTCATTGTCATGGTTTAACCCCAGCCAGCAACTAAGCACCACACAGCCGCTTGCTCACTCCCCCCACGGTGGGATGGAGGAGAGAATCAGAAGGGTAAAAGTGAGAAAACTTGTGGGTTGAGATAAAGACAGTTTAATAGGTAAAGCAAAAGCCGCGCACGCAAGCAAAGCAAAACAAGGAATTCATTCACTACTTCCCATTGGCAGGCAGGTGTTCAGCCATCTCCAGGAAAGCAGGGCTCCATCACGCGTAACGGTTACTTGGGAAGACAAACGCCATCACTCCGAACGTCCCCCCCTTCCTTCTTCTTCCCCCAGCTTTATATACTGAGCATGACGTCATATGGTATGGAATACCCCATTGGCCAGTTGGGTCAGCTGTCCTGGCTGTGCTCCCTCCCAGCTTCTTGTGCACCTGGCAGAGCATGGGAAGCTGAAAAGTCCTTGACTAGTAGACTACTTAGCAACAACTAAAAACATCAGTGTGTTATCAACATTATTCTCACACTAAATCCAAAACATAGCACTATACCAACTACTAGGAAAAAAATTAACTCTATCCCAGCTGAAACCGGGACAGTCGTTTCTTAATCAAAAGAATATAAAGTGTCTTTACGTCAGGTTTATTCCCCAGATGATGAAGGGGAAAACTGTAGTTGCCATGCCTGGAAGAAGCTAGCCATGAAGATCTATGAAAGGAACCTCTTGCCATAAATACAGTTAACCTTCTTAGTTTGCTCTTCAGCCCCTCATTAATCAGTTAAACGGTGCTTCATTTCAAAGAAATAAGACAACAAAATAGAATAGCAGAAATAAAGACATATTCTGTAATTTGAAGCCATATTTCCTGGTTTTCAGTCAGATAAAATAGAAATCTACCATTTAAAAAGGAAAAACAAAAAAAACCAAAACAACAAAAAAACCCACCCTACCTCTCTCATGTGTGTGTGCGAGATGGTATAGGTACTTTAGTTGCTGTGCAACTAACGAATCATTAAGATTAAAAAAACCCAACTTTTATTTCTATTCAGAGTTAATATCACCAAATTTACAACTTCAGCAGATACCCATTATTTTTAAGTATTAATTTGTGGAGTAAGTAATGAGTGTGGGTGATCACTGTCATGGAACTAAATTAGTATCACATCTGTAACGTGAAGGACATCTCAAAGGTATCGTGAATATCATACTGTTGCTTCTGCTACAAATTACTAGCTTAAGATCATTAACCAAATTGCTTCCCACCCGTGCAGGAAAAATAGTCTAGTGAAGGAGTCTGGAGTACAGACTAAAAGATTTGTCACTATTAATTGCAACAACGCGTTTTAGATTAATTTCTATTTACTTTCACTGGACATTGATTTTTATAGCTGAACTGGAATTGGTGACCTGATTATTATAAATTTCTAGTACTTTACAGCAAAGCTATATGTAGTATCGAATCCCTTTGCTACAGATTTATGCTGTAGTAAGGGTTAATGGCTTTGATACTGCTCTCATGCTGTTAAATACATCTGACTTGCACATTCTGGAATAAGATGAAAGCTTGTGCTTCCATGCACATTGCAAAGATTTTGGAGAGCGTGTGCACCTCTCATTCTTTTGTCACAAGAAAGACAAGCCATCTTGCTGTATTTTTTCTAGTGCCCAGGGATCCAATCCTAGCCTTTGCTGGAGCAAACTAGCACCCCAGATGGGAAGCATTTCCCGCTCTGAGCTCCCTTTGGCAGCCTGCCGTATGCACAGGACTCTCCTGAACTGCGACATCAAGGATTTTCCTCTTGCCTCCTTACATCAGCAGCCAGATTGTGGTGCACAGATAGCACCACAATTCCTGAAGGCACTGCAATGCTGCTGCTTTTCTTTGTGGCTGCTCAGCAGCATCGGTGGGAAGGACACAGACAAGCCTTAATGCAGTTTGTAATAACTCCAATCCCTGTCCATTGGAGTATTGGCAGCAGCGAGAGGTTGGTTCCTTGCAGATATCTCTGGGTACTCATGCACRCAAGGAAAACTCGGGGTGTTAGTGAGAAGAGCCCTCTTTAACCCCCCTCCTCTTCATGGGCCTTCTGGAACTCACAGAAACTTAAAGCTTAACTCTGAGCCTTATTTTAACTAATATGAATAATTTTTGCTCCAATTATGGAGCCAGATCATTTTCCTATAAGAATCCTCATTTGACTGCCAGGCCATTTCCCATCTGTGATAATTTGCCTGAAAACTGGCATTTGAAATCCTTTAATTTATTCCTTTGGGTACAGCTATTAAATCTAGTGTTTTCTTACCTCCCTCTCTCCATTTTCAATTGCTTTAAATCAACTGCAAAGCAGCAGTTGTTGCAAGTTACATTTCCTGGGGCTTATGAGGGGCTTGATGGAAGAAGGGGTGCTCACAGGATTGTAAACTGTGTGGGAGATAGTCATGCCCTTTGGTCCATATGCCTGGATCTCACCTCATTACCTTAACAACTTCATAACAAAATGCATAAATGGTTTGGAAAACAGGGCTAGTATGGAGGTCAAGGAAATGGGATCCTGGGAATAGAAGGCAAAAAATTATCTAGAAATCTTCATAGTCCTCGCACAGCACCTTGCCCATCACTCAACATGTTAATGACGCTTTATTCACCCTTCAAAATATGAATTATTTTACAAAGCGCATGAGTACATACAGTTTTAGTGGGTTGATTTATAACAGCTCTTCATTGGTAAAGGAAGAGGTTGACCAGAATATGATATGGGATGGCCTTGTTTTTCTGCCTTGTTTCTTTTGAGGCAAACACTGTTTGCTGTATTTTCAGCTTTCACTGTGGGTGGATACCATCTGTGGGAAAATGTGCACTGAAGTGGCAAACAGTAGATGACTGACATTGGGTACAAGCACTTACACGGTTGCTGTGCTGGCAGGCTATTACGCAGGAAGTATAGTATATTTTACAGAGGAACTTTCCTAGATTCCTCCCAGCTGTGATATTAATATGCATGCAAAGTCTGACAAAATACTGATTAATGTCCAGTATCAGTCAGTGATAAAACAGCATCTGTTTTAATGTTAATAAATGAGGTGGCAAGCAATTTCCGTATAGAAATTACTCATGCATTTCATTTGCTGGTGACACAAGCTAATTACAGAGTTAGAAGATAACACAGTACAGTTAATTTGGGTTATGGTGTAGTTACTCAAGCCAGAGTTCAAATCCAAACCTTACTAGCATGCAATCTAGGGGAATCCAGAACTCCCACAAAAGGAGAAAGACTTCAGACAAAACATCCTAGGTACCTAACTGCCTTTCACAGTTTACTAAATCCAAAAATACAACATTGGAATTTAGCCTCAAAGCCTCAGTCAGCTGCAGAGTAGTCTTGGAGAGGTCTAAAGCCACCAACATTTTCATTTTTGCATTGAATTCACCTCCAGTTCAGCCAGTAGACCTGCATATAAGCCTTGACAGAACCCGTCAGGGGATGTCTGAACCCAACTGCCCGGACTGCGCGCCTCTGCCTCTCTCGCCTGCCAGGCCCTGTGCAGCAGGTGTTTCTGGACTGTTTCTGATGGGACATTGCACAAAATATAGTGACCCATTACAGCCTGGAGCTAAGGGCATCCACTTAGGATACTCTGGTGTTAGCTTCAGAGCCTCTGATGTAAGGTAGAATCCCTGTCTTCAAAAGGGAAATCCATTGCTAAAATATCCACTGGAAGAATAGTGATAACGTGAGAGATAAAGCACTTACTGGGAGGTACAGGCTTCAAAATGTTGCTTCAAAGAGGTAACAGAAGAGCATAACCCTAGGTAAATACTAAGTTAGCAGAGTGAGGGAGGAGGAGGACCACTATCAAGCCTTCTGTCCTTCCTCTCTCCGTCTGATCCACCTACCCCCTGAACCTGTATACTTTGGGTTTTGTGTGGAGAAAAAAAAATGACCAGCATTCCTATAGATCCTCTGTGAGAAATAGGATTCCAGTTATCACTGCAAAGGAATAGGGAAGAGACATACAGCAATTAATTTCCTGCTTTTTGCTCTTCCAGTTCGTGTTCTGCAAACCCAACTCAGGCCTTCATATAAAAAGGGGTGGGGTGGGGCAGCAGAGGGAGGATCCCAACCAAACCTACCCCAAGGTATCAGGGCCAGCAGCCTTGCAGGCTCACTTTGAAGTACTGGGCCCTGAGCAGTTAACTTGTTTCCACTGTGACTCCATTTGTTCAAAGTCTGTTGGAGATAACGATTTCAACTTTACTAATCCTAACTTTAAAGCAGTAAATATCCACTAAGCAATATAGGTATACCCTCGAGAACACAAGAGTAAAATCCAGCTTCAGTGCAGAAAGGAAGAGCAGTCTACATGAGAGGCAGAGGCCTATTTGTTTAGTTGTTCTTAAGAAAAAATAAATCACATTATCCTGTTAGATTTACAGTAACCATACAAATGATTCATTTAAGGGATTATAATAAGAGGGCCAATGTATCAAAAAAGTATGTGAAAAATTAATTGAAGATTGAGATCTAATAGTTGTAGCTAAAAAAAAAAGTATTAAATTTCTATATGAAGGGTATTTTTTACATTACAAATATGTTTTCCGTAAGTGAGGTATTGAAGGATTTCTTTTCACTCTTTTACGTATTCCAGTGAGAATATATACAGTAAATTTAGAATCCATCTTATTCTAGAAATGTAATTTTATTGTTATTCTGGTCTTGTAAGATTGATCACCATGTTGTGTTACCAGGAAGCTAGATTGATTGAATTAAAACGTTAATCTAAGGTACAAATGGAAAGCAGCAGCAATATCATACATTACCGCTGCATATACAATATGGATAATGGTAAAATAAGAAAAATTAGAGAATTGCATAGGTGACAGAATTACGCAGTAAAAATAATGACCAGGACAGAATACTGACAGATTGTGGATGCATTCAATTGAAAGTGAGCTTAAACATTAGCTCTTCAAAACGAAAATAACCAACTCTATATTAGAGCTGACAGCCCTGAATCTGCATGACATTTCTTGCTCTGTACTAGGGTCCTGTTCAGCTTTAACATAGAGTAGTTCCAAGGCTTCACTAAATGGTAGTATTTGGATTAACTTTTCTGCCACTACAAAATAGTTTGCTGGTAGCAACTGTGGAGATCAGTACAATTGGGTTATTCTGTCTGGGACAGCTATCTCTCTTTGAATTTATGACGGAGACAGTTGTATGAGTTCTTGTCAGCGCAAAATGCCAGTGCCCGAAGTAAAAACATAATGGCTACAGTTTAATGTAGAGAATAAAACAAAAGGAGAATGAATCACCCTGGCTTATTATAATACAAATGTGTCTTTTACAGAACGTAACATCAAAACATTGAGGTTAGAACTGCTAAAATGAACTTAATCGTAAATATCTAATTGGTCTTTGGCATATCCCATGTGTCGCCACAGGAGTACTGCATCTCCTGCTGGTTAATGCCGATGGGCTCACAAGGTCAGAAGGATACTATGGGTGAACGGTTTTAATTTTTAGCTTAGATACATGAAAGTTGCCATTGTAAAATCAAAAAGAACTCATTTTTGCATCAGATGTTTGATTATAAACCCAGCAACAGCAGACTGTATCACTGACCTGGCATGCAGCTAGGCTCATTGAAGTTGTGCACCGTGCTGCGAATGTTCAACTGAGCTGATGTGACACAGATAACCACCTACCCTCTATCTTCCCCTTCCCTTTCTTCCCCCCAGTTCAGTAAATACCTCTGCAAGGCTTTTTACAAATCACAATCTAGATATAAATCTCTTTTAAGCAGTTTGCTTCAAATTTCAGAGTAGTAACACAGCCCTGCAGCATTCTCCCTTGTTTTTGAGCTACTGCTGTCCTTTATTTAACTGGGAGGAGGGGATTAAAGGAAAGCAAAGAGCAAAGAAAACACCTTTGCCCCATTCTGATGTATTAAATATGCAAGAAAAATACAGCTACCTAGAAATTTGGTTTAACTGGGAGAAAAAGTGGATTTGAGCCCATCAGCTCATTAAAGATAGCATCTTTTCAATCAGTGAAAAAGAACATCTCGGGCTTCCATCTATTTTCTTTCTTCCACAGGGATCCTAATCATCTTTCAGTACCTTATCATTATTATGAACCTTTGGGACCTGATGAATGCACAATGTACATTTCACACGAGCGGGGACGAAAGGGCAGTCATCATCGTTTCATCACAGAGAAACGAGTGTTTGAGAACTGGGCACGGACATTCAATATTCACTTTTTCCAACCAGACTGGAAACCAGAACCACTCACTGTAAATCACCCTGAGATTAAACCAGTGGTCTGAGGGATGAACGCACAAGACCGCAATCACAGTCACCCACTGCATCAGCCTTTGGGGTGTTGGACGTTCTGGGACAGCAAGGCAACCTAGAGGAGAAGGGTCACAGGATTTGCAGCTGATAACTGCAACAACCATCAGGAAGTTATGATGAAGGAGCAGAGCGTATCAAGAGTACTTTCTGTCGAACTGTGTATTAATCCAGTATATAGCCTTTTTTGGCCATCTGACTTCCTGTATGTGTATGTGATTTGTGAAAAACAACTTGAGTATCGTTAACGGGATGGTTAATTCATTATGGTTTTTTAAAGTACAATGCCACTGAATTTTCATAGTGAAAACTTACAGTATTTATTTAATGGAGGTTTTTATGCAACCTAGGCCAGTATTTTTCTAATTCACAGTTATGTGGTTGTTTATCTTTCATAATCTTTCAAATCCAAAATTAATATTGCTGATGGTTTGAAAGGCCTAGCTTTTTATTTATAAAATTTGTTTGAAAAATATGATTCTATATAGCATGTAAATAATATTTGATCTGGAAATGTTGCATTTCTTTTAAAAATTTTGGGCTCCGTTCCAGCCTAAAGCCTTTAACAGCAAGAATGGTCCCATGTGCAGATCTAGCTAACTTTACATTCTGACATTTCATGTTAATATGAAAATGGTAGTGAAAATTCTGATTGATATTAATGTGCATTTGCTGCTGTACTATCAAGCTGCTATTTTCCAATTAGGGGTGGGAGGAAGGAGGGCAAAGTTTATCCAAAAAGATCACTGTCTATAGCAGCATGCTTTCAATGAAGAAGAGACCAGCTAAGGCTGGAGGGGTGTGTTCTGTTTTGTTTCTTGTAGTCCTGCAAGAGGCTGAAGGAGCAACCCTCCTGAGGCAACAGACTATGAACCAGGCAACAACAGCTTGAAACAACATGACCAAATTTCTGAAATCAAGAAGTTACACTACCAGGTACTACAATACCAGCCATACTAGCCAAAAAGATTACAACACTGCACCTGCAAAGAACTCTGCCTTCCACTGTTCCAAGATCATCACTGATCTCAGAGATCCTGGATCGCACTGAAGTTGGGATGCGAAAAGAATTCCACGAGTACAAAATTGTCCCCTTGAAAACAGCAAAGTTACACTTAGCAGTTTTTTCGTGAAGTACATGTGCATGGCAAGTCCCTGCAAACCAAGGGGACCGACAATGCTAGTGCTGTATATGGAACCTCACAGTGTGAATTACTGGGTTACATTTGGCTTGTGAATAAAGATTTCAGTTACAGTATTATTTTTTGTTTTGCCTCACAAATATTAACTCTCTAATTTCTTCGAAGTGATCAGTAGGAGTAATTATTGCATGCAACATTATACCTCAGGTGACGAAAGGTGTCTCTCATTAGACAAATACTAAAGCTAGAACAAAGATGCTACCTTAAAACATCTAAAGAAGCCAACCTCAGAGGCAATACGTAGAACTGGGACCATACTCGCTGTCGTTTAAACCCACTTTTAACCCACGGTCTTCCTCTTTCCAAAACTGGATAGCAATAGCTGCAGCTGCCCTACAGATACCCCGAATCTCTGGGGACAAAGTGAACTGCCCTATCAGGGGCAAAACAGTGTTASCCCTGTAACACTGCGTGGACCCAAACAGCAGGTCTCCAAGAGCCAGTCTCCTTGCTGCGGCCCTCCCCACTATCAAAGAGCAAGAAACTATAACCTGTTTTGCCTTAAAAGTTTTCTTTTGGTGTTCTTCCTGGTACACACTACTCAGCATACAAACTGAATGCAAAGCTATCTATTGCCAATTGCTTGTAACCTGTCTCTTGTCAGCTGGTGTTTAACTCCCTCTTTCACTGACTGTTTTATTCCTTCCACTTGATCTCACAACATTCTACAAAAAACAGAATGGATTTTGAACTAATGGTAATTTGAACATCCCTTTCAGCATGTGTACTGGGGCATGTATCCAGCATATATTGCTCAAATTGATGAACTCTGTCAAATTGATTTACAGATCATTTCTAATGTGACTGCAAGAGATGGTACAGATCACAGTAAGTCCTCTGATGCCACCATCCTTTTGTTATTTTATTAGTGATATAATAATAAAAAGATCTTGTCATTCTAAATTAGAGCTCTTAGTTTTTCCATTAATCAAGGGCTGCAGGATGTGTATGCTAAATGTTTAGTTAGGTTATTGTTAAAAACAGATCATTTTAAAATAGATTACACTGATCTACTTTCAGTATTCAGTAGAAACATGGGGACTTGCCAGACTCTGTTGTGCTCCACATGCTTGTTTCCTGTCTGCAAGACTGGTCAGATCTTCTAGATCCGATGAAGCATTAAGAATGTGAAGAAGAAACATCGGATAAACTGACACTAAATCTCCTACCTTCTAACAGAGTGAAGCTAAGGATAGTAATATTCCTTCTTCAGTTCCTAACAACTATGTGTTCTTGTTACCCTTATACACATCCAGTCTTTTAAACAAAACAAACCCAAACCTTACTTAAGTCTCATCAACTTCCTATGATGAAGGAAGTTTCAGCAAGTTCCCCCATCTAATTACAAAAAGTATGAAGGAGTATTTTCCAAAAGTCACACCTGTATACATAAGACTCACTGCAAAAGGAATTTGATGAAGCCAAGGAGACGGCAAGTTTTAAATAGGATCGATCACATATAAAATATGGAATATAAAATCCAGTCCAAAAAGCACAAGTTATAAGAGTGCTAAAGAAATGTAAATAATTTTTAAAGTGCTGCAATTTTAATTTACAAATTACTGATGTGTTTTTCTATAAAAGCACAATTTTTGAAATACAGCATATCCTGCTACATTTCAGCCTGAAGTAAGGTTTTATGGCCTAGTTATAAAACAAACAGATTTATGATAGAAAATGCTGTCAGACCAGAGATAAGTAGTACAAACTAGGCACTGCTGCCATTCTCTGGTTTATGCTGTCATCTTACACTCTTCGCTATACTTTGATCGATTCATGATCTTCAGCGCGCATCATTTCACATATTAAAAACTGTTGCAAAACAGTGTTTACAGACATCAGCAGTTTTAAGATCTATGTTACTTTAGTTCTGAACTCCTTGCATACCTTATGCTTTTATGCTTGGCTTCATCAGAGTAGCTATTTTTCATCTCGAAGAACCATAGCTCTTATGCCGTGATATGTGCAACTGCAATTGAGAATGATAAAGAAAGTATCTCTGCAACTAAGAACAGAAAAATACAACCATTGGTTTCTGTTATTTTGGCACAATGGTTGCAAGATGCCCAGCTAATGGCATCACAATACAAAGCAAAACCACGATGCATTTTGAGAAAACCTTCCATCCAAAGTGTTAAAGCACCTCAGAAAGACAAGTTAATATTGTTTATTCCTGGGTAAGGAAACGGAGGAAAAGGGAGGTTAAGAAACTTACTAAGACCAAGTTAAAGCCTTAGCACTAGATTTTAGAAGAGAGTCAGGTCTGCTGACAGCTACTCCTGGCTCTAGCCAGTAGAACACACAATGGCAATTTCATATATTATATATACATACACCCGAACAGGAGTGTAAAGTGATAAAAGTCTGCAGGAGGTGCTTACCTGTGTCTTGTTCTGCAGTATTTCTCAGGCAAACTATATAGGAAATGATTTTTACCCAAGATAGCTCTAAGAAGGCAAGGACACAATAATATAAAAATAGCTGGAAAAACACTGGGGAATGGGGTGAGGGGAATCTAAAGAGTAAGGAATAAAATGTGGGGTTTTTATAGCTATCTAGCTGTATTCCCCTGGAATATGAAGATGAAAGTCAGGCTGGAGCTGACAGTGGAAAGTTGTGGCCCAATAGCAATGGCTGTCCTGCAGAAGTTGCTTTTCAATATTCTACGAATCTATCACATGTGCCACAAAGATTCTTTGAAAAATTCTGATAATCACCTCTGACTAATGAAAGTTAATTATTTTATTTGATGCAAGATGATGTAACATCTAGTTCAATTAAAAACATAGCTTAGGGATAAAAAACATAAAGAAACAGTTAAACAGTGAAAGAGTACTTGTAAGACAGCAAAATGTAGTGCAACAGAGAAGAAAGTACAGAAACCTTACAGGTATCAATACTTCACCCTTCCTGGTGCATCAGTTAATACTGATCACTTTGGGTTTCCAGCCGCCTCCTGCAAGCACACCTTACATATCACAAGTATAAGATTTTATAAGGAGAAAGGAGGAGAAGAAAAAAAATTTTTTAAGGACAACCTCCTTTAAAAAAACCTAGGAAATATGAAAGGACAAGAGTCTAAGATGGTGAGAAATTTCTCCGTACTGAAGCAGGAAAGTATAAAACTCAAAGGATGTTTTATAAAATGGCTGTAAAATGGCTCTGCTTATGCTAAATACCATTAAAACGACTAGATTGTTAAATGTTTTCTACACTGAAAATTACAAAAAAACATGAAATGTCACATGAAACCCTTTGACCACCATGAGGATGGAGTTTCAGTATCACAGCGGAAACAAAGATGGTGACTTTCGTCACAGCTGACCGTAGAACAGGCTCCATGGCAAATGCAGACATGCGGAAACAGGCCGTGAACCAGCATCTYCTTCCCTTCTGTGGCACCCTCCCAGGGATGCCAGCAAGAGAGCACACAGCCGTCACAGGACACACTCTTGCACTGCCTGCAGAAAAGGGAGACACTTCCTTGTGTTGTCTGTCGTTGAACACCAGACCAAGCCAGAGAGACTACTCAGCAGATGATCAACATACAGTGTCCTTGTTCACTGCGGAGTACTTTGAGTGGGAGTTGTCAGGAAGACAGAAAAGACAGGAAACTACAGACAAGCAACCCCAGCAACCCAGACAAATGGATGGAAAACTATAACAAAGAACAGAATTAGCAGTCATAAAGAAGATACATTGGCTAAGATGTAATGCAGCTTTTGTAAGAAAGTCATGCCTCGCAAATCTATTTAGTTCTTCAAAGTTCTCTGAAGCAAGTGGACAAGAAGATCCAGGTGATGAGTCCATTTGGAGTTCCACAACTGGTTTTGCAAAGTGTCTCTTAAAAGACTTCCAAAGAAGCTACGGTACCATGGGATAAAAGAGATCCTCCTCACCTACGGAACCCATCTGAACATAGGAAATAAAGGCTAAGAGGATACATCATCAGCTTAAGGTCACAAGCAGAATTCCACAGGAAAACATCACAATATATCTTCTCTGCCTTTCTGTACTCTTTCCTTGGCATCTACCATAGGTCACTCCTAGATACAGGATACAGGGGCTAGACTCCATCTAAATAAATACATAAAAAAAAAATGAAAAAAATTCTTCTATCTAGGGAACATCAATTTGTGCACTGAAGCCCAGTTAGTCTTGCCATGCTCGCAATGTGCCAGGCAGCCACAAGATCTAACAACAGTAACTGCATTCTCATTTTACCGAAAGCAATGTCAAAGCATCTAGCTCAGATGGAGAGCATGACTGGACCCTTTTCAACAGCCAGGGAAAGCCATCTTAATAATTCGGTTTCTCAGAACAGATTTATCTCCTTTAGGAGATGCCTAGAGATATTTAAATCTGTCAGCTTCTTTATACAACCCAGACAACTGTTAAGATAGCTTTTAGGACACTAGATACTTCCTGAAGTACAGGGAAGATAAAGGGAATAATGCATATTTAGCAAGGCATAAGATTTTAGGACTTTGCTGACTTCACTTTGGCTATCAGATCAGTTAGAGCCTATTAGTTAGGATCCAAACRTACAACATGATGCGAGTCTGTTAATAGCAAAACGAAGGAAATTCTGAAGGGAATCATTTGGTGTGGCTGAGTTTAAGGCAAGAGCTTAAGTTAGGTTTATGTTTTAACAAAAAAGGCAAAAGAAGTGAATAGATTTATAACCTATGAGGATACTCTTCCCCCCATTGCATCCTTGCTGTAACCAAGCTGCACACAATGCCAAAATTGAAAGAGGTTACTGGTATTCAGTAGGACTGTTCATTTGTGTTGGACAAAACTGCAACATTTCCCACTACAGCATTATTTTTTTTTTAATATGGCTATACATCTGTAGATGAGCATTACAGGAAACACTAAAAAACTATTCCCAGTCAGTCTACTGCAAATGATATTGCAGAGAAGGAGCAGCTATACAGAAATGAGCAACAAAAGCAAGTGCAGAAAACCTTCTATACACACAAAAAAAAAAAAAAAAAAAAGCAAAGATAGGGACTACTGCAGAGAAGGGTACGTAAAAGAACTGTACAAAATACAAACACATATTACAATGATATACTGATGGCCCTATTTGCCATCCCACTTGCAGTATAAAGACCAAGGGAGGTAAGGGGACCCTAAAACCATCACAATTTTGAGCTACAAACTTAACCTGGACAGGAAGACCAGTATGGAAAAGTAACTTAACAAAAACCAAACAGCAGTATCTAATGCTTAGTAACGCTCTTCATTGGTAAATATCAAAGCATTTGACAAAGGAAGTAAGTACCATTAGATTGGAACTGGATATAAAGGACAGACCCTAAGCTTAAAATGCCCACTACATGCAAAACCAGTGGACCTAGCCAAGCATTTAATATATGACAGAACTATTCCAGTAAGTCCTTTTGCAGGCAAGAAAGGAAATATATTTGCTATTTCAGATTAGTCAACTTTGACATAGGGACTAGTCTGACATGCCACGAATCTCCCAAATAAACCACAGCCCAGTTGCCTGGTCGCTACAGAGCTGTGTCGCCAAAGCTACGTAATGCTCAGCAGAGTGAAAAAAAGTCACTTCGTAAGAAAGAGCATCTATGCTAGAGCTTTGCCAGCATTGCTGTTATATTATTGAAACAGTATGTTTCTGGTATAGCTTGGTTTGTTCAATGGATTGCTGCAAACAATGCCGCGAAAATAACTTCTGCTGATACAATTCGCATCCCTAGTAAGCCTGTTGGCCAGAGCAGCAAAACTGGCTCAGTTCTGGACAAGGCTTCAGTGTTCTTTGCGCATATACATTAGAAGAAAGAAAAAAAAAAAAAAAGGTTAAATCTAAAATTTGCATGGGGAAGGAGACATGGTACAATCAAACATTAATAGATGTACATCTTCATAAACTTTGAACTGAAACCTTAAACTATCAATTTAATCACTAAATCAGGCAGAAATCCTCATTAAGGGAGAAAAAGTAACTCATTTTRAAGAACTTGCAAGTGAAATTAGTGCTATGAAATGCTGATTTCAGAGTATGTTATGCAATTTTCATCATAAAACACCACCGCTTTCAAGATGCATTTCCCTACAGCATATTATTTTTAAAAGTTCATGGAAGGAGGGAAAGCAGAAATAATAGCAGAGTGCACACAGCAGAGGATATTATCTTCCACGAGAAACACATTTCCCCGGTTTGTGTTTTTTTTTTTTTTAATTTGTCTTTCACCACTTAAAAAATGCAAAAACTATTATGCTCATTATTGTACAGAATTGTTGAAGTGATGGGTGAGAAGACACTTTCATTATATACACTGCTATTTTCTGTAGTTCATAACTTTATGGATAGATGAGTCTCGTGGGTGAAATATTTTATGCTTGCTCTCAGTCCAAAGGTGAATTCGTCTGGAAGCATGATAAAATTCTACCAGGTCACACACAGCTCTGTAACGCAGACGGAGCTGGAAGATGTACACAGGGACACTCACACCCCCAATCTTTGTCCCCATATTGTACCATATACAAAGGTTGTCATCTCTCCAAATGCTGCAGACTCCATGAAATACACCATTCCCACTCCATGAATTGCCTTCCACTTCACCTATTTTTATCAAGTCCAAATAATCCTGAACTTGTAGAAGCTTTTCAGTTCACAACACAACAAAGTACTGAATCAAATCTAACTATTTACCAGCAACTGGCAGCATCTCATTTCCCCATCTATATTGAAGGGGTAATTAGCTCAGGTTTTGGAAGTCTTCAGACCAGAAACTTCTTTTTATTCCTTCCCTCTAATCATCCATCAAAGAAGAGAAAGAAGCAGCTCTCAAGCTTCAAAAAAAAAAAAAACCTCGAATGACATGCTGTTGGTATCAGGATTGCCAGGGCTGCAGACTTCGCTTGTCTGCCTCAGTGGGACAGTTCTTCAAATCTCTCTTACATTTTGAGGAATACAGTACAACACCTCCCTGTCCTCATCACTTTGCAAATCCTCTCCACCCATGATAAGTTCACAGCTGAATCTGGTCTTTGCTGCTTCACAAATCACTGATTTAGCACTATGTGCAACTCAGCCCTGCTTTCGCACACAGTGAAGCCCATCTGAAGGCAGATTAGACCATGAGATCCGTTCACTTCCAGTATGTTTCATAGATGTGGTACCAGAGAATGGAAATCCCTGACTGCTGAAACAAGAGATGGAAATGGGCTCAATTTGCAGACACCCAGCAACAGAATTAGAACCAGATTACATTTGCTTTTCTGTAATCAATAATGGAGGAACAGCTTTTAAGTGGAAACAACAACAGACAACTGACCAAAAAAAAAAAAAAAAAAAAAAAAAAAAAAAAAAAAAAAAAAAAAAAAGGAGTCCACTCTCTAGAAGAGACACTATCGCTAATGGTATTTGTAAAGATACTTTTGAACAGTCTATGATCTTTGCTTATGCTAAGCCAACAGCATTTCATGGTGATATTCACATACATATAAAAAGATTTAGCTGGCATAGACCAATGAAATGCTGTCTCATGACTACTCAGGCTTCTTTCTCCACTGATTTTTGTGGGAATCTGACTTTTCAGTCTGTTATGAAAGTGTAGCTTAAGAGTCATACATTTGTGTAAACGTTTGGGCATGGTCATACAAAACAGTGTTCTCAAATGTATACAGCATTTCATAGACAGTTCGGAAATCAAACGAAGTGCAGAGACATGAGAGAATGTGTGAGTATAAACCTACTGTTAACTTACCATTTCTTCAGTTCAATAATAGTAATGCATTTCAACATGTGATCCCAATAGAGAGCTGAAAAACTGAAATGAAACAACTTAATTATATTGTTATCATCCATAAGTATTCTAAACAATGTCTATGAAACCCATTGTAAGACCTGTCAATGCAGTTACATAGTACAGGGTACAGACACATGGGCATGCTTGGTTCACAGACCTACGTATGTAGACTCACAAAATGGTGAAATTTAATTCTGCTCTAGAAGTTTCTATACCAAGAAACATCAAGAAACTGCCATCTGGCTTGTTTTCTGGATTCCATTAAAAAGATCATCTGTGCACAACAGCGGAAGCATCTATACTGCAGAAGCACATTGTTTGACATGAAAAACACAAATGGTTTGTGAGTGAGAATGACCTGGCTGGTTCCCAGAGCCCAGATCCCAAACTGAGTTTGAAGGGCTCTCAGGGAAAATGAAAAGATTACTAACTTTAAATAAATAAATAAATAAATAAACAAAACACATTTACAGACAATTCTGTGACATTTCTATACTTGCTTTCAGACTATAACTATTCAAAGAATAAAAGTTATCACTGTATAGAAAATACTGTGTCATAAGTAGCACAGACAACTTTATGGTGACTCTGAGAACGATCTCTTTCAACTCCTCACTTTGTGCATATAAAAATGTTAGAAATGCCCGAAGCATAGTTTGCTGCATTCCAGTCAAATTGTTGCTCTCACTTCAATTTAATCACCTTCACAGGCACACTTACTGAGTGCTTCTATTCATAAATTGCATTTTGATAACCCATCTAATTGCCTCCTTTTCCCCAAGCAGATAAGCTTTTAAAAGGACTGCATCTTTGGTATCTTCTGCTACTTGCAAAATTCAGCTGAGTTCTGTTGATGTTTCTATCTATCACTTCCTGCAAAAGGTGGCTGAAAGAGGGAAAGAGAAAAATTGAATAGGGTCTGAGGAGTCTGAGTAAGTGTAATTGCAACTGAAGCAAGGCACAAAGCTCTATCAACTTCACTTTAGCCACTTTTTGAAGTGTGACAAAACTTGCCTATAAAATAAATATTTGATTAAAAATATCCATTACAATTGAAAAAGAGTATCAAAGGCTGGATTAAAAAATGAAAGCTAAGCAAATCCTCTAAGAAATTCTGTAGGATTCATTTCTATACCGTGTCTACACATTTCTATWATGTCTCTCTCCATTTCTATACAGTCTGTCTACAACAGACCTTAGTTGATTGTTGCCTTAGAAATAGCTGGGGGGAGGGGAGGAGGGAGTTTTCTGATTTTAAGAAAAGTTGTATCAGATTTTGGATGCAAAGTCATTGCTKATGGAGGGTGCTATCCAAAAAAACAACCCCAAAACCAAACACACTGTGAAGACATCCAGAGGTCCAGCACTAGGAATGCTGCTCAGACCCGTTCAACTCCTCCCTCTCCGAGGCAGGCACTTTCAGCAATGTGAAAGATGAAAGCTCTGTTTAAGTTGCACTGTTGTTAGCAGGGGATACCTCTGCATCAGTTATACAAAAACTTCTCATCAGCAAACTGGGAAGAAATCTCTAGTATTATTTATCACAGAATCTCAATGTACAGAACTATAAGGACAGTGGTGTAGGAATGCTTTTGTTTTAAATACAGATTAGTTCCTATTCTTGGTGCTTAGCACATGCTACTGAAAACAATTCCTGCATTCACCAAACAGCACAACAGAAAGTTCTCAGTGCCGTAACTTTATAGTGAGGTAGAGGTGTGGCAGGCAAGTGATTACCTCCTGATAACGGATCATTTTGTACCTTTATCCTGTCCAAGACCAGAAGACGTATGGAGGAAAAAAAAAAGTTTTTAATACTCAAGAGATGTACTACACTCCTGTTTTTATCATTCTCTGGCATCAGCCCTTAGAAACAGCTGGAAGCCTCAATGGCTGCCTTCTCTGTAGCCCTCCCAGTCAGTGTATACGCACAGCTCTCTGACAAGTTCACTACCCCTAACCCGAGGCTACGATGCCACAATCAATCTGAAAGAGAAGAAAAAAGGACAACAAAAATGTTTAAGCACTCAAATTTGTATGTTCTGTGCAATATGGAAATGCTCAATACCATATTCTAAGAAAAATATATTGGCTCTGATATTATGTGTGATTAGAAATAATTCCTAATAGCTTTTAGAGATACGTATCTAGCATTTACACCATGTATACATCGTGTAAGCTTTATTATGATTAAACTAGAGGACAGGTTTCAAAAGCATACTGCAAAAGCTTCTCCTTGCTGACAGACTTGTTTCTACACATGCACAAATTTGCTCTTCTCTTCACTAGTATCAGTACGTTACACAGACAAAACCCTTTTAGCATACATTCATCAGTAAATGTCCAAGAAGAACAAATCAATATGCCAAAACAGAATTTACAAAACCTAGGTGATAAAGCTCATTTTCCAAGTGCTCAGAAACTACAGAATACAATAGTACAATTTGTAACATTTTTCATCCGGATGCCAGAGTCAATTTTCTTCTGTGCAAAAATCCAGTGCACTGAAAATCCTGAAAGCATCCAACTCCATATTGTATGGAGTGAAAATACAACGCCTATGAAGGGTTCCTAATGGACATGAAGTCGTAGTTTCACTTTTTTTGGCATTTTTTGAAGTAGATTCAGTGAGTTCATCATATATTTTTGTTTCACTTTCACCAACTCATAGAATCCTAGACTCAAAACTGCCTAAGGTGAAAGGACTGATCTAAGGGTTGTATTTTAACAGGGAAGAAAAAAGAGTAAGGGGGGGGGGATCAATATATTCTAGAGTATTTTTATTTTTGTGAAGAAAGCTTTCAATACGTCATGCCAAAGTCTGCAAAGTGGCTTAAGTTTTTATTGATAAAATGACATCTTAAATAATGTTCTGCACAATGGCTAGTTCTTTAGTGATAGGTTGACTACTTCTAAGATTTACTTTGAAGTATGGGGGAAAGAATTTGCCCATTTACAATTCACAATCAACCTCAGACATTCTGTTACTGTGTTTAGGTCCCTCCTGTTTTTTAAGTTTAATCAAAAAGAAAATTGCTCAGAAAAGCATTAAAATATGTTTAAAACAGGACAAAATAAAGTCTAACATTAAAACCATTTGTTAAGACTCTTTACAGAAAAAGCAGCAGAAGAGATGACTTCAAAAGAACCTTTAGAAGGGAGATCTTAACACCATTTTTCACTACAACCATAATACATGTACAGAGCACTCAGATGACACCAATGAATCCAAAGTAGCAGTCAATGCAATCATCTTGCTTGCTTGAATTCAGAAGATGTGTTTCATGTGCTTGATTCCGTATGTTTTGAAGAAAACCATGATGATCAATGCCCAGAGTCCTAAAATAAATCCTCCAGGAGGATGCCAGTCCTTTTGTTTTGGTTTCTGAAAAAAAGAAAAAACAAAGAAAGAGAAAAACAAAGAATTCGTACTTAGTTTTCACGTTAAATGGGCACTGTGTTTTTATCAAGTGCAAAAAAAAAAAAAATACTTCCAGTAGAGAAAAATACCAATAAGCTGTATTCCTTCATAAAGTAGAAGCATCTTTCTTCTCGATGTGGTGGAAAGGCTGATGGGAGGTGAGCTGCCACTCAAGCAGGGAGGTTAAGTACCATGAAAAGGACACTAGAACTGTGCCTGAGACACCACTTTGACAGTGCATGTCAGCATTGTGGGACATGTTCAAACTCATTTGTTTAGACAGAATTTCTCATATCTCGTCTCARGTTAATACAAGAGAAAAATGCTGCGAGTATGAAAAACAGTTCCTACAAGTGAAAATGTGAAAGAGAAAAGACAGTGGTGTTTTTCCACTACCTAGAATGTTTTCTACAGCTCCTTTTGTACTCTGAATTATGTGAATAAACAGATATCTAACCACATAAGAAGCTAAGATTCATTATTACAGGAATATCATAAAACAAAATAGGATTGTGTTTAATGTCAATCACATTTCCCAGGGGCCTCCTTGAGCCTAACTGCCTTTCCTTAATGTAGAAATATATTCTGCAATTCAAATACCTGTCCCTTCAACGATTTTTTCCATATTCAGTAAAAAGCAGTACCACTGAAATTTGTTAAGGCCTTTTCTATCTCACACTTAGCAGTAAGACAAGATAAAACTTGTCTGTCCTCTTCCTCCTCATATTTAAAAAAATTTCAGATACTCCATATTCAGCGAGAAATTGATTGTAGAAGATAAGAGCTGCTATGTGCCCCAAGATCTGTCTCTGAGGCTAAGAATAAGGTGAAGCTATATGAATGTAAAATTTTAGTTAAGAATATCGTAACAAAAATATCAGAATTACAGTATTTAGAAGTATAACAGTCCCTCACGCCTGTGCCCACTCTTGCCATCAGCAGGTATGTTTTACAGATCTTCTAGGCAGACAGAGATGATTTACTATTACAATAACAAATACTGAAGAGCTTGCTGAGCTTTTTATTCCTGCCTTGCTGAAAGATTTGCGCTGTTTTGTCCTTGTACAGAATGAGACACAAGGGGCACAGAGAGTATTTTGCTTTTGTTTGCATTTAAGTCAAATTTAAAATTCTCTTTCTGTGAATATTTCTGYGAATAACTATTACAAAAGATGGTACTGTTTCAATTTCTGCGTGAATCTGCATACAGAAGCTTGCCGTTCTCCTCTGAAGGTACCAGGTGGCTGGTGAACTTTAATGCAATAAGGAACAGTTTGCAGCGTCTGTTCTTTCAAAACAGCTTTCCTATCAACAAGAAAACAATGTTTGTTGATTGCTCAGCTCCCATTTTCTAAGCTACATAGAGAAAAATCCTAAAGCTAAAACTAAGTACCATGCTTGCAATTAAAAAGTATAACAAATAACCTGAGACACCCAAAGAACTTGGCACTCTGAAATATTAATGATTTTACTCTGATACAGGAATCACAGAACCAGCATTATAATTTACATCAACAACAACAAAACAAAAGATATGAGCAGAGATGGTGTCTATATATGCAAACCACTCAATTCCGTAAGAAGCACTCATCAGCTGCAGCGTACGTGCTGTTGGTAATCTGCCACCTCGCTGATACTCGCAACCACACATCTCCATATAAATATCTCAGAAAAATCAACTCTGCATGTTCAAAAAGGCTGCCAGCACACCTCGCTTCTGAAAGTAACAGCACACTACACTTCTCCACACAAAGGAACTGTCTTGTTTAAATCCTCCTAATTAACCCGTAACTTCGTATGCATATTGCAGTGCCCGTTTCATCAATCTCTTTGTACTATCAATCTTTCCTTTCTTGGATCTCAGACAAATTCCTTACCACAAAGTGGCACCTGACCCTTCCAGACAAATGACTTCAATTTGCAGTCAGTGACGCTAAAAGTGTCTCTCTCCTATTTTGTATAGAACACGTAATTTAATTTCTTTAAAGAATTTATATGAATAAATATTTATAAGGTGATCTATGAGTATGGTTTTACATTTTGTCGTGCCATGTAGTGAAGCCTCTATGGAATTCAGCAAACAAATGGAGGCCAGTGCAGCAATGGCTCCGCGCTGGGAAATCAAGGACATACATATAGTCAGTTTAAAGCCATGGGATGCAGTGTTAAAATGTGAAGGATTAGAAACATGAAGGCACAACAAAAAAAAWAWATAAGGCTATAGAAGAGCTACATACTTAGTAATCTTAAAAATAAATTATCTTAATGAGAAAGATTTACAGACCCAGAAACTGAAATCTACACATAAATATTAAATCTCAGTAAAAGGGCAAAGAGATGCAACTCTATTGTACATCTGTAAGTCAACAGTTAGGTTAACTGAGCACAAAACTATACTGAAATATGCCAGTATTTTCCATTAGGGGCATACAGACATCAAAACCTTATGAATACCTAAAACAGGATTACACAGATTCATGTTTAAACCTACAAAGTATACCTGTAAGAGCTGAAATATGTAATTTTCTTTAAAATAACTTGATCATAGATTCCCAAGAAAGTTCATCACTGAATTAGAAATGTAATTAGCTTTCAAAATGACAAGTTCATCCTTCTAAAATCATAAAAAATATATCAATAACAAATCTTTGCCCAGCTGGGCACGTCAGCTAAGCAGCAAACAGCACTGAAGTTCCTTTACAAAAAGCTGCATTTTGCACCTGTGAATCAAACCCATCTACATGTAAGATGGAGTCGCTGCTTCCATAAATTATGCCAGCGAATTGTACTTGTAACATAGGCTGGCAGAGAGCTTTCAGCCGGCACCGTTGTAACAGCAGACCCAGCAATTCTTTCCCCTTGGCACAATTGTGTCACTACCACAAGCACTGCCAGTGTACCTATGTCAGCGAGGAAGCGCGGCATCACTCCCGAGCTGTCACCGCTACGCCAGCAGTCTTGCATAATGAAGTCAGAGGCCAAGGCAGGATGCCCTTCTATAAACATACGTAAGCCTCAACAGTATTGCTGCAGAAGCTGCTTTGACTATTTTGGGCAGGCAGGCGGGGAAGAGTCACAGAGATCTCTCCTAATGGGAAAAACTATTAAAGAAAGAAAGAATCACTTTAATAGCAAATGAAAAAGTTTCCTTTTTAGATCCACATACTGGAAAAAGATTTAGAAAAGACAGAATTTCTTTCTATGCTTATACCAGTTCTGTGGCCATAAGCAATCCCTAGATAAACTGTCCCTTCATACCGATTTCAGGACTGACTGGAAAGCATTAGTGAATACAAAGTTTTTCCCAGATTCCTAAAAAAAAAAATTCAGTATTTATCCTATGAACATTGCCTAGTTCAGGGTCTCATTCCAACAAATTTCTGTGAAAGTCAGGCAATTTTTGAAAGTCAGGCATTTTCTCACTTGCAAGAAAATGCTAAATGGACAAAAAAAAATGTTAAGTGTTGCAGTATTTTAATTTGCAATTAATTATGTATCTTTATTATGCCTAAATTGATGTGAGAATGTGTACTATTAAAAGACTACAGATTGGTTGCAGTACTTACAAATTATGCATAACTTTCTCATATTTGGGACCAATCCGGAGGAGCAGAGGCAGTAGCTCTTTTGGCTCAAGTTATTCTGAATTTCATTGTTGTTGTACCCACCTAAGAACTTAGTATACCAAGTACTGCTTATGTAACTGCCACATTTAGGTTTTGTGATCTATGCCACAATACAACCTCATTATAAACTCCCTCTTTACAATAACAGCAGTAACACTTAAGTGAAATGCACATATAAAATGGTACAATGTGTCATGGACAAATACATTTAGCAGCTTAAGGGCTAGTCGTTATCGAATTGCTGGAGATTCCAAATTAAAAAGATAGGTAGCTAAGCAACAGCAAGCTTCCTCCTGTGAACAGTTTTCTGTTGTACGCTCTCTAGTTCTGGTAGACTCATTATCCGGTGGAACTTAAGAACAGTTAACAGAAAGTTGCTCCAAGTACTGTAATTAAGGACAGGATAAAACAGTGTATTTTCAAACTGGATGCTTCTGTAGGGACCCGAATGGAAAGTATCCAAGACTTTCAATGAAGGTGTTTCATAAAACATGCAATCCTTGTTACTCCAATTAAAATGAGGTTTATGCAAAAAATAATAAAAAAAGTATTAAAGCTGAGTGGTAATTAGATTAAGAATGGTTTAAGTTTAAAATGTTACATCAGAACAGAAATAAGATTTAAAATAATGTATTAACATTTCACATGGAAAACACTGTGTTAAATATCATTATAATCCAACCCTACAGTCCTCTTCCAACAGAACTCCCTTTGCATTAGCGTCCTCAATAAGGACAAAAATATTGGTACAGAAAGCTTTGGGTTAAACTCAAGAATCCGCACTGGGATCGTAGCAGTAGAGAAAGCAGTGCACACAGTATTATAGTCAGGAATGCAGTAACTCCCGAATGGAAAAGGGATAAGCAAATTCTTCAGTCTCCTCCAGCATCTTATTCCAAACAGGGCTTTAAGAAAGTGGGCAAAACCTTAAAAATGAATGTGCACATCATCCTTGCTATGGAGGATGTTCTCCCCAACCTGAGGCAGGTGGTGTGTGTTTGTACCATGAGTGCAAAATATCCGTGTGTAACTGCACAAAAATAAAACATTAAAAGTGCTGTGTTCCAACGAGTCCATTAAAGTGGCAGCTATCGTATTTCAAATTAATCCCTGCTTGATTCTCTCTGGAGTTTCAGTGCAGAGTACCCTATACCCAGTTTTGGCCTATTTATTGCAGCACACGCGGTATAAAGTATCACCCAGGATCCTGAGGCTCCTGGCAGACAGCAGCAGCAACGGCACTGGGGGGAAATCCTGTGCACACCCCTCTGTGGAGTTCCCACCTCTACTAGTCTTGGGGGTCAGCAAGCACTCGCAGGGACGTGAAGCACGCTTGCTGCTTTCTGTGCAGTGCTTGCCATCATTATGAGATCATTGGGGTGAATTTTATGTATTTTGCAGTGTAAATTTCCAAGTTTTCTTCTTCGTCATTCTCCATTTAAATGAACATTTCTATTTCTTCCATTGCAATACTAAAGGTTTTCTTTCTTGTTTCTCAAGATACCTAATTTTATGTTAGGGTCTGTGTTAAAGACCAGTATTGAAATCTGAAAAAAAGAAAGATCCACATTTCAACACAGGTCTTTGAAAGCCAAGGCCAACCTCAGATCCAAAACTGAAAAAACCCGCCTGCTTCTTGTCTCAGGAAAAAAAACAGTGATCTCAAACTGAAGGACAAGGAAACTCCTTGGAAAAACCAGATTCTACTGTGCAGTGCACCATGCCAATAGCACATTATATATTTCCTAGAGGCACTCCATAACAATTCCGTTACTTGCAATTTAAAATTTCAAACTGGGTAATCCTCTCAATCCTTCTGACAAAGCACACAACAAAGTTTAATTTCAGAATGAATTTATATGTATCACAAGCAAATCACAGCGTTAAGTATGTCCTCAAAGCTTTTAGTGGAAGTTCGCACTTCTAATTTATCAGTTACAGTTTTGATTTGGGGTCCTCACAGGGGGGTAATTATAATTCCAGCCATCTAGAAATAGTTCAATCCTCTTTTGTGCCCACAGCAAGACTAAAGTCATAAGAGAACTCCAACATAAATGGTGCCTGTTAATCTGCAAAACAACTTAAAGCACTTTTGTCTAATCTCCCAGTTTGTATTTATTAACCACAGTGCCATGATTACTGATCTCTCCAATATTAATAAAATAATGAAGAAAGTTCACTCATCGACAACAAAAACTCACAAAGGATACCGGAAAGAACAGCAGTTAAACTAAATTAACATACCAATGCCAACAACTGCATTTTAAATATTTACTTTGAAAACTGTGTAATCACCATAACATAAACTACAATACTGCTACGATAGCTTTAGTTTTTCATTTCCTTCTAAAATACGTAATCTATAAGGGCTTTTTAGAAATGAACTTCTACTTCAAAAATGGCTGCTCTTATTATTCTCTACTTTCAGCGTTATCTCTCAGCATTACATAGCACTTTAAAGTGCTTTTAGTGGTTTAACAATTATTCATTAATCTTCCAACCTGTGACACAATACATAATATACTTCTTCTAATCAAAGGGAGCTCTCCCAGCACCTGGGACCCAGTGCAGTTTAATTCCCAGACAAGCCAGCGCTCAGATGAATGATGCCCGCCTGGCAAACACAATAGGGATTGTACTAGGGGGCCTCCTGTGATTTGCTACATCCAAAGCTAACAAACACAGCTCTGTACTGGCGGCAGTAAGCATTCATATCTATCTTTGACAGACTGGCACAGCAGAGGTCTTACCTCTGCTGAGGTACAAGGGCTGAGCTCTTACCTGCTCAGCTACCAGTGAGTTACATTATGGAACTCACGTATGCTTTAGGGTGGAGATGAAAAAGTCACATCATAAAGTTGTATTTAGAAAAAAACAAACCCAACTACATCTGTTTAAGGTATATTAAGCAAATTGGTTTTTATATTTTAATCAAATTCATACTCTTATATGAAGCCATGATCATGATTTTTCACAAAAGGGCACCTAAGTCCACAGCAAATACGTGAATTACATTTGCAAACACAAAGCTTCATGCCAACTGAAGCATGCAAAAATAGAAGATGAGCAGCTTAATTAAGTAGACTYGGTATTCAAAACTTGGCCACTGCTACTTTGAGAAGTATCCTTCTTTTTTAATATGTTTATCTCTAATTAATTTAAACAAGAGAAGGATTATTAGCAAAAACAAGACTAAAGGCATTCAGTGCACAGTGCCATGTCACAAACGGAAGGATAAAGTTCTTGAGGTCCTCACACTGGAGGGGGTCAGAAAACGACAAAAAAACGCACTAGCGAGGCAGACGTCAGTGGAGAAGACCGCTAAAAATGATCAGATATAGAAACAGCTCACTTGCTGCTACCGAAACTTTGGGTTAAGCAGACAGAAACAGCAGCTGCAAAGAACAAAGGAGGTGAAAAAGGTGTGTAGAGGCTGCTAGAGGGACAAAAATATTTTGTATTCACAAAAATACAATTGTGTAAATAGGGCCAAGCTATTTTCAGAGCACTATTTTTCCAAGCAGCATGCATTGCTCACTTTCCCCTGGGAAAAGATTATCTCAAAGTCTTCTACGGTGTAGATCTTGTTCGTACAAATACGTGTCACATTGCCAGTGGGAGCAGAACCAGACCCAACCTCTCAGCTCTGCAGAGACAAGGCAGTCCGTGCATGCATGGGCTCCTACCTGTTTCAGTCTGGGATGATTACTCCAAGTACCAGCCTCACCCAGCCCAACCTTTCTAAGGAGCACAGCACTCCTGCTTCCTCCTTGGAAATCAAACTTGGATTTCCCATAGCGTCTCTCTGGACCACAAGGTGAGTCCATTCAAATGCTTTTAAATTAATATGCTCTGAGGCAGGTTCTTTTCTTTCTTTCTTCTCTTTTTTCTTAGATTTTCTTAATTTTCTTAAAATTAATTGTATGCCTTAGAACTTCCATTATGAAGTATAATTTTGATCATTCAAATTCAAAATCATTTCTGTTTATATGGATAAACCATAATGTTCATAAATTATTATGCTATTCCTTTCAAAGTAGTAGCAATGCTYCTAACCACACACTTTTTTCTGGATAGCCCATGAGTATCTATTCATTTATTTCCAGGTGACAGGCTGTATGAACAACAGATGTTAGACAACATTAGATCTTATACTCAATATGCCATATTGAGTATAAGATCTAATCAAATATCTCAACAGCTACATTTTAAGAGACTGGAATCCAAATAAATATTCCTTATTCACGTAGTTTTTACTGCTCATTTTTTAAATCTCTACAACTATAATTTTAAAAGTTCTCCTTTGGCCTGAGCTGTGTGCTACATTATACGTGTGGGCAGTAGAGCTCCACGTTTTCTAGCTCCAGCTTGCACAACTCAAAACAGCATTACATTTAAGAGGCAGGCATGAAAAAATGGATGGAGGGAGAAGCAGGGCTGAGGCAAAAGGTGCACATTTATATCAGCAAGATCAAATATGGCTGTGTTTTTATTGCAAAACATTTTCATTTTCAGTGAGAAACCAGTGTATTACAGCTGKTGATAGATCGGTTTGTTCCCCACCACCACCCAGCTTTTAAAGGCAATTGTTGTAATTCAGTAGTTTTGCACTCATATGCCAGACAAGTATTCTGACCCAAGTTTATGTTGTACATACTCTCTACATGAGCAGAAAAAAAGGAAAAGGAAAAAGAACTATTTTGAAATACCAGCCCAATACTTTTGGCTACTCTAGCTGCTATACAACCTCGAAAACAAATCATAAAACATGAACACAGCAGTAATACAGACACTTATTTAGTGGTTGCACATAATTACACCTACACCAGAAAGCAATTTCTGTTATGCTTGGTACGTCAAAGAACAAGGAGTCCCAGAGAGCAGATCCATTCCTGCAAAGAGTTTTTGTAGGCAGCTGCCATTAAGAAAGAATGGCAGATTTATGGTATCATAAATATTCACTGTTCCCACATGACATTTGCATGACACTAGGTTCATCAGTTGAATGCTACGCAGGGCTCAACAAAGACCATCTTTCTGGAAGAATGAATGAGTGTAGCTGAGTATACACGCTCCCAGGCTAGCACATGTAATATGTACAGTATCAACATCTTTCCAAAAGGGTAAGTCTTTAAAAAAGATAAAACCACAGATGGTCTTATCTAGTGGCAAACCAGTTTACCTTTCCTGCCTACCAGGCAGGAAAACTAGCCACAGGTTACTGCCCTACTGATGTCATGTTGTCACTCAGTCCTCTGTAAGTACTATTCATGATCTGTTTGTCAGCCAAGTATTTGTAGACTGTCTTTTGCGTTAAGCACTGCCTCCTGAAAATATGCAATCACTCACTAATTCACAGAGCCCCACTGCTGGAGCCGGGCTTCTCCAGGAACACCGAGCCAGAGGAGACAGCTGTCGATGTGCAGGGCCTCTCGCCCTGGGGGGAGGCTGAGGGGAGGAGAGAGCTGGCTATGGCAGGGTGCCACACACCGAGCAAGAAAGCCAGTCACTACAGAAGTAATCACTTGCACAAAGCTGAATCACAACCTCATGCAAAGAATTTGCACAGGAATGACGATGCAGGATGCTGTCTTGTCTGTCCAACAATATGAACACAACTGCTCCATTACTGGAGTCTTCATTCATTTACCYCTTCCATTCATTCTTCAAATGGAAATGATTTCATCAAATTTCAACCCTCTGAATTATTTAGGAAAACAATTCTAGACAGAGCACTAGAGAGCAGCCTGCCAATATCTCTATCTCTGGCCATTCATCAGTCCTGTCAAGAGCTTGTGAGTTACATTGCCATGCTCCTCACAGCATGCTATTGAAGGGTAAACAATATAATTAACACAAAAAAAATCACTAATAACACCTCACTAAGTTTACACTATTAAGTGGGATAAATGTGTGAGTATGTTTGGAGCCAACAGTGCCTTCACCTGAGGAAAAGTGTTCAGAAAGGTATCTGCCATGACAGCACTGCAAAATGTGTCAAGCTAAGATTGATAACATTTATATTTTTTCCTTATCAATGTGAGCTTATTGGTAACAGCTACTTTTTATGCTGCATAAGCTCAGAAGAAATATAGGAGATAGAAGAAAAAAACTAGCAAAACTGTTCTGCTAATTTTACTACTCACTGAAATACCATTTAAGTAAACACTGTCTATCAGAGAAGCTTTCATGTATAAACAATAAAAAAGTAATGATTAATAAAAACTGTACAAGGTTATGTAAGAAATGAAAACATTACAGAACACTGAACTGACACCAGAAAATGGAATTAAACCTTGCATCTTGGATAACCTACTATAATATACTTCAGTAATCTGCTTTATACAGAAAGTTCCTGATCCTATTTTAGTGACAGGTAACACAAGCTAAGTCAAGAATTTAGTCTTACACTCAAATTACACGTGTGCTTACACACACACACAAACATTGTTTCTATGCCCAGTGCAACCAGTATTAAGCAATAAAATAAGGAATAAATACTAAGGAGTACTTTGCCCTTTGTCTAAGGATCTAACAGCATCCCCTCCTTTCCCTCCACTCCACACACACACCCCCATGCGTGCACTTGGCTTTCTTACTCCTGGCATTATTATTCCAAGGACACAAATACAAAGCAGCAGACCTGTAAACTGGAGAACTAATTTAACAGCCAGAATGGATGCTGACCCTCCTATCCAGGCCTCATCTCACAAAAACTGCACGACCATATTGTACTTTTAGGTGGGTAGTTCCCGTTCACAGCTTTTGGGGAGAGAAGAGCTAAGGAAGAATCAGACCACTCTAAGGTGCAAGTTAAGAGAAAGTGAAAGTGGGTCTTGACAGAAGCCATTCAGCAGTGTCAGGAAAAGCGATAAAGCAGAATACACCTCATCCCTGTAATATAGCAGATCTCTGTCTTTTCACCAGTTTCTACTGCAGACAAAGCCAGAAAAATTCTGAACAAGTTGGGCATAATTTGGGGATGCCAGAGGCAGCTCTTTCATAGCTGAGAGAGGCTTCTGCAGAAAAATCAGCTGAAAGGTAGGAGAGAGGCCCTTTCTCTGCATATAAAAACAAAAGTCTTACTAATCCATGACCACTTAGAGTATTGCTTACTTTCACATTTGCCAGTAAGTCTCATTCCATATGCAAAGCTTGTTCCACCAAAGACTCCTCCTATGGAACAGCAAAACTGATCACCACAATTAAAGCAACTCTGGAATTGTATTTCTTCTGTTAAATACTGTATTTACTAAAAGAAAAAGTTATTTAATTTACCATTAAAAGGTTTTGCTAAATCAGTTTTCCTTTAATTAGGGAAGTCCTAAAACTTGTTTAAGCATAATTTTTAAACTACTACCCTAGCACTTTATAGGCTGTTATGATAAAGACAAGATTTATAATTTTTTAATAATAGAGATTAGCAAAATAAATGTAGGAGTAGCTCTTCATTCCATGATATTTTCAGCTTTTAATTTACATTAAAAGACAATGAATAACATTATTAAGTAACTTTTTTTTTTATATAGACTTTTACTGCTACTGTTTACTATAATAATAATGAAGATGATAGTCTCTAAAACCCCCAAATTCTACTGCTAGGAATTATGCTTTCTCACTAAGGTTTTTGTAGTTTAATTGTCTTCATGTAATATTGATATTTGGTACTTGGATGTAATTAAGAATAGGGGAACCATTCTTAGAACACTATTCCAATCCATTAGGCAAATTTTCTCACTATGATATGAAAATTTTCATCAACTTAATTAGCACACCTACTTCTTCCAAGCCTAAGTGCACCTAAACTATGTTTTATGATGGCCTAAGGAAAAAAAGAAACCACAACACATCAATTATGCCTCCACCAATTGTACAACTATTTTAAAATGTGTGAACAGTTAAGACAAAATTGAAAAATTACCATAATAGGCTTTTGACACTTCCCTGCTTAAGCAAAAATTAATTCTAACTCCCTGTTTTTATGCAAAGCCTTTATAATTTCTCTAATCTCAAGTTCCCAGGAGAGAGAACACAATACTTTCAAGTGCAAGAGTGTGAGGCTTGGCATCTTTTCTTTTTAGTTATGCAGTTTATTTGATGGAAGTCTAAACTGCTAAGCCTCCCTTTGTGCTTAATATAAGCCATCCTCAGTGGAAATACAAGTTAATTTAAGTAAAATGAAGTTTTAGGAAGAATGCATTCTCGTGCACAGAAAGCTTCACTAAAGCAAAGCTTTTTTTAATGCAGCATCTGTTTCCTGAATTGCTCTAAAACCTGTAGAAAAAATAAACTAAAAAGAAGCAAAATTTTTAAAAYGTACTTCTACATGTGAAACATCAGAAACATAAAAACAGTCTAACGGAGTAACTTATTTATCATTTTACTGTACGTTTTTCAGTTTCATCTTGCCTCGTGCATGAAGACGCTCTACCAAAGTAATGAATTAGCGTGTTTTAAGCGCAAGACATTAAGCATCTTCTGTTTTATTAATGGTGACTATTATTAAAACCTACTGCTTATGTTACAAAAGTAAATCAGCTATATTGCTGGTATACACTTCCATACACGGTAAGGTGCGTGGATCACATACTAAATTCACAGAGTTATTTCATACATCTCTTTGCCCTCAACCACAGTTGAAATATTTGTACATCAGATACTGTGCTACAGCAGCACATGGTGTATTATGATGCCTACAAACCTATTAAGGTCACAGAAAGCTTGTGCATATATTTAGTCTATTCCCATGAGAGGCAGAGGTATATTATTTGCATACCATTATGCACTGAAAACCTATTCAGTTATCCCAACTGGAGACAACTCACCACAGTGACCTAAATAGTATTCACTTTTCCAATATTTGAAGGAACAGCAAACAAATGGGACCCAGTGCAGACAAGTCCAAAAAGGACTCAGAATATCCAAGAATCCAGCCTTGTAAATGACAAATGCAAATGAATGCAGACCTGTGTATCACAAAAAAATCTCACAGAAGCAAAGAATGATGAAAAAAGTGAATTACATGCTTAATAGAGGACTACAATGTTGAGAGTGAAAACGGCTGGAGAGATAGTTTTAGCAAAAAAGCTCTGACATTAGCCAAGCTTATTACGACCACAAAGGAGAGCAGAGTCTCAAATCACAGAACTCACTTAAAAATAACCTCCTTACATTTGCAGCAACAGCAGCAGTTCTAATACCAGCTGCCCAAAACAAAGCGAGATAGCTATTGATATTTTATCTATAGCACTGTGCAACAATTCACGTGGCGTTAGCAGTTGAGACCCCTGGGACACATACATATTGCTTCTTCAATAACAGCTGTAATATTGTGCATACTTTCTGTAATCATGTACATGTACTAGCATGCCGTAATTGTCCTCCTCATTTGTATTCCCCCCATAATTACAGTATTTTGATTAAACATCTACCAGCCTCTACTCACTCCCTTTTTTCTAGTCATCCTTCCTGATTTCAGTATAGCCACAAAGAAGGGAGAATATAAATAAAGTATCTATATACTCTGTGCAAAAAGTCAGAAGAGATTAACATAACGGTCCTTTATGGCCTTAGTCTACAAATCAGAATCTCTCACTGTTAACCTTGTTTTGCTTTTTGCCAACATGCTGTCTGAAGTTTACTTTAAGCTGTAAGCATTTTTGAACCTGTCTCTTTCTGTAAAGCTCTGAGCATAGCTACAGCACAAGAGAAACAGTAACCACGGTCTTAAAATCACAGTTGTGAGCAGGCTGCAAAGCACAACAAAAGCGGGTCATGGCACAATCAAGTCCAAAGCCAAAATAAAGACATAGAAAGATCAACAGTGCATATTGAAAGGTTGGTGCGTACAGGATCGTCAAACACATGGCTGACTCAGCTGAAAAAAGCACAATTCTTTTTTTTTAATATAAGAAATGTAATAATTTTTAGAGTTCATGGTTATACAGCTACTACTGACCCTTCAAATGCAGTTATTTGAAGTTCAGATGAGTAAACCAAAAAGATCTACAGCACTCTATAAAGCCTGACACGTTACAGTCACTTCCTGAACCTCTTCCTTCATTTTACATCTTAGATAGTGCTTATTAAAAAGAAACGATTACAGGAATTACCTCTTAAAGAAGCTGCAAATCCAACGTGGCACCTCTAACAATTATAGCTACTATAGAGCCAGGGTATCTTTTAATATTTTTTTTAATAGTATGTCTAACAATTCTATATGCTGGTGGGTATGAAACTGATGTCTCATAATCCATGAAATGGRTGACACTACATTCACATATAATGCCTCATATTACCAGTATTCTCAAGGGCAAACTGAGCACTCCCATGATATGCACAAAAGCCTTAACTTTATTTCCATTGCAACCTTCCAGAGTAACAATTATTTTCACTCTCTCTCACCTGCTCATGAGAAATATAAACAAAAATTTGCAGGGAATAAACATACACGTTATTGATTTTGGCTGATACTACCTCTTCTAGTTGGCTTTAGAGATTCTGTAGTCACATACCCAGACAGGCTGAAAAATACCTTTTTTTTTTTTTTTTTTTTTTTTTTTTTTTTAAAAAAGCAGTAGTTTTCAGCTCCCTGCTGTGCTTAATGAGCACAGGAGTCTAACAGGAATGGGGGAGAGTGGAGTGTGGCCACTTGAGGGGCAGGCCCTAGCTAAATTACTCCAAGCTGCCTGTCAACTGATCTCCCACCCTGTGCCAAAGAAGAATGAAGATACAATGCCAGTCTTTAAATGTAAGGGTTTTCATARGTCAGGGAAACAGAAAAAAGACATGACCTCAGAAAACTGAACAGTTCGGTGCTATACTTCTTTGTCCAGGCTGCAGGACCAGTACAGCCTAAAATGGTCATTTTGAAAACACTGCATCAGTTGCATCCATTTCTGCTGTTGCATCTCCCTGAAGAGGTAAGTATCTTTGAGGGAGAGCATGGTCTAGGGGTTACTGTCACCTTGCTGGGTGCCACTTCTGAGAAGTGATAAATTCACATTCCAAGACATGACAGCAGAGACTGGACCCTGCTGATGCCCAGACAAGCTAATAATGTACATGCACATCAAACAGAACATTTTGATAACTGCTCAACTAACTGTTCTTAACAGAGCTGTGTAATAGGAAAAAAGAGAGAATTCTTTTATTGTTTTTAAAATATACTTTGGTTTCATTTTAAAAAAATGCAAGGAAGGAGGTAAAGTTACATGTTTTAATGCATAAACAGGGAAGAAAGGATGGACCATGCATGCAATTTTCTGGCAAAAAAAGCTACCATCCTCCATCTCCAATGTCTCTGGGCAGCTTGAACAGGCCATGGCAAAGTTTCCCCTTCTTGGCTTACAGAAAATGTTCAGTGTGGTATTTCTAGCAGGAAACAGTTAAAAACAAGAACCCCACAACTGACTGTTCAGGTTCCTCCATGCAAGATATCTTTCAATGCATTTATTCAATCCATTGTATTCAGCTATAATTGGAAGAATTTAATACTACATTCAGTTGCCCTGTAATGCTTGGTCAGCAACAAAAAACACTCACGCTTCCTCTCTGACTCTGCCAAGCAGTGTTGCGTGCAGACAAAAGAAGAGTTCCCCACGCATGCGTATTTTGGTAGTCTATCCTTACAGAAATTAAGTTCCTCATAATTACTGCTAAATTTTTAAGATTTGGGAGGCAGCATTTGAAAGAAAAATAATTCCAAGATACTTATCTTTATTGTGTCTTGAAGACTAAGAGAAGAGCTTCCATCTAATATTTCAACTTAACAAAGAGATGAAGAAGCAGAACCTTCCCTGTGGTTGAGAAACGGTAAAATAATGATCCTGGATAGGCAGAGAGTGATCACCCACAACAGTCCTTTAATGGGAAGATGGAAGAAAAGAGACTGCTTTACTAGGTCTCTGCTTCCAGAGGGTTTCCCTCATGCTCAGATGAAAAATATAACAAAACAAAAGCAGCTGTGCCTTGTCTGTAAAAACAGATCATCACTAATTTATGCTAACTCCACATCATTGTCTTCTGTGATCAGAAAGCACTGATGAGAAAAACAGCAGCAAATCAAAAAAATTATAGTTTAAATCTTTTACAAAAATATTTTATGCTACACTCAGAAATATGCTTTATTTCAGGAATGTTACGACTTTGCTTACAAGATTTCATTAGGCTAACGTGCTACTTAATTTCTGAATAAGAAAAAAAAAAAAAAAAGAGACAACCTTATTGTTTGTTAGGACTACCAGCTTACATATGAGGGTGCTGAATACCATCACTGACTCTGCAGTAGTTCACTAGATGAAAAAATGCCTGAAAATGTTCCTGGTTTAATGTTTTGCCAGAAAAAGATCTGTACCAGCTACAACCAAGTCAAGAATGTGTTTGGTGATTTCTTGGAGTGAGTCAGAGAAACAGGGGACTATTCCATTCTTAATTTATTATTTATAGAAAACAGTACTATCAAAATAATTAAGTACTCATTCTCTAGATTTAAAGGTACACACTGCATACATTACATGACTCATACACACAGCAAGACTCTGCTACTCACAATTTTTTCAGTCAACCTTAATATCAGAAGAAATGTTAGGGAGTGAACTTCAAAGCACCTAAATGCACCAAGTAGCACAGTGTTGGCAGGAGTATCTTTGCCGCTCTATAACATACTTGGTTTGGTGGTTGGCAAAACCGTGCAGTAATAGCTTTTCACAGAAAGTTTGTTTTGCTCCTTTTGAGCACTGAGTTTTCTACTAGGTAGCATTCAATTTAAATGAAGCCAAAAGAATTTAAATAATCTCTAACTTATGCAACAGTGAGAGAAATTAAATCCACACACTGTATATAATTTAGGGAAAGAAACAAGTTATTTACTGGATAACATCCAGTCATGATTCCACTTGAGACCACTTCCATGAGAGTTATAAAATGCAGGCAAACCACCTCTATGTTACACAATTCACAAACATATGTTTAATACAGAAAAGGAAAGGAATTGCAAAAAAAAAAAATCTTAGTAAAACACATTAATTTCTAACTCCCATACACCCCAAGTGCCCTAGATGAAGAAAGGCTGGTTCAGCAAAAGGTGTACAGCACACCTGGGTTTAGTTCTGCACATTAATATAGTCAGAATGCCTGAACCCCAAAAAGGACTTTAGGTCAGCTGGTGAGGAAGAGGATGTTGACAGATTTCCATGACACGCATCAGAAATGGCTTTTCTCACCTCTAGTCTGGAGCAGACAGACATGAACACTGCCAGAACAGGCTGCTGTTCTCCATATACTCCAAAGTGGCCACAAGAAGTGGCAGTGGTAAGGGGACAACACTGTCTTCAGTATGTTGCTCAGAACTGCAAAAGTAAAACCTGACCAGGCAGGTGTCCTAGTGCAAGGTGACATGCCACAAGGCCTTTTGTTGGGTAGCCACGTAATGTATTTTGTTAAAATAAAATTTGAATTCTAAAGCGAGAGCACTTTCTAATCTTTCATATGAAAAATTCAATTTTCAATCATCCTGAAAAAATTCAGTTCTGACAAAGAAAAGCATTCCTGAGAAGACCTGTGTCTGTGCTAACAAGTGCAGCAAAATTTGGACCTTTTGGTGAAGGGTCATATTTTACCTCTGACATCATCTAGCTGAATACTATGACCAGAGTTTTAAAAAGCAAGCTATGCTTTAAAGTTATTTTCAAACACGGGTACAGGAATGGATTTTCAGAGAATGTATAAATAGCTGTGTCTAAAACTTTACACATCCAACCTGACACATCTAAGTACCACAAGTTGCTTTTGAACCTCTTAGCCTGTAAGGACACTGAAACGCAAGTATCACTTATCAAACTACTTTAAAACTTTTAATAAATTATTATCCATAAACCAAAATTACTGTCTCCATCAAAAAAAATCAAGACCTGTGCTACCGCTGTGCTATTAAACACCTTGCATACTTGGCCAAAGTTCTGAACACCACTAATGGTTTTTATAAAACATAAATAGGAACCAAGACTCCACCATCAGGACAGACGTAGACTGAGTGCGAGAGGCCCCCCTTGAAACGTAACAACTGCGATAGGGCAGCTATGAGGCGAGGGGCAAGGCACCAGTGTGATCCCTGAATTTTAAAGTTATGCTTTCAAGACTCTATCAGCATGTGATGGGTTAATTTTCATATTGAGCATTTTACAAAGATCATAAGCCACATAAAACCTCTTTAATTTAATGTTTGTGAAAACATTTAAGTCTGAGAGCTAAAATTGTTGTGTAATAGATAATCAAAAAATACTTCAGAAAATCTATACAACATGGTGTGTTCTATTTTCTGCAAATGCTGCTAAAGAAAACCTCTCTCAATTAAATCAGCGTGAAACAGGAATAACATCAACAAATGCAATAAACTAACACCCCTCTACTATGTGAGAATGAGGTCCCGAGAATGAATAAAAACTAATCTTCAAAGCAAAAGGATTTTTTTTTTTTTGTGCGAGGGGGGCAAACTCGTTACAGAAGCACAGAAATTATGGAAACAAAGACCCTCTGGCAAAACTTAATACAGAACTGCAACTCTACAGTTATCTTTGATGACCATCAGCCTGTCCATCTATAACTCTGGAGATCCCTCTCCCATCTTCTTTCTTAAATTTCTTATTTAATTTCCCTTATTGTGGACTGCAGTCAATACTCTCAAACTAGACTGGATGTGGCAACTCCCTAACGTCCTCTGAGTCTAAACTCAGCAAAGCTAATGGTGCTCACATGAGTTGCTCAACTGGAATCTGGAACAGAGAGACATATTTACGCAACAGGGTTAGCGTGATCTCCCAGTAATCTCCTGAGATTACAGAAGGCATTTTCCACTATGGCTTCTACAGAGAGGCTACAGAAACGCACTGGTTAAAAACTCTACAAAACAAACTTAACACATACCTCCAAAAGGAAACTCAATCTAATTTAATTAGAAATTGTATCTAACATTCCCCCATGCGTTCCCCTACATGAGAAAACACCTAGGAATTCTTTATTTTTATGTAAATGTGCAGCTGTAAGCCATGTCAAATTTTAAGTAAATTGTGCAATTGCCACTATGGGCTGGAAGTTAGTTTCCTGAAATACCATCCTGTTTTAACAGCACATTAATTTATCTGCTTAATATTTTACAATGGACTAAAATAAGTATGCAAGTTGATCGTGGTCTGAATTTGCTGTTTCATTTTGTTTTCAATTATAACAACATCAGGAGATCTGGCATTTATCCACTGAAATGTGCCTTTCATCAATAAAACATTCTTCCATCAGTAAGACACCTGTAACAATTTAAGTCTCTTCAATATCCTAAATCCCAGTTAGGCAAAATATATTAACACATAGTGACATTCAGAGCATGAGCACTGGCACTGAAGTTAGGTACTTTTGTTAAAATACCTTGCTGAATTGGAAGGCCAGCAATGAATATCCTTTATGATAAATGAAAACAGTGTTCTCAAACACAGTTTCTCCTGTTCTTTCACCAGACCTGTTTCAACTAAAGACAAGTGCAGAATTATATCTTATGTGGGTATTCCTCTGAAAGCTTAACTTTTGCCATTTTAGAAGTTTATATTAATGACTGCATTCTTTTACCAAGCACTAGTGGTTTTTTATTTCAGTTAAAAGCACACGTTTTCCCTTTTTGTTTTTGAAAATGGAGAAAGCTACTTTATTTACAAATGTCTGCTTTTGGTTCATGTCTAAAAACTAGTGGCTTAAATGTTAGTATTTGTTTTCATTCTGCTATTTATTTTCATTTCTTCACATTTGTCTTCTTMATTAACCATGGTCTAATGCATTAAATATAACACATTTCTGAGAATTGGAACTGTGAACTTTATAGGGTTGTTATTCTTTTGTTTTTATACTGCTATAATGATAAATAATTACTAGTGCCATAAAGTTTAAGATCAGTCCCAAAATCAGATTCTGGATCTCCTTTCATTAAATAGTTTAGGATGTACCAAGTCTGAAATTTTCTTGCAGAATAATCAGATTAGAAATCAAAAGATAATTTCTGTTCATTAGTATAATATTTTTTAAAATACCAGAGATGAAGTACTGAAGAGAATGTTAGAAATCACATGTAAATGCCCAAGAAAAACATGTAGACTTTTAGTAGTGTTCAGGAGAATAAATTTGCAGTGAAATTTGGATAGAATTAGCGGCCATGTTGGCTACTAACTATAATTAAAATGTACTTTGGCATTATATGGATTTAGGATACCTGTCTACCATTGTGAAATTTTAATGTATATTTATGCTATAAATATACATTACCGATGCCTTTATTTCTGCCTAGAGGTAAACAAAACATGGGTTAACATGAGAGAAATCTTCCATGTGATACAGAAACAAAAACAAAGGCCCATACTAAACACAGTGATTACCCATTTGGATAAAGCATCATAACACCACAAATACTATTCACTGGTTTTACTCATGTTATTTTTTATTTCTTACAATTTCTTTCTTTTTTCTTAAAGTAAAAAATATTTAATATAAACTTAACATGGCCGTTGCATTACGTGTCCCAATTAYCACCGGTCCCTCAGAAACAGCGCATTATAATCTTTGCAGTGCTAATTCACCAGGACACTGGTGCAGAGTATGCTTAGCTGATTACAGCTCCTTGAGGCTCAAAAAGGGCATCACAATCATACAAAACCAGGCCATGATGCCCGACTCCCTGACACAATAGCTAAACAGTGGTCATTTTATCTGTGTCTCTACATCAAAGACATTTGCAGTTCTGTTAGGTCTGTTTTGCTGCCTTGTGTGGACCACAGCTCTATACTACCGGTAAATTTGTTATAGCAAACAGGTAAGAGTGCATAAAAAACCAGATTCTTGCCTTTCCACAGTGCAATATTCTATTGCAGTATCACACATAGTAGCCAAATGAACCCTCTGTGGTTATTACCCACCTAATGTTGTAAAAATATTACTATGACATTTCGTCTGGTCGACCATCTTAAAGGTTAATTCTGTTTCCTATTTGAGATTTTCCTCTAGGTGACCCATTCTGTGCAGTTTCTATTTACTGATTCCAAACAACCCCCAAACTGTTTCATTGCTCACTCTCACTGTTAAGAACATATTGACTGGCTGCCTGCTCTGCTGTTTAATTCATTTATGCTGAGAGTCAGGCATGAAGACAGAATTTTAAATGTGACATTTGCAGGCTGTTGGGTCATTTGAAGCTCTGACAACACCAGGGAGTTCCTGACATGCAAACTGGTCCTGATTTCCAATCTTCCATGTTCTGAACACATCAGAGATTCTTCCCGGAGGTACAGATTTTAACCAAAAGTTTTAAAATCCCTTGTGTTTACATGTCACAGAAAAGACCTGTACACTTTAAAGTTTTAAAATAAAGCTTGTGTTTCCTTTAAGGGAAAGCCAGCTCTGCCTGCAGTGTGCAACTCAGCTGCTTAAAAACACTGATTGACAAAGGTATTCGGAAAGATCTACAATAATAATTAATACTAATAGGATTTTGTAAGCAACTTCAACATTTAGTGGACTTTTATTTGTTCCTGTTGATCTTTAAGCGTTCAGAACCAGCTCAGTCTGAAAGCACAGATTTATCTCACATTGTCTATCTGGCTATTGTACCCTGACCAACATCAAGTCCCAGTTTTCAGGTTGGAAGTTTTCCTTATCTCAAGGCAGTGAATGGACTGTACCATTTTGTCTCCCATGATGAACTGTCATTATCTTCCCCAACTTTCAGGTCAATTTTTCAGAGTATACCTGATTACCTGAAAGATTTCATACYGCCAAGGTACCATTAGGAAAACAGTAATCTGACCTATTCAGTCCTGACTTAGGAAAACTATAGCTACCTGTCCCTGAAGCAGGACTCACATCTACAAAGTTAAAACATAGGGGGTTTTTTGAGAAAATTCCAAATGACTGCAACAGAGTAGGTCTTTTTGCTTTCTTTAAAGCATCACCAAGAAGGGAGATGCTAAGTCTCAATACTCATGTTTTACAGTATATCACAAGTTTTATGTATGTTATTTGGCCATGAGTGTTTCCACAAAATAGGCACAGCCCACTGTGGCTAACAGCAAAGAATGAGAAGATATGGGAATACAGGCTGGGCGTCTAATCTACCAGCAGGACAGATTGAGAATCAGACCTTGAACTCTGAGAAGAGCAAGAAGGGAGTATAGAATCTTCTGCACAGAAAAGATCTCTTCCGCCTCCTTGCCATAAATTAGGAGGGGTGGGGGTGGGGGGAAGACATGCAATAATAAAAACTGTAGCCTGCTATTCAACCCCAGCTCAGATGTCCACATCATCCCTCATTGGTTTACCTAAATCAATGGAAGAGTATTGATTTCAAATAAAAACACAGTTAGAAGGCACAATCCAGGCAAAATCTCAATCTCTGTTTTTTTATTGTGCAAAACAAAAAGCAAACAAAAAACCCTGTGCAAACCAGAAAGTATGATGACACTGCGATAGTTAGAAATAGAAATAGTGCTAATTCAGAACTGTATTAGGAGGGGAGATTGTTTTCCCTACTTAACTCGTCATGACAATTATTCCACAATAATGATTCTACACTCTGGCTGCTTTTTCAGGAAGGGGAGTATGATTTAGGTCAAGATGAAAATTTGAAGAAATGAATGGATTTTTTTTTTTTGCTTTTATATCAGTAGACACACAACAATTTTAACAGCAACCTCTGAAGTGTCAACTGTGTCATACAGCAAGCATCCTTTCATTGCCATGTTCAGAATAAGACTTTTATAATTTAATAGTTCTCATCTGATCAAGAGTATGTTGTTTTTACATACTTCCAGCATGAGGATATTGATTCTGTATGACCTAGAAAAGCAGATTTTATTACAGATGATGTTTATCCTCAAAGAAAATCCTTAGAATAGAAAGACATACCTGGTGTATTATCTGCGCTACAGGAAGTTGTTCAGCATATTTTAGTGGTTCTGTTGCCAACTCATCCTTTGGAAGCCTGGGAAGAAATGAAGTTAACATTTATCAAACTTAGTACAATATTTACCAAGTTAAATTACTGAAATTTAAGAGTTTCAGGTACGTTAATTTTAAATGTGTGGTATCTGGGAGATTATTTTGCTTAAGATGAAGAAAAAGTGTATTTTAAGACCTTAATTGAATATATTTCTTACAAAGTTGAGTGAAAGAATTAATTTATAGTAAACAGAAATGTGTGTAACATCATGGATTTTTTCCCTGACCAAAGCACATAAAACACAAATTTAGCAGCAGAAACCTAAGAAAACCTTTAAATTTAGTTTTAGACGAACAAAGTGCTGGTGAAAGCTGGATTGAAATCCCCACAGGAAAAAAGTCTTATGTGTTTACAGAGCAAATTCAAGCACTGTTACCAATACAAGCTTCTTTACTCAATCCTGCCAACGTAATTCAAATACGACCATCTCAAAAGGCAAGCGGGATTATACACTGTTTCCCATTTTTGCTGCAAGTGCACATCAGTGTTCAGCTGTGGTAAAAGTTCAACACCACAAACAATTGTGCATTTGCCAGCACAGTAGTGTGCGCTACTGGTTTCAAATAAGCCAAAGAACTAGCGTGAACAAAGAGAGTAGAATACTTCACAAAGAAAATGCCTCCTATCCCTTTAAACTTCAAATAAACTGTAGCTGCAACTGAAAATTCAGAATCCATAAACAGTCTCTTAAAAGAATATTTAAATGATAGTAAATTAATATGAAAGCATGTTTTAAACCCTTCAACAATACTGCTTTCTTCTACTGAAACTGCACAGCATGTGCTACATTTTCAAAGTATCATTCAAGGTTTTCATCAGTCATTCCTCAATCTGTCGGAAGAGTTCTGAATATAGGAATTTAAGTAATATGACAAGAAATGAAGCGGGGGGCGGGGGGGAGATCCCTACGAAAACAAGGCCTTTCTATAAAGTTAAAGCAGAATTACTTTCAGACAAAAACTGTGGCCAAGACATTATTTTCCAGGTTCAAATTACTACCTTACACCCATTCTAGTCAAAAATGATACATGCTTGCTGGGTTAATTTACCTGCAGACTGGCTGCCAGGTAAAAGCCAGAAACTACAGGCTTGGACGCTGCACTGGGAGTCAACAGGCTGTGGTAAAAGAGAGGACAATAAACGCACATCTCTTCCCTTTTCCATTTATGAATTTATCTTGTGGTTTGGAATGCTTTTAAGCTCCAAATAAGAGCCTGAATACCCAGAAATCTGTAATGAACAGAGTATGAGGAAGTATGAAAGGCTTACTGTATAAGAAATTTAAAAGCAGAGAACGAAAGAATYATGGCAATATTTCAAAGATCATAGTGACAGCCTTTCTAGAACTGCTTAATGTCCTTAAGAAAAATTAAATAAGCAAGCTCTGAACTACTGAAGCTGGTCTACTGAAACAGCTCATTTACTTATATGGTTTTTAGAGGTTTTGGACTATTATGGCAATGGTGAATTTGTACTCACAACATGAAATATATTGCTGTTATAGTCCAACACAAACATCAGAGCTTAGAGTGGGCTCCGCAACTGCACTGTGGTGTGCAGAACGAACCTTTCCACTCATTTCCTTTCTACTTTCTATCATTTGTGGACTCCTGACTGGCAAACACACCACTGTCTATTTAGCTACCCACAGTCAGTGCGTATCAGAGATGAATTCTGTTCTACTGGGAGCCTGTTAACTGACACAACACCTTGATTTATGGATACCAGCTACATAAACCCATTTCTTAGCCATAGTTGTAGATATGAAACCGCTGTACACAGAACAAAATATTCATCAATATTTTGAACACTTATCTCTACAGTCTTTACAGGGACACTACAAGTCTGGAAAAAAAACCCAACAGTATCTCAAATCCCAAAATTAAATACTTGAAACTGCAAGTAACAGCGATAATTACTATAAACTGAATGTTAGCAGGAGGAAAAAAAAAAAAAAAAAAAAAAGGCTTGTCTGTTCTATCAAGGACTTTGTACATTTGGCAATGTTTTCTGTCTAGACACAGTCAGCATTCCCCTGCATAGTCAAACACTCTCCTTGTCAATTGCAGAAAAAAAGACCTTTCTTCAAATGTCAAAGGATTAAAAAAGATAGAGAAAAATCATCAAGATAATTTTGAGCCTTAGGAAGCTTTACTACAAAAATAGGGAGGGGAGAATAGTATAAACATGTATTTTAAAGTAATTAGATTTAAATTGAAATTAGGCTGATAGAAGCCTTTCAACATCAAGAAAGACTTTTTTAGTTTTTTCTAATTTACTTTCGGGGAAAAAAAAAATCAATTGAACTACACTACATTTTATATATATACAAATTATAAGATATAGATTAGATAGGTGCACGTTATAATATATATACATACATGTGTCTACATATATGTACCCACACTATAATATATATACATGCACGCACACAGGTATTTTGGAAGAAAAGTTCAGAACTGTTCTCTCAAAATTTTTGCTTAAATGCCATGAACTTCTTGTATATGTACTCAGTGATGTACTAGCTGTCAAGTCTACCAAAGAGAGTTTTGATTCTTCTCTCTTGCAGATAAGCCTCCTCAACTGGATGAGCATGTATCTCAATCTTTTATATTAAACTGCATAAATTAAAGCATGGAAGCTCAAAACTCTTGACAAAAAAGCTGTATGAAATATTGCCCAACTATATCCTCTACCTGGAGCAAGTCATTAACTTGAGCTAGCAGGTATGATAAAGCAGTGTATCAATAAACTTTGGGCATTTGAGGCTACTAAATAAAGTGCAAGAATAACTCACAGTAAATGGTCTTTGCAAATTCGACAATGATAGCATAGTCTTCATTATTATGACACTGCAGTGCTATCATCTAAAGCCATTGCATGGCATTTTGTCAAGTGAAAGAACATACCACCTCGTCCTAGTACAATACACTCAGATCTGTCTAACAAAAATTAACTCTGAGAAGGATATGCATATTACTGAGCCAACCTAAAACATCAGCAAGTTCTTACTGACCATGACTGATTTTTTTTTTTTTTTTTGCCCCCTAAATTCATAAGCATATATATGGCTTCACGAAGGTCTTCCTAAATGCTTTGTTCCCAGCTCTTTTCTCTTCTTTGATCAACTATCAGAAAATTTCAACACGTATTTTTCTAGGGTTATTCTCATCCGCTTCTACTCATGGTTCTGACCAAGAGTCAGATCTGAACTGTTATTATATTCACTGTTCATAGCTATTTACACGTTGGAAAATTAAAAGCATCTAATACTAGTGACATTCTTTTTAGCTAAAAAAGGGAATCATCCCTAAAAGTTATGTTGTATTTTAAGCAAATAAAAGTAAAAATTTTGTGAGAAAACCCACATTTTTTGCTTGATTTATCTTTTTAATTTTCCTGTCAAGTGATGATACCTGTGACAGAAATTGAACTTTATGACAGAGGTACCTTCCAGGTCTCAATTTTCAAGTACTTACATACAGTCAGTTTGGAAAATGCTTCAAAGTGCTTCAAAATGTCCAGCATGCAAAGTTCTACCAGTATAACTATGTCAGTTAGCAATACCACTTTCAGTATTCATTTTAACAGATATAAGCAATATAAACTCCTTTGAAGAGAATTATATTACTATGAAGGCTCCATAGATGTCATCTTCGTTTCTCAGAGCAAGCACCAGTTTACTGGTCTAAACATTTGTAAAACAGGTATAAGACAACTTCCTCTAAATTTCTTTTTGCTTCTTTTATCTTACCAACAAAACCTGTTGTGCAGTCATGCTTTCTAACAAAGGTGAAAACTGGATGATGCAACAAGAAATTTCTATCCTGTAAGCAGCACAGAGGATGAAACACTGCATACAAAAGGCTTCTATGAAACAGCATCCACCATGAAAGCTCCAAGAACAGGAGTAAAGTCAAGACTTGTCTATCCTGAGAAAAGGCCAGAAACAGCTATTGGAGCCTAACATCCCCTGCAAGTGGACAGAGAGGCTATATTTTAAATAGTCTTTTAAATAGGAACAGAGACAGCTTGCTGCTAATAAGATCAAACAACATGACGTAGCTCACAACTACATGGCTGAATTCTCTCCCCCAAAGCGGGGGCTGCATCCAAAACTGGCTACTCTAGGGACATGTTACATCCCGACCCATGCGCGAACATTGTCCAGGAGAGCACTAGCTGGCATGAGCCAAAATAGTATCAGGGACCATGCTAACAATTAAACATTACGTATGACTACAAGACAGTACATCAGTCTGTCTAATTTACAAGCACAGAAGCAGCCTCGTATTCTGTCTTTAAGAAAATTACATTGGTTAGCTTGGTCAGTTTTGCAAGTGGATCAAAGAAAAGCCACAATCAGGGCAGTTAGTACCAAGGAGAAAGAAACTTGCTGCAAAACTGCTACTTCATTTTACACTAGCCCTAAGACTAGTAGCCCACTAACATTGGGCCTCCTAGACTGGCAGAATTACCTGTAAAAGGCAATCCTCTTCTAAAACATGTAAGGGATAGGAAGGCCATGACTAGAGAGGAGAAAAAGGTCAACACAGAAGGGGATGTTCTACTTCCTCCTCTTTTGCACAGTGGAGGAAGAGAACAGGTCAGCAGAAAGATCATCTCCATTACAATCATCCTGACCTTGCCTCTCCCTTTCACAGAGGGACGCAAGTAAATTGGTTACTACTCTCCTTCCAGAGATCATTTCCAGATGCCTGGGGTGGCATTCGCTTTTGCTCAAAACCAGCTATTTCAGGAAAAAAAAAAAAAAAAAAAAAACAACAAAAAAAACACATGTGGCAATTTGAGGCTGTAATTTCACAAAATCAGTTGGCCTCACTGTTTAGTTCATTTATATTTGACACTTAAACCTTTATAAAATAAGGGCTAATTTGTTGTAATACAAATTTCCTTGTATGTTTAGTTTCTTTCAAAACAATTCTATTACAGAAACAAAAGTAATTTTTCATGAATTAATTTTCCAGTAAGAAATGGTCCTTTCTGTCTCAATTGAGCATGACAGCAGAGTGCTGCCAACAGTGCCAAAGCAAGCTAACACAGTGGCATATCAGCATATACAGCATCACGCCTGACAGCTGGTAATGCAAAGCATAAGGAGATCTTGATTTTCAGGGAGAAGACTAGAAAGAAACATAAAATCAGAAGAGAAGTGGGAAGCAGTAAGAGATAGCAGAAGARGAGGATCTTGAAAAATTCAATTTAAAAGTTATTTTTATACTGCCACTGTGACTGCTCTTAGATGAAGGAAAGTAAGCATGAAACAGAAACTGTGGAAAGTGAATCTAAATCCAGTAAAATGTGTCAAGATATTTAGTGAAAAATCTTATTTGTTATTTATATGTGCATGCTTGGTCTTATGGGAAAAATCCTGAGAGAGTCAACGTGTGCTAAAGAAAAATAAATCCCTAGCATCAAGAGGTGGCACATTTTGCCACAAGTGCTAATCCAGCCTACGGTCTCCTACACAGAATAGCTACAGTGGCTTTAGGGCAGAGATATATTTTATCTCATGCAAGTATTACAAAAATACAGGAAAAAAAGAGCAGCATGTCATCACTAACTGCTTTGCTCATGGCAGTGTTAAGGCACTTCAAGAGAGAAAAATCTATGTAATAGGACAAGCCATAAAACCTGGCTCTSTGGGCAAATATAAACATTCACTAATTATATGAGGCAATAGGACTAAGGCCAATATTCCTTCCTTCCTATACAGCTCTACATTTGCTGGTTTGGACAGCTCACACATTCTTTCATGCATATGACCCATGCATAGGTAATACTGCACCTCTTTGAAACTATTGTTCCTTGATGATAAGTCCTAATATATAACCACCTCTCTTGGAAACTACACAAAATCGAAGTCAGAGTGTGTACAGGGTAAAGAAGAGGRTATCAGAGACAAAAATGCATTGTGGAAAAAGGGGTTTGGGGATTACCTTCTTTATTTGCTGTAGATGTACAAGACTTGCACTGCTCCTAAAGTGCAGCCTGGTTTGACAGATAACTTCTGAATAGTATGAATGAAAATACTGGAACAGATTGTACCACTTCTAGAAGTGGCTCGAAAGCAGAAGTACTGCAACTGATCGAACAGTCGGTACGTGAACAAAGGATGCAACTAACACAGCAGTGGCCTAAATCAGACACCCCAGACTGAAAGGTTGAAATTATTAAACGAAACCTGTGTATAGCACTGGTAGCTTTATTGACTGTAAATACATGAACACACTTGCATCTGGCAATAAAAAGAAAACAAAATGCCAAAGCTTTATGCACCACATCAGAAAAAGTTATTAGGTTTCCTATTAAAGAGAGACTGAAATGGGCTATGTCAGGTTTGAGTGAATAGTTTTTAAAATTGGCCATTGAGAAATTTATCTACCATATCCGTACTACAGAAGATTAAGAATTAGACCTTGGATTAATGCCAGGTACTTGATCTGTCTGCTAAACCCTAACTTCACACATATTTAAGAATAGGGTATGTTTAAACAACAGAAGCACTAACGTACATGGAAAATGCCAGTGCTTGAAAAGATGAGAACACGGTTAACTGCACTTCCCCAAAAAGTGTGCTAATCAATCCTTTTCTTATCTTTAAGGGAATGCAAGATTTGCCTATAAGCATGTTTACCACATGGATAGTCACAAAGAAGAGAAGCAAACACTTGAGAGTATAATCATTCCAGGGAACTTCCTCACAACATCTCCTTCATGGCATCAGTTTCTTCAGTTAAAGGGTCAAAACAAGTCTTTYGGCTACTTAAGAAAGCATTCAGTGTACGCTTTGTTGCCGCAACTTTTGCTCAGGTGAGTGTGGATGTCCCCCTCTAAAAACCCGATATACCTAATAACGCAAACAATTTCATTCACTACCATAGTACTGAGCTTTGGTAAGCTGGACAGCTGGCAGCTTACCTTGGGCAACCTTGCAGGACTGTCTAGCAGAATGCTAATGTGCATCTTTTGCAGTTCATTGCTGTGGAGTCTGAAAGTCATGTCTTTGAATGGGTAAGCGACTAGCGCATATTCAAAGATGAGGAGAGGAGGGAGCTATGTCTACAGTGGAAATATGCAGGCATTTCACAAGTACAGCCAAGTACTCCAAGATTCTTTGGTCCACGAATGCTGTGACCTCCACTTCATGATGCTTGCAGAACCTAATGCAGCAGGTGGCATACTATCAAAGATGGCTTAAAAAGAATGTTGCACAAAACTGAACAATACAATATGGAGATGAAGGAAAAAAATAAATTGAAGGCAAAAATGATCTTTGATGCAATGAAAAACTAAATCAATGTTAGACACAATCAGATTTATAATTATCTGAAGAAGGAAGCTACTGACTTGCATTGAAAAGAAAAAATATTTTACTTCATTGTGCTAGCCTTTACAGAGAGATATTCCTGTAGAATAAAGCARCAAAGCATCTTATGGTTTAGAAATGCAAAATACCTTCTGTAATCTGTTCATTTCTTTTCAAATAAATGTGAAAGATTTTGACCCAAACTAGTTGTACAGACGTATTCCTGGAGTTTAAAAGATACCTTAAGTCTCTGAATGCACAGCAATTTCTGTTGGACCTGATCATAAACAGGTCTGCTGGTGTTCCCAGAGTCTGCCAGACACATTAAGTTGGTCTAAATAATCTGTTGCTTCATAAACTGGATAAAACTAAACTGTAACAAATGTTTCCTCTGCCTTTCTGTGATCCACACATAATTGCTTATCTAAAGAATTTCAGATGATTAACCTTTGTCAAGCCACATATTCTTAACCATCCCAAGATCCTAAAAAGCAGTAATAGAAGTCTATAGTGTGTTTTAACACAGGTTGACCGATATTGTCTCTCTGCTCTTTTCTAGCCAATGACTTTTGTCAAAATATGTTTAGTCGCTGAAGGGACTCTCTGTTCTTCTGCTCCTATTTTTATACTTAGGCAAGACACAGGAAAGGAATTAAAAAGAATATTAGCTTAAGTAAGCAGAATTGACTTTGCTGCTATTGGAAAACACATGACCTGTAGGGCTTCATTTTGTTATCTCAAATATTCCACATTTTAGGCAAATTAGAAAATCTCTTTTCAATTAATTTAAACTTCAACATGACGATGCTGCTGAAGCACAAAATGTTCATCAAAAATTGGGAGATAAAAAGACCAGCTAAGTCTCTCCTCTATCACTGAAAATCACCATTTGAGTCCACAGCTAAAAGTAGGTACTCATTGCTTAATGTTAATTCATTCTCACAGCAGGGTTTGTTTGTTTGTTTTTTTTTTTGTGGGGGGGTGTGGGGAGAAGAGAACAAGCATCTCTGTCAAATTTCCCAAACTTAGGGCATGTTTATATAGACAAGTCCAGCAATATCAGAGGAGCTTCTACTGATGGTCCAAACCAGTCAGGAAAGAACATCGCCCACCTAGCTGAGCAAACATTCAATCTAGTTTGAAGTGTGTATGTGCTATATCTAGTAGCTGAGGCTGCAAATTTCCCCCTTGGACCCAATCCTTCCTAATTGCATGGGAAAATGTTTAAAAGAGTAGTTAAAAAACACAGGTTATTATCGCTCTATGACTAGTTTGGAAACCTGTGACTGAATCTCACAGAAATCTCAAAGAAAAAAAGACCAAACCCTCCCCCTGCCACCACATCACACATGCAGTTTAAATACCAGTACATGTTAGAATTATACTTTCATCTGGATAAAGCAAGCTTGTTCATTTTTCATAACTGAAAGTTTATCAGCAGTGCCTAATCTTTACATAGACCAATTCAACACCACCTGCCAGTGCACAGAAAGTCAGAAAAATCAGCAGGAAGATGTTTTTAAGACAAAGAATTAACATGGGAATATACCAGGATAGCAATTCCATTATTCAGTGGCCACAATTAGTCTTTATAGCTAAGTTCATATTTTGTTTAACACCACTGTTCCTTCCTGCATATGTTCAAATTAAACAATGTATCTGCATTTGTTTATATTGTTACACTTTTCAACAAGCACCTTCTAGAAACCCTGTAATACACACATTTTAAGGCCAATATTTCTACACATTCCTATTTTTTCAGTTCATGAGTCACGAAATGTACCATCCAGCTATAATTTCTCATGAGACTGCTTAGTTCACTACAAGAATCTGTCAAAGTAGCAGTGGCGACATCTGTTCTCTGCCCAACACCATCCTCAGATCTTCTACCTTACACCCTCCATTTCAAACTTCCTACTTCACATTTTTGCCCCTTTACTCCAATTCATCAATGCAGATAACTACACAGAATTACAGAAATGTTGTTTCTAAGGGACTTTTGGAGATCATCCGGTTCAACCTCCCAACACCAGATCAGGTCAGCCATGGCTTTGTCTAGCTGAGTCTTCAAAACCTCCACAACTTCTCTGTGTAACATGCTTTAGTGCTACTTTACCCTCTTTGCAAAAACATTTCTTCTAATGTACAACCTGAACCTCCCAAGCCACAACCTACAGCCAATGCCCCTTGTTACCAAAAGAAGAGTTTACCTTACCCATATCTGTAACTGCTTTTCAAACAGTTGCAGCCTGCTACTACACTTCCCGTCTTTTCAAGGCTAAGCAAGCCCAGATGTCTCAACCACCTCTCAGAGGTTGTGTGCTCTAGGCCCTGACCAYCTTGGCAACCCCTCTCCACTGTCTCAGCATCTTTCTTGAAGGGGAAGGCCAAAAGCCAGACACAGTATTTCAGGTGGGGCTTCACTAGCACTAAAGAGAAATAGTAACAATATKGCTCAATCTGCTAATCACATCCCTCCTCATGCAGCTCAGTAGGCAGCTTGCCTTATTGATGATGATGGCACTCTGTTGGTTCATATTCAACCTGGTGTCCACCACCCCCTCCAGACCCTTTACAGCAGGGCTGCTAATCAGCCTGTCAGCTTCCAGCCCCTACTGATATGAAATAATAATAAAAGACACCAACTGAACTTCTTTCTACAGGTGTATAAAAAAGCATATATTGGTACCAATAACAGACCCAGGTTTTCTTGAAAGAAACATGCTAGACACTGGGCACTCAGAAAATTAATCATAAAAATTACAGTTCTGGGCTTTTGAGAAATGGTTCACTGTGCAACCAAGTCTCCCCTGAACACTAGATGTTGCATTCGATCTTTTTGGATACAACATGATCAGTAACACATGTCCATAAAGCAGACAACAAAGATACACCAAGGACTGCAAAACACTATACCACAAAACTTAACCAACTGCTTTCCCTTCTTTCACCAGTACTGTTCCTCTCTGTAGCCAACTCTAAGAGTACGAAGAGTGGCCATGGCAGACAGAACTGAGTAGCACCCCAATCAGCTAGCAGTAAAAGCTTTAGGTACATGTGTTGACAGGACATCTATGTAACATTATATTGCTAAGCACATTAGGAGGGCTTTTCTTCACAGAAAGCTGCACAGGATCTATGTAGCTCTTAAGCTTTTTATCAGTCTTATCTTCTGGACCGTGATTCTCTGTTATTTATAGATGACTTGGGCACTTTTTTGTCTGGATTCTGGTTTTGTTTGTTCTTGTTAATGGCAGATGAAACCTCAAGTTCAAAAACAAACACTTAGCTATATTATATTCTCCGRGGCCAAGGTACTGCAGGTTACCGAGTCTGCTGATGTTGAACAACGAATCTATTAATGTTTGACCCTGTGAAGCAGTCACTCTTTTTCTTCATATTGGTATTTTATGGTCTGCCTTTCTGTCCTCACTTATTTCGTAGTATTAGGACCAGAAAGGACTCGTCTCCCGTCCACCACAGACCACTGCATATTAACCAGAGTGCCCTATATTAAGTTCAGTGATTTTACAAACTTTACAGCCTTTAAGCCCAAATGATTTTAGTGGTCTGCTCCCAGGAGCAGAAGCAGTGGCAGTAAGTCATACTTCCTGGGTCAAGTACATGGCATGCCACTTGCCAAGCTCCCAGCAGCCATAAAAAATTGGGAATTCCCCTGCCTATCCAGGCAAGCGAGTAGGTATGAGGTCTCTGGACAGAGAGATAGACACTATTTCCTTCCACTCAGTTCAACGCTGTAGTAGTTCCAGCATCTGCCAGCTATACCTGTACAAGACATATGCCTACATTTGCAAGTTATCCCTGGCTGCAAAGCCAAACAGTAGGCTGGACAAGCCAGATTTCTAATCTTCCAAGGTGATTTCTAATCCAAATACCTGACATGAAATCCAGCATCTCAGACACCTGCCAAGTCCAGATTTCCGATTACCTCACCCTCTTCTTGCTGGGAGGGGACAGATGAGCGTGCCACAAACTATCAGCTCCCTTTCTCTCTGCAGTCTCCAAGGGACAAGGCTAAMGCAGAAACAGAAGCAGCTCTGAGGGCTACATGCATGTCGCTCCCCATCTTTCCTTCTCAGTTACCTTAAATTCTGTCTAGTGTTTTATTCGTCTTACTGCAAGAGTAAAGAGATAAAACCATTTAATACGAAAAAGCTTTTTTCAGAAGCTTTCCATACCTATGTTGATACGAATTCTGCAACATCTTAATCATCAACATGGTAAATGCTAAGCAATGTTTAAGCAATCATCAAAGATCTTCTTTATAATGTAATAAAGCAAAAGCTACTTCTATGAAATATTAAGTTCCTAAAAAATTAAGAAGTACATTTTTCAAGAATCCCTATATGGCTTGGACCTTGCCCACAGTAAAAATAATTTATAAGTTTGTAGAATTATTACGCTAACAAAAATTTCTAACAAAGACTAGTATTAAATAGTTATTTTTGAAAATGGGACTTTAACTTTTAAAACTAAACCTTCAGTATTCAGTGAGAACATGCCCAAACTTGACCATGACTTTTTAAGACTGTCTTATGGCAGTAGAGTATATACATTAAATGGGTTGATCTGGTTTTACTTTCCAAAAGAAAAACAAAACACAGAAAAAAAAAAATCCACTTCACTCTTTTATCAGAGGATTGTTCTTTTTTTTTTTTTTTTTTTTTTTTTTTTAAACAAATGTAAGGGTTTACATAAAAATGATTAGCAATTTTATCTAAGATTGAAGCCCTAGTATTATTAACCTAATCTCGGTCTTTATCTCATTCCAGTGGTAGGTTCTTCCATTATTTAAAAGTCATTTCCTGCAAATGTTTACAATCTACAGAACATTGTATCAGTAAATCTGAATGTTAAGTATAYATTATCAGTAGATACTACCAGCAAGAGACTGTGTAAAGCAGAAAAAATCACAGTGCCAATCTGTCACTCAGCTTTTAGAACTTCAGGCTCTCAACACACCTTACGTAAAAGAACAAAATCTCCAATGCTGCTAAGGTCCTTCACAATCCTATATATAAATATGTATGTGTCTGTGTGTGTGTATACACATATACATAAAAGGCAACTATGAAACTAAGGCAAGAATTAAAAGTTTCTTTGTTCATTTAGTACAGATAATGAGGCCAGATTTCTCTTTCGCCACCTGCATATGGAATAACTAACAGTTATAGAAACAATGCAACAACTCCAATTGCGCAGTAATATGCTCAAGAAAAAAATGCAAAGTGAGGGAAGCACAAAGACATGCAATAGCTGAAAGAAGATTTCTTTCTACAAAATTTTGCATGCTACATATTATCAAATACATGAAGTCTAGTAAAGAGTTTACATTCTGTCCTGCACCTTCTAAATTCGTATTTTAAATGTTTTGTGGAAAACAAACTTGATTTCTAAATCATCCATTTGCTCTCATGTTTTCATGAATGTTCAACATATCTTTCACGAAAATTGTTAGAGTACTTTGAATGTAAGCACCACGGTGGCAGGTGTGTATCTTTCTTGTATACGTTCATTGCTCAGCTACAGTGGATCCTCATTCATGAGTGGGACTCCCACACACTATTGCAATATAAGTAACCAAAACAACAGGCACCGATTTTTTTTCAGCAGGAATATCGAAGTATTTTAATATACATACTATGAAGCCCTTCTACTTGCATCATCATATAATTCTACTCTGGTTTTGGAGTTAATGATAACCAAAAGTGTACGATGGCAATCAAGTATACTGGCCCTCTACCCAAGGAAACTAAGAAAAAACATTTTCTTTCTGCATTTTAAGTCTAATACCTCTGCAGCAATTTTTCTATGTCTACCCTATAGAGGCTATACATTCTAACAAAATCTTATTGTAAAACTCAGAGTATGTGTTGACAGTTTGTGGCTAGTATATGTATTCTTTATGGCTGCTGGTCAACTGAGATTTCATGGCCACAGGCTTTTTAYACTTTAATGTCTCCCTGCCTTATTTCCTAAAAAAACCACCAAAACAAAACAACAAACCAAAAACCTGCTTCTGCTGCATTTATCAAGACTAGGATGAATGCAGCAAACACACCCATCCCCACCGATGAATATATGTCACTTCGAAATGAAAAATTTCCATTTCAGTAAATATACTGCACTATGAAGTACTGAACTTTCACTAGAGAACTGCTTAGTGACTGCAGTTATTRTCTTATTACAGAGTCTTGGACTGAAACATGATAATATAGTATTTACTGATGCACTGTATTCATTGAGAGAGAAAGGCCTGAAAGACAGATATAGTGGGGAGAACAGCAATAAGAAGAACACCGGCTATCTCAAGCTGACTGCTAAGCAGCCAACAACACTTTCACTGCAGCACTTGCCCTTTAGCACAGGCAGGGGTTTCCTCAGTATCATGGCAGAACCACGATGCCGTCGCCTTCTCAGAAGAGTTGGCAGCCTGAGGCCCACTGGGAAGCCACACAAACTCTGGTAAAATATGATTTATAATAAGAAAATGACAGTGCTGATGGCTCTCCACAAGTGGAAAGCCCCAGGAATTTCTACTTATCTCAAGAATGTGGATTTTTTTGTTACTCAAATACTTTTCCTACTGACTTTACAGCTACAAAAAGATGTTGACCAACTATCGGCCAGTGCCTCTTTAGTAAACCCACCATTATGAAAGAGGTCTTTTCAATGGGGAGGAGGAGGAGGAAAAGAAGAAACAGTTAAAAAATGAGCTCTTGAGAGATTATATAGTCTGAATTCAAGACAATGGTATAGCCAGTGCAACACAAACTGATAATGTTATATTATAATCACCTCCAGGAGTACAATGAAGGAGTGTTTCCAGGTCTGGGGTTTTGTTTTGTGGTTCTCTGGTTTGGGTTTTTTTTTTGTGTTGGTTTTTTTGTTTGTTTGTTTGTTTTTTAAACAAAACATAATAGAACCACTGATCTATTAGACATACTACATCAACCCTTACAGACCAACCACATATATTATATCTCAAAAATTATTTTCTACTGGAACTTTATTCCTTCCACTTCTATCAGGACAGTAAATTGACATTACGCTATTGTAACTTGCAGTTTGAAATCCATTTTTCTCAAAAATAAATAGTTTTAATTGTATGTACACAATACTGCTGTAGAGGTAAGCAAATCCAAAGTGAAACTGGCAGAGGATAAACCGCAACAAGAGAGATGCTGAGACAGAATTCTCCAAGCAGTTGATAAGTCTGAAAATGCCTCAGTAGGCCCCTAGGAAGGATAATATTTCACAGCAGCCGCTCTGATAGCCCAGCAAAACACAGTGGAAGTCCTCTGCTACTTCCTCTGCRAGCCACCACCCCAGCTATGAATACAGCACCATGGCACCAGCCCATGCTATAAGAAAGGTAGATACGCAAGTCTAAGCAAAAACCAGAACGCACTTTTTTCTTCTACATGGAAAGAGCAGTCTAAGACAGAGTTAAATGTTAAATTTTAATAACTATTGTACATAATCACAAATAAAAACAAGACTGTATTTTAATTTCGTGAAAGACACCCTCTCCCCAAATTTATTCATCTGGAGAGAAGTATATGGCAAGGTGATTTATTTGCTTGCACCACCTAGTGGGGTTTAGTTTAATCTACCAAAACAGTCAGAGTTCAGTCGTGTTCCTACATCGTGACATTAGTGACAGACCGCATTTTCTCACAACATGCTTAATATTTCAAGCCTGCATGACCCACTAACAGCACTACACTTCTAAGTTTCCACACATCTATAAAAACATAGCACAAAAAAAAAAATGCTAGAAAACAATTCCTATTTTGCTTGTGTTAAACAAGTTTGGCAGGAACTTAACAGAGATGTTGTAGAAAACTATTTCAGAACGTAATGTTTATGAGTTTCTAACTTGAAATACACATCAACAGTACCTTGTCAGGGCGTACCATACATAACCTCAATAGTCTTAACAGATTGTGTTATGTGGTAACAAGGCTGCACACTGAAATTTGGAAGATTTCTACGGGGCTTTTGGATCAAATCTCTGGCAGAGGCAGGCACACAGTGCAAAGGGCTGTCTGCAGGAAAGAGGGCTCACCAGGGAGCAGCAACCACCCGTGCTAAAGTCCAACTGCAGCAGGAACAAGCACTTACACTGCTTTTGTTAAAAGGGTTCCTGGTTGCTCCACTCCAGCTGGTCCTTCCAAATTGGCTGCTGTATAATGCACTGCCCCAACACAAAACTTTACTATGTGAAGTCCAGCCACACTGTAAAAGTCCTTTCCTCAGGTCAAACCCCAACCTGATACAGACAAGAATTCATTAAATATTTAAATACAAGTCCTGAAGGGCACAGGTGAACTGATCTAGAATTCATTTTTCTTGTAGTTTTTCCTAAAGAAAAATTTACATACTGTAGTAAGAAGTCTGTTGCATTTAATCTGGAGCATAAATCATGCTATAGAGACACTATAGAATGCTTTTTTAGATGGGGCAATTAAACAAATATGAGGTCAGTGCCAAAGTGTTTCTAGATCTCCTACCTGTTTTCCAGAACAGGGACCTTAAGCATTTACAGAAATTCACACCACCCTTCTTCTTTACAACATTCATTATTTCATGATTTCAGCTTAATCAGTATCAGTTCTCACTTTAATGTAGACATATATCTGTAACACTCATAGTATCAGAGGAGAAAAAAATACTACGCCCACTTTGCAATAAGGAACTCACCGCAAGTGTTTTATTTGGATTCACAGGAAGACTTTCGGGAATAATGCAAAACTTTTTATCCTTCTATAAACTTCCATGAGAAAAGAGGAGAGGAAAATATTTTCATTTCATAGTGGTTTATAAAAATAACCAAAACCTGTTTTTTTTCAAAAACAGTGCCTTCTTTTCCAGAAGAAACAGACACTAGTAACAACTGCACTGACACATATGCAAAGCCCCAGGCTATGGTACTGTCTAGGACAGTTAGGTACTATCCACTACTATACGATAGAATCAAATTCTAACAGTATCAGAGGATAACTGTGCCGCAACCAAGCAGACACCAACACAGTCCTTTGAAGGGAAGGCAAGAAGCGAATCAGATTGTATTTTAAAGGATAAAGCGTTTTTTGTTTCCCTTTTTGTACTCAAACTTTTAGACTGTTTCAATACTTATACGAAGCACTCTTTCAGGATAAAATATTAAAGTGCATTTTTCATTTTCATAGTTTTCTTATTTGCTTCAGGTTTCAACATGGGCCATTTTGCTCTATGAGGACTAAGATCAAATTTAAGACTTAATAGCTGCATAGGAAGTAGAGAAGAAACAATGCTTGCAATCTTATCCCATGTACATTTGATGTTCACCCACATAAAAATCTAATTCTGCACAACTGTGAAGCAATATATAGGCAAAACACAAGATATCATACCCAATATCAAATCACTGCAGAATGCTGACTTCATTCAAAAGGACAAAAAAAAAAANAAAAAAAAAAAAATCAAAGCTCAGCCTTTAAATTAATCACTGATATCAGAACATAGGTTCAGACACAAAGGCACAGGCAACTGACTGTACACGTTATTTTACATAAACCTGTTACATATGGGCAACTCTCACCCCTAAACTTACCAACACTGCTCTTTCTTGAAATTTTGATGTTCAAGAATTTTAAAGCTGCCTTTGCCACTCCTGTACTGAAAGGAGTGCTACACAGTCAGTTGACCCAACGTACCATCCCATGAAGAACCTGCAGTATTCYCACCGTGGGACCACTTTTATTAGGAAGACTTTTGGTCATGTTTATATCATGAAAGGCATTTTCAGAGCCTATTCTACCACACAGGTTAAGACTGCATTTACTCAGAAAACCATCTGCAGAGAAGAAAATAGGGGGGGGAATCATAAAACTTTGACCCATTTTTCCACCAAATTCACGGAAGTATCTCCTTAATAGGGTCTAACGTACTCCAGCACTAAAACTTCTTTATTAATAGTGGTCCTCATATTTTTATTTTAAAGACAATCAGCTGCTTATCAAGGATTTCTAAGTGATAACAGCTGAGTATTCATCATATTTGCCTTAAAATTTTGTTTTTATTTTTCAATGCTTTATGAAATGGCCCTCATATTTTCTGTTACATTTCTCCTCTCTTTACTTAGCTTCTGTCTAAAGCACTGGTGGTTGCTATGGTAACTTTGGCTTTTTTCCCCACTGTTCATGCAGGTTTTCATCAAACCCAATGACTTTTTTTTAATCTTATCTGCTCTATAACAATAGTTCCTTGAGGAAGGTGCTGCATACTGTACCAGATGAGAATCCTGCTATTTCACAGTAGTAACTAGAAAAACGGTAAGTTTTGCTAAATTTTTAAAACTAGCAATTGAAGTGGGGTTTTTTTTGGTTTGTTTTTTAAATGTCTGAGTAGATTTCTTTCTTTTAATCTGAACATTATTCAGGTAAAATATACTAATTAAGGYACCAGTAAATGTAAGATAAAACAGTTTTTATAAACAGTAACACTTAAGGAACAAAAGCCCTCATGTTGTAACTTTTTTTGAAAGAAAAATAATCACTATTGTTTCACGTAGACTAAGCAGGACACAACTAAACAAAAAGAGAACTGAGTCATTTTCTGCAACCTCTAAATGTGCTTAAGCTCCACAGTACCACTGCAGATTAACATCAGTTTAAATCTCCCTGTCACAGAAAAAAAATACTTCTGGTCACTTCAGTAAAATATTTCTTAAGATTAGCACATAGTCTGTTATCCAGTTGGTCTATAACCTACAGGAAACAATCTGCATATGCCAACAAACAGATGAAGTACGTGCAAAGGCCTGAGCCATTTCCAAACACTCTTCACTAAAATTCTATTTTTAAATCTATTTTTCCAAGAATATTTACGTTTAGGGCTAAATTCTTCAATGTGGGTTTGTTCTTGAAGTTTTTCTTTTCCTTGAATTAATGCAAAGGGAATGCTCTCTTGGTATTTTCTACAGGACAATGTCATCTTTTTCTGCTCCAGATAGGAAGCACCTCTCCTGAGTATATACCGCCTTACTCGCAAAAAGTAAYTCAAACACAGGGATTCAGTCAGACAGAGCTGATTAAACAATTACACAAAATTCATCCAACATACAGGACTGAGCATTAAAAACATAAATCCATATCAAGCTATTAGCAGCAAACAGATTAACTACGTCACTCATCAAATAAGGTCCAAAAGTCGCATTCCTGGACTAAAGTTTTACTCCAATATGGTTACCTGAATCTGTCCCCTAACTTTACTCCAGAATGTATGCAGGCAGGGCCGTGCTGGAGACAGTTTGATCCAGTTCAGTAGAGTAGGCTATTGAAACAACCTCTGGTAAAATTAATTCACCTTTAATACTGTCATTCTCTTAAGCAACATCAATAATATGAGCAAAAAGTAGAAAGGATTTACAAACTAAGAAAATCACTATTTCATAGAATTCAACCCTGAGAATGATTTTGCATTAGTTTGTTGGGGGATGGGTTGCATTCAATATCCATTTGCCTCAACAATAATAATTCACCTTTTTGTCAGATACTATGGATATGGAAATTTTCCTTAATTTCAGGTTTTATAAGCAGAAACACATTATGTTTTTTGACTTGGGTAGATGACTAACATGTATATTGCTATAATTTCTGATTATATTGATTTCCTGATTCCTTCCTCTCCTATTCACTTTTTTTTTTTCAATTCTGTTTGAAAAGAAGCATACCTAAAAATTACTTTTTTATTTTACACAATTAYCAGCGAGAATAAATAATCTACAATTTGCTTCACTTCATTTCAGCAATTTAATTTCTTTTCAAATTTCTGGTGAAGTTAGCTTTATTATATAATTATTCTTTTGTACAATTCTGATTACATTTAGCAAAATAATTTGATTACTACTTGAGCACAGTAGGCACAAAATGCATTAATACATTAATTATTCCCTATTTCAATTTATATTACACTAGCTTTACTGAGACTTCAGTTTGTTACCACGTGCAGGTTGCATATTCATTTGGCACAATAAAAGATGGTGGGATTTCCTCAGTAGATGGGATTTCCTTTCTAATGATATCTATGTCAGCCATAGTTTCTACAGCTTTCTCTTATGCTCATCAGCCAGATATAGGCAACAGTCGCATAGCAATTAGGTCTGTTCCATAGCTGCATTTTAWAATATAATCACTGATATGTAAAATGAGCTTGCCCCTTCCCCCACCTTTTTTTCCCAGTCTCCATGTGTCTTGTAAAGGACTTCATTTTACATCCAGAGAAAGAGGAAAGAAACAGTTAGAAACCAGTAAGAAACAATTACCTAGCATATCTAAAAACTCAACTAAGTACCTCTTGGGTGATGCACTACCATAAATAAATTYCATGTCACGCTACTAGTCACTATTATTCTAAGGCATCTCTTGCATCTATTATTGCCAGCCATAAAACTCACATGTGTACACAAAATTCAATACAGTGATAATGATAATCTTTTAAGAACTGCACTGTAATTTTAAATGCTTTATATTTAGTATTAGATGAATTTAAACGCAGTCATAATTTGGCACATAATTACCAAATGACTCATGTATACTCTCTCATGGTGTTAAAGAAATAATTATGTTTGCATAAAACCCTGATAGTGCAATATAATAAGAATTTTGTGACCAGTAATGGAAGCCCTCTGTTTGCAGAGTATGTACACCACCAGTAAATTCCCCCCCCCCCCCCAACTCCATCACCAAACTGGAAGCATGTCCCTCTCCATAACCTTTCAACAGCCACCAGTGCTGCTTAAAGCATCCCCAAGAACGGCAACTGGGGAAGATGTTTTCATGGTGGTGCTTAGATGTTTGCTCATTAGTAAGGGAACAGACAAACACACATMCACACATCACTTAAAATACAACTATTACTATAAAATATTTAGAGCGACCACTGATGTAAGCCACCTTTGAATCTATGGCATGAAAAGTCTTCCTGCCACAAGCATAATACTTCCTCCTGTCCTTCCTAAATTACTTCATAAACCCACAGATTAATATGCAGTCTAATATTTTTCAATAGTGCCATTAGATTCACAAACCACGTAGAAATATTCTGTTTTAAGGACAATTTTCCACCTAACAACATTTTTTGTGCGCATACACAGTTTCCAGTTTTAAAACATTACAGCAGAGCGCAGATTTATCCATTTTACAGATACCCCATATATTTTTATGGAGACATTTGTAAAAGCTCCTAAGCATCTAATAAGATAGAAGTCAGCTCAGAATATTTTGTAATAAAGTACCTATTAGTAAAAACTGTATCAGAGGGAAACCACACACCAAGGAAAAAGGAACTAGGGTACTCTATTTGACAGGTAAGGAAGAAACAGAGGTTACGTCCTCTATGGCTGAGATTTACAGCAGTTTCACTTAGTGGCTGTTCTGCTCCAATTCCCCAGATAAAATTTAGACCTACAGCAAGCAGTCTTCATTCCTATTTTATTCTAGAGGGAAGTCATAGTTCAGACTCTTAAGTAACCAATAGAAAAAAAAAAAAATACTAGTCAGTGGGGAACTATGAAGCTTAAATATTATGTTACAGTTAAATTGAGATAAACCTTACAGTAACTACAGGGTTTGTTATATTCTCACAAACTCAAATGAGTCATAAATTGCTATATATGTAGAGATGTAACTTTTGTCCTACTATTTCAAACAGAAAAATATTACTGAAATTTTAGAGCAGCTGAAACATACCTATGGCAACATGTCTCGCTTGCATCCAGGAGTAGAAGTAACCCTTTCTGATTTTTATCTCATTGAAATTATTTAATACAATTATAATATTATATGCACTACCCCACCCGTCAAATTTAAATAGCTACTGTGGAACTACAGGAAAAACATACTCTTATCTGCTTCTTTCACACAGTTTACACTTAAGTAATCTTTCCGATTGCATAGAAAATCTAACCATTCCTATCCTTCAGAGCACTGTGCTGCTCAGGAGGAAATTCAGATGTATAATCTGCAAGCCAGATTTGTCCCTAGTTTAGGAAAGCTTCTGCCAGCAGAACCGTCGCCCTGGACTGCAGTTCCAGGAAGGCAGCCATGGGGAAAACATATTGGCCCCAAGCAGCCCCAGCCCTCCTGTCCTTCTAAGAGCCCATATGGGGTCTGCGCAAACTGAAAAGCAAGTCGTGCAGCCCAGCAGGACGCCTTCAGCCACTCTGGCTAGCACGTCCTAGCCACAGATTAACTCTGCCCCCTCCATGATACAGTGCCCTCAGTGAGGAGCAGAAAGACCATCTGTTCTCTCCTCGCAGTTAATCTCCCTCCCAGCGAGGGCAGCAGGCTCTGCTATGCCAGCAGAGYACAAGTTATACAGACTAACACACTACCTGGGACCAGCTACAGTACGGATATGTAATGTGGGATATGCATTTTAGTGACTTACTCCGACAGCCAATTTGGCCTTTCTAAGCAGAATAAATGAGTCAACTTTGGCTTAAGAACATGCACTGTCCCAGGCCAGCAAAACCACTTTCAGTAATGGTCAACTTGATGGGGGTACTCAGATTCCTAATGTTAAATGTGAATTCAAACTTTTTGCAGAATGAGTACAAGAGGTAGCCCACTTCTACTAAGTACCCTTCCACACACCTTCTGAAGCTGTACGAATCCAAGTGTCTGCCATTTATCACTCATCACTGAAAAACCAATAAACTAATAAACATTGTTTTAAATATTGAGGTAAGAAAAATAATAAGAATTAAAAGATGCCATCAATTTAAAGATTATAATCTGTTGAAGATTATTCTGAAAGATTAGCAGAGTTTTTCATTATCCTTCAGAGTGTCTAAAAATGTACCAATACATGGCCAGTATTATTCAGTCTTTTCCTCTGCATCTGGTCCCTGCAGAACTGATTTTTTTGTATTTTTTACATAGCAATTACACAGAGAATTTCACAGAAAATACCACTGTAAAATTAAAAATCCAGCAACAGGAGGCAGGAGGAAGGCGCAACATTGTTAATTTTTTCAGTTTCTGATCAACCATTCCCTTAGTATTGAACAAATTTGTATGTCAGCTAGACTTCAGCAACAGGTTTTTTAACCAGTAGGAACAGAAACTTAAAATAGTTGTCACTATCACCAAGGAACTTATGCTAAAGCAACTGTGAATACCAATACTCAGCATTTATTCTTCCCTTCCCCACAGGAAAGGAAATCCTAGCCTCCACTGTGCTCTTACCTTCTCATGGGAATTACTGGATTGAACTATTCATGCCTGAACACTTGCCAGGGGTGGGAGGGAGACACACTCTCCCTCTCCAAATTTGCTTCTAAATCCTCATTCCTGCCAGTCACCAGAATGCTATTCTGGTAATGCTGTGCTCTCACTAATTCCATATAGTATGTACAAAGTGCAAGTGGAATTTCCTAAACAATACTGGTGGTTTCAATTTGTATTTATGGAAGTCCARTAATTTGAACCATTCCCGCATCCATAAGAAACATAAATACAGTTTGGTTATATAAAAACCTAGCAGTTTCAGTTTGCAACAAAAATATGTTTGTTCCATTTATGATATGAGAATATACTGCTTTCAGTGGTAATAAATTCTGGTACTATATTACAAAATATGAACACRCCTCTACACATACACACACAGTAGGAACTTCCAGTTCATTTTGTGAAAGAGAAATCCCTCCTGTCTGTCTTTATGTTCCAAGTTAGATCTGACCTTTAGGCAGATGACTAAGGGGTTTTCAGGCTTTTTAGTTCTTTTTCAATATTATGTAAAGTTGTGGCCAATTTAGTCTTGCTTTTTTAACAGTAACTGGCACAATGGAGATGGGCTGTCACCATTCTATGAAAGCTAAACATCCACAGTTGTCACTATATTCCCTTGCAGCCCCAGAAACCTCTAAATAGTAACTGGAGCCAACTAAATTAAGTTTGCTAGGATTCAAAAGACACTACCAACATATCCAACCCCTGAATAGCTAATCCTCTAACTCCCTTTGTATCCCACTTTCCTCTTTTTTTCTTTTTCTGCTTCAGGGGATGCAAAACACTTTATTGTGTTTCATTACTTTTTGTTTGTTTCTCCTGGTATTTACCAATACGAATTTTTCATGCAATCATGGTCTCCCGCCTGCAAAAATGCTGAATAAATCCCATTTTGCAGTAAGTTCTTTGTTTAACAGAATTACTTTCTTTTCCTGAAAGATCAATCTTACAGATAACATTCTGCTGTCCTACAAATTTCATACAATAATCTTAGCAGTAAGCTTGGGCACTTTGTAGACGTATTCAGCATCTGTTATTTCCCCTCCCGCCGTTTCTATAGATTTCTGATACCCTTGACCAAGCACATAAAACAATCTCATTTTGCAAAGTAATATTAAACAGTGTTCAGCAAGCCATCTGCAAATCCACTTCTTTATGTGATCAGAATCACCTTCTGTAATCACCTCTAGTTTTCTTTCCATCCTTCGATGCAATTGTGACTTCCTTGCTCTCCCGTTGCCAGAAATTCGCACTAGTCTACTCAAACAGCTAACTGGATAGAAAAGAGATGCCTAGCAATAATGCAATGCGTTTTTTGGAGTTCAGCTCTTCTCCTCTCACAACTCACATTGCACTTTTTTGCTAAAKAACTAGGGCCCTTAGTATGCTCACTATGAAGCATAACTTCTCTGAGTGTAGTAGAGCCTTCAGAAATAAGCAGTGCAGGGAAACATCTTACTATCTTCCAGACCATCACACAGTTTACCAAAATCAACAATAGGGCTTCAAGGACTTGTATTTAAGTAATAAATTTAATAGCTCTATGACAAGAGCTTTGGTCCACCAAACACCTGACTTGAAAAAAGTCTCTCCTATTGGGAGGCCTGGGAGATGCAGATAGAGATCATTTTATGGTCTTTTAACCATCAGTTATATAAATGTGTTGTGAAGGCAGAATGCCCCTTTGTCCCCCACAGCTTCTGACAAGACATGAATTTTCAGTGGCAGAAATCTCTGACCATCTGGAAGGTAATCCCTCAGGCACTCAAAAAACAAGTGTAAGCTTTTTCACAATATCGAAACAGGGAAAGACTAAGAGCATTTGCATATGCCTTAATACCATATTAAAAAAAACCCAGTAATGTTGCTTGAGCCCCAGAGACTTAATAGTTATGTGCCCAGATTCATTTCTGGGGCATAAGGAATGCTAATGTATGCTTGGCCACTAAATTCCAAAGACCTAACAGTCCCATAATCACTGCTCCAAGCTGCCCATTTCCTCTTTGCCCCCAATTTTTCTACCTCCTAGAAATTTTTTTCTTAATCACACAAAAAGCGTATCCTAACAAACAACAGCAGCAGCTCTGGTACTTTTGACAGGAAGTAAATAATAGTAACAGAATTTTATTGAAATTATCATGCTGTCTCAAAGTGCTGAAAACATGCCAAAATCACATGAAAATATTTCCTGGTCAGACTTATGCCAAATACTACAGCTGTTTGCATGGTCTTCTTGAGCAGCGACATACAGTACACAACCACAGAAGTACCTGTAAGACCAGACATTAATTTGTATTTAGCACCTGGACAGTAAAGCAAGAAGATCAAGCCAGGACCTCCATATAAAGAGCACTAGAAAGACTAACGAGCACTTCAGRAGACTAGAATTATGGAGCAGCCCACTCAACTGCAAAAATAATAGCAGGTAAAGATCACACAAGGGAGAAGAGGTGAAGAAAAAATAACGGGACAAAATAAGAATGCTACATAGGAAAGGTGTAAAAAGGAGTGGGTAAAGGAAAATGAAATAAAAACCCTAGACTGAACACCCTATGATTTCTGGATATTCTCAGCTATCTAGATGATGTCAAAATCTACTAGATTTACTTAAGACCTCCCTCTAAATCTGCCATGCAACTATTTTAGACATTACCTGTCTATTACCTAACACTGTTATAAGTCAACTAGCATATGCAAGTCACTGATGAAGAACATGTAGCTTCTGGACTTAATTCAAAAGCTGAAGTTAACAAAAATATTGCCATTGACTTGCATGTGCTTCACAGCACCCCTACAGACCAAGAGGTTTGTTTTGATGTCAATGCCTATTAAAATTATACGTAGGAATAACTACATGTAGGTTCAGCAAAGTAGCGTTCTACTGAAAATAACGTGAAATGATAGAAGCACAACCTGGTACTAACAGTTGAAGATTTCTCATAGAAGAAATGCAGGATGCCACACAAAACCCCACTAAAAGTTGGAGGAAGAGGGGAAAAAAATCATCCAAGACCAAAGAAAATCTGACTCAAGAGCTATAGTTTTGCAACAAAACATACTTTYGTACAAAAAAAATCTGGCAAAAAGCATGGTCAAAAAAATGCTTTCAAATGAACAAATAATATATTGYTCAAAGCTGCTTTTTAAATTATCTTGCTAAATTGGGACTGTAATTACCAAGCATAACACTTCAGTGTATTTAAAGTCTTCCCAACACAATTTATACTTGCAGTTCCTTTTGATATTGTCAGTCATCCTTACTTATTTTATACTGATGTTATACTAGTGAAATTGTACCCTCCCATATAATACCTCCTACTATAGCCTGCATATTAATTTTATTTGCATTACCTTGAAAAGTTCTTTTACACTAACAGGTATAGGAGCATATGTATATGTGCATATGTATATATTGATCTATCTCTAAGCAAGCAAAGAGAAACCAAGTACATTTACAAAATACTTTAAGAAATAYAGCAATAACATTTAACAGCAAGTATTAGTTCACCCATCTTTTTTCATTACTTGTAGGCTATTAAAACACACATGGATCAAAAAATTCCACACTTAAAATTTATTCTGCTATAATGGTAAGACAGTAGAGGAAAATATACTACATGTGTAACTGATTAGCATGTTTCATGAAAAAAAATTACGAAATCCATCTGAAGATGTTTCCAGAATAACAAGCAAGCCTCCCTTTCCACATTCAGTATCATTAAAACCCCCTGACCCACTGTGCTCCCCCAGAGCCCCGCTCCGGCGGGCTGGAGCCAGTGGCGCCAGCTCGCCCGTTCCAATGCTGCCACCTGCCGGCGCCTGCCGGGCACCGCCGCCGGGCACCGCCGCCGGGCACCGCCGCCGGGCACCGCCGCCGGGCACCGCCGCCGGGCACCGCCGCCGGGCACCGCCCGGTATCGGCAGGCGCCCAGCTGAAGCCACCTCCTATACCGTGTGGAGGACAGCCCGAAGCTATTTCTGCAATGCAGAGCACGTGCTGTC
>JAYKAV010002031.1:892206-998253 GCA_035582835.1 Phoebastria nigripes | reverse complement strand
AGCTGACGTAAACCTATCACTGACGTAACAGCAAATCAGGATGCAAATGAGAACTGGGAATTTCTCGGCGAACAAGAGCTTTCAGAATTAGTCTAAAAGTTATTTATAAAACTTAAAAGAATTACAGATCTGAGGCATCTGGTAAAAAATGAACAGTGATCTTAGAACAAACCCAGCCTTTTTTATTTTAAGAAAAGCCCACTGAGCTGCACAGCATCTACTASCCAAAAAAATTACCTATTGGTTCACAACCTGGATCACCATGGATTCAGGAACACACAACAGCAGCTTTACTCATTAAGCACATCAAACTGAAAGTAACTGGTGGAAAAGAAGAAAGGCCAGGAAAGAGACAGAAGAGAGACACTAACACACACAAAAAAAATACATTGAGAGAACATTAGCTATTAACATACTGCAAATGAACCAATTACAATTATTCTGTTACACAAGCATCCTTCCTAACACCAGTGGCCAATTTATTTATTTTTAGGAAAACAGTCACTGCCAGTAGTACCACAATTCTTCTTAACAGAAGTATTGAGTATGAAGCCCAATTCTCAAAAGCAATGAAACTAGGATGGTTTTATATGATGCTGTCTTTAATTCACTTCTTACTACCCTCAAGAGAAATATTCATCACAATTTTTACCAACAYTTTCCGCTGATACACATCTTTTCCTCATGATAGGAGCTGAAAAGGAGAAAGTGTTCCAACTGGCTGTAGAGTTACAATCCAAGTTCAAGAGACACGCTCCTAATTTATTAGATGTACTAAACTCTGCAAGGCTCCTTCTCCAAAGATGCAGGATTTCTTCTMCTCCTTAATGTTTACTTTTTGCTCTTTCATGGGGATTTAGACAAAATATAATCAGCTGAAGCCCCAGAACCCCTAGACTGTCAGGTTTTCTGCTAAAATTGGCAGCTACAAACCCAGTCAAGACTGCGGCAGATGCAGAACAAGCATCATAGAACAAGTGAACATAGCTTAGATTGAAACTGCTATGAAGAAAGGAAACAGCAGAGGATTCTTCTTTTTATTTTTTAAAGCCTTCACTCACAAATATTCACCTACTACTATGTGGATAGAAAGAAAGCCTCTTCTTTTGGTTAATTAGCAGTTGTTCTTTGTACGAGTCTCAGTCAAAGCCAAAGGAAACTTCAAAGGCCTCACTTGTCAAATGTCATGGCTTGTGCTCAACATGAAACTGCCAGTTCTGACCTGGTTGCACAGCCACAGCTCACGCTGAGCTTGGGAGTGGATCCGTATTACGAAGTAATTGCTAAGCAATTGTGTAACAAAAGAACAAACTTCTATTGAAACGATTTGGCAAAGTCACAGCAGTGGGTTAGATGAAAACTCGAACAGTCTGCCAGCAGTACGATCCCAATACGTGTTCATGCCTCATGTGACAGCATCTTCTTCACCCGTTATCTGTGTAATCAGTGGTTTCTCTCTTTTGTTCATTTGTTTTTTAATGCCCTTATCTGCACCTATGATACTTGCAACTTTAAAACAAACAAATCAGATATAACACAGACTACTTAAGACTGCATCAGAGTTGAGGTCTGTATTTCATTTTCTGGTTATGCTCCGTAACACAAGTATTCTGTAGCATTCTACTGCCACCAGTGTGTAAAAAGAAAAGGAAAAAGGTATCAAGCTAACATTGAGCAAAGAATAAAACAAAGAGGAAATGATTCATAAAGGAATGAAGCCAAGAGACTGTATCAAATGTTAAACCAATAAAACCTCTGCAAATTATCTTTTAGGAAAAAATGTAACTGGAATGCAATACAGAAAAAAGGAAAAGACTTAAGATTCTGCATAGATTTTGTCAGAATAAAAAAAGATCTGCACACTCAGTAACCAATGTGATACATCAAAATTTGTATTGCTGGCTTATATCTGTGACCTATCAGATAGGTAAATACTTCCTGGTAAATACTTCTTGCAAACCCTTAAGGGGCACAAGTTCAATTCTACATGACTTTTTTCCTCTTCACAAAGGCTTTTAAAACAGTATTAGGCATGAAAACGATTATTTATGACTAATTTGGAAGGATTATTCATTTTTCATAAGCTTGGTTTAGATCTCTCCCAATGATACCAAAAAGAATAAACCAGGCTGTGCTAGCCCCATCTTTCCCTAGCTATTTAACATAAGAGTGCAATCTGGGGTGTCAACAGTCATCACATTCCCAACAGGCACAGAATGGTTTAACTAACACTGAGGAGGTTAAGAATATGCACTCACATTCTTTCATTCAAGGGTCATTCTTATATTAATTTGGGACAATCTGGGTAGTATCTATTCAAAGATCACATAATCTGTGAAGTGTTCTGACTTCTTAACACCCTCAGAAATAGATGTGTGTAACCTTTATAATATTCTTTAAATAAAACCAGAGTAACTAGTCCTTGCAGAGCAGACCCTCCAAAACTGCATTTTTTAAAAAGCATTAACATTTTTAATTAATAAATTCACTTCAAGCTATAATTCTTAAATTTGTTGTAGTGAAACAGATTTCTGTCATACCAAGAGGTACTGACCTCAGAATTCTGTTTAAGGAATTTATTAAGCACTCCACTATCCTTACAGCTATACTACAATTTTCCGGTACTTCTCTACAAAGCCCATACTTTCTTCTCCATTAAAAACACACACTCTATAAACTCTTCCAAAGTGGTAACAAGAAACTGAGAACTGAAGTACTTCTTTGGAAAATTGTATCTGAGTATAGTGCAACGAGTAACTTACTGTTTTACACGAGACCATTTAAAAATGGTCATACACGTTACAGACATGAGGCAGTATTCCATAAGCTGCTGCTGTGTGCTTCCATTCCTAGGCGTACACATTCTCAAAGACTCTCTCAAGCTAAAGGAGAACTATTTAGCTATTAAACCAGCATGTTCCCATCCCTTCCCATTTCACACATTTAAGTTAACCAGAACTGCCATGATAATATAATACATTTAATTTCATTAAATATCAGAACATTTCACAAGGATAATATTCCTCTCTGCGCATGAGTGCCCATTTCTCAACATTGCTTCCATGTGTCCAATTCAGTAGTGTGTCAGATACCTAAAAAACCCTCATATATTGGCACCAAACTAACTCAAAAATAAAAGCTGAAAATCCCAACCAGTCATTTCCTGTTTCAGAACAGTAAAGTTGTCCAAAACCTATTCCTCCTTTTAATTTTCCACAAATTAGAAACCCACATAGGTAAGTTTTCATCATGGTTTTTGACTGGCAAAATGTCTGTTATTTGCCAAAAGCTTTTTTACTCTTCAGAGAAAAAACAAATTTAGTGTCACTAAATACTATTCTAAAGTAAGGAGTCACAAAATTAGCTTAAGATATATATGGTTAGTACTAGCRCACATGATACAGATAAAAATACAGTATGAAAATAAAAAATGAAATACACTAAACCATGTAGGATATTTTTAATTATGAGGACCAGAGTTACTGTTATCTTTAGAATAGAATAGACTATTTCAGTTGGAAGGGACCTACAACAATCGTCTATTCCAACTGCCCGACCGATTCAGGGCTGACCAAAAGTTAAAGCATGTTGTCAAGGGCATTGTCCAAATGCATCTTGAACACTGACAGGCTTGGGGCATCGACCACCTCTCTAGGAAGCCTCTCGGCAATGAAATACTTCCTAATGTCCAGTCTAAACCTCCCCGACTACTTTAAAATTAATAAAACTGCTATCTACTAACTTGTTCTTTGATTTGAGCAACAGTAAACAACAAGGTAGACAATAATTTACATAAATTTATGGGTTGAAAAATATTTCATCCCTGGTATAGCAGACTATTTAAAACCTTTTTTTTTCCCTCCTAGAGGACAGTATCGTGAGACACAAAAGATGCAACAGAAATGGAAGTACAATGCTAAATAAACCCTACACTACAAGCACATCTTCCTTTACATGTTCCCAATAGGTGGCAACAGAATACCAAAAATACAAAGTAGTTTATGATTCTTTCTTCATCCACAAAGTAATGAAGTCCCATTACAACTTCTATCAACAAACTTGCACCAGCAATTTTATTCAAATGAATCATTGCATCTCAGCAACAGAAATTCTCAGGACAGTTAATGTCAAAAGCCAGAGAATTCTTGGAACAGAAACAAAGCATTTATTAAAAAGCTAGTTGTTATGAAACAACTAACTGATGGCTTATACTCAGAGCTTATCTGAGGGAGTAAACTACTACAAGCAGGAATTTACAGTAACAAAATGTTTCTGCACATTAAAGTAAAAAATGTTAAGGAAGAAAGAAAATTTTAGACTAATTTTTTTGTTGTTGACATCCACACCTTGGTCTTTAGAAGTATTTATTTACAAGACTGAATAAAAGGGTGAGCATTTTTAAACAAAGTTTTCAGCTGACAAACCCCAACTTTATCAGTAGTAGCAGGTCCATACTAACTCTCTGATTCTCTGTAAGAAATGACAGGAAATCAGAGTTGTTCTTTCCATGACAGTTACATGACTATTGTTTCCATGGCACAGAGCTATACAAATCAAGTCTAAATAATGACTACTTACTTGCTTTCAAAACCAGCTAAGTCACTGTCCAAAGAAATTGTCTCTGTCGTAATTTCCACCTTTCTCACGCTGCCAAAGAAGTCTGTTATCAGAACATTTTGCGGGTCTCGCTGAAAAAGATCAGTTCGGTGCCCAGGCGTGGAAACGCACAGACTTTTTGGACAGACCTGAAACTGCAAACCAAGATGGACAATCATATCCTGTCCCTCATTCATCAATAGTCTCTACATATACCTTCCAAAATGAAATCACTATAAAAAGAAAGATGCCACACATAACTTGCATTAATTTCAGTACAAGCTCCACAGCTGAAAAAAATGATTGAACAAAAACATTAAAAGGCATAAACATCTTGATTATGCATTTCACAATTATGCCGTTTGAGTTTAGAAATGCTTCTGTGAAAGCCAACCGTCAATTACATCTAATTGATTAAATGCACAAATGTATTTTTGAATACAGATTCATCAATGCTGCTATAACCTTCCAAAAAGCACAAGTGGGTATAAATTCTTCATATTTACCAAAGGGAGGCAGGCAAGATTAAACAAGCCTTGATAAATAGCTAACAGTAAAGGCTTCATAAAAAAGCAAGAATTTACATTTTGATTGAAAAGAAAAAAATCTCTTAGTCTTATTTCTATTTTACAGCCTGCAAATTAATGCAGAATTAGGATCTTCACATATCAAAGGTGTTTTATGTACATTAAGTTCACAGAGATATCCTGTAAAACCTACAAATTAGCTATATACCTTATTATTTATTTTACCTATGTATTTTGTCTACATATCAGATCCACTATATCCAGCCACACACTGCAACACCTGGCAGACAAGAACAGCACTAACAAACTGTTTTCAATGGACTCAATCCTGTATAAAGGTACATTTGCAGAAAATAAGTAGACATAACAGTGGCAGATTTGTTGTAGCATTTAGAATATCTGACAAGACAGCATGCCTATTTAATAACAAGTTTGTTACGTACCCAGCAGATATTAAAGGCATTTTGGACACAATACCTTTTTGCACAAGTCCATCTGGGCAGATTCCTTATTTCAAGGGATCTTGTAATGCACATAATGTAACACAATAAATAATAACTGGCTTGTATCTTTATTAATAATGCTACATAGCTTGCAGTGCCATGAAATGCAGCCCAACGCCTCACTCTAGCCTCCTTGATTAGCTTGGAAAGCTGAGTTCACGTCTCAATCCTTAGAAGGCACTTCACAACCAAACACACAACCCTACTACACACAAGAGCTAGACACACATCCCTGCTAGACAGAGGCGCTAGCTCTACAGTGCTCTGGACAGCTTCATGAGCAAAGGTTGCTGTCCATTCAACTGTCTCACGGGCAACCCGCAGACCACCTAGTATCAGTGTAGGTTATTGTGAGTCCTTGTATGTTCCAGCAACAAAGAACATTTAACAGAACAGATTAATGTACAGGACTATAAAGGACGCTCTCCACATGSGTGCTCATCTTCTTTAATCTTAAGTTCTCCAAGTGATTTTCACAAACACATTCATCAGTCACTGGATCTAGAGCTCATATACCCAATTACATCATGGGTCAGTTCTTAGAAGGTTGCACTCTTAGGACAAAACCAAAGGTCCTAATTAGCTCAATGCAGATACAGCCTCAATTATCCCAGATCATGGGATAAAACCTGTGAGTTTCAGTCCATACTTGCTAGCAGAAATTCTGTGCTCAGCCTGACACAAAATGCATGGGCTTGTATGGCTCCTTCTCTTAGGACAACAGAGCCCTACATTTAAAAAGTTTCCCAGAGAGCAAACAATGTACCTGGCTTTTCTTCATAGAGGACAGATTCTATCTCCCCATTCCTCCCTCCTGCTCCATTACAGTTTCTCTTTAATACCTTGTCTTTTTTGCCTAAGCCTGGAAGCATACAGCATTAGGCTGCTGGTCCAGGGAGACTTCAGCTCACTTTCACCTTTACCTTAACTGAAGCATACAAGCACACATACCCACTGAGCTCTTTTTTAATGATTCCCAACTCTCTTATTGGCAGAGTATCACACAGCTGCTGAAGAAAAGATAGGGGCAGATCAAATCTTTCTGTTACCCTCCCTGTGAAGTGAAAATCAACTAGACTCACCAGCATCATACTTCCCATACAAAGCCACTTGTCAATACACACAGACCCTCTTAAGTTTCAGTTTCACCAAAATGCAATCAATTTTCTTCAACTCTGCTCCAACTAAGGGCACAAACATAAAAACTAAGTCTCTGAAGTAAGCTATAAAAGCTAAGAATTTGTTTTAATCCTGCTATTTGATGCATAAATCTATGCTGCAATTACACCACTAAGTCTCTCTTCCAAGCTCTCAAGAGTATAAATGTCCCAAAACAACTGCATCAGCACTGAAAGTGGGAAATTGATAATGCACCTAACTATTTCTAACCTGTCCCACAACAATTTACTACCATAAGATGTTGAGATGAATCTTGAACAAAAATGTACAATGGCACTGAGAAAAAGACTCCAGTATTAAAAATCTACCTATCCAGCACTAGTGTGAGAAAAGAAAGACTGCAAAGCAATTACACCACGGCAGACTAAACCTAATAACTGAGGTCTTCTGACAAAAAAAAAGAAAAGGCGAACGCTGGCTAAACAAAAGACATTTGTTCGTGTCAATTTTTCCAAATTTTTTAAAATAAAATACTATTCAAATAAAACTAAACAATTCCCCAAAATGAGAATTTTGTTATCTTGACTTTTCCTAACAACATTTTTAGCTATTTTATGACAAATGATATCTCATTTAGAAATTTATTTGAATCTTATTTTAAAAGTTCAAATGTGTGACATCTCAATTTAGTCTTTACTTTTTTGGAATTGAGATCAAACCGAAAGTCAGTCATTTGCACAGCTTTATGCTATCCCTTAGCAACACAGATGGAGCAGGTGGGGAGTAGGTGGAGTGGATTATGAAAAAAGATGTCTCATTCTTTGCAGGAATGCAACATCCAAATCCTAGGTGAATGTGAAGAGAAGCTGTTTTAAGAGTGATTGGAGAAAAGTAAAGAGGCGATGGGACAGAAGCAGTGTAACAAATACACAGTACTTCTGAAAGAGAAGACATTTGACGTACCAGAATATCAAACAACTAAACATTAGGTTATAATTTTAAAGCTAGTTAGTGAGCCACTTAATATGTTACCCTGAGTTTGGAAAGTGTTAATTTTTAAAAAAATCAGACTTGGATAAGCAGTAGGTCTTTGTTCTTAAACCAGCACAACACTAACAGTGCATTTCAGTGCCAAAGTATCCCCTATAACTGTTGGCAAATAAATGGGCTTATATCCTTACCATGGACTAACCATACGTCATTTTGGAACTCTCAGATGAAGGCCTGAAAAGCACCGACTTGAAATCAAGAGGTCACATTTGCTGAAATACGTGCATATTATGACTCAGTACATGATCATCACAAATCATGATATATTTGGGTCCATTCTCTTCCCTTCCCAGAGCAACAATAAGAGATCAACATATGAGAAGATGACTTACATGATATAAGGAATTTACCAGTATGGGATAACTTCCCACAGCTCTTCCTGAGTATTTGGCATATAACCAAGAACAAAAACGCAAGGGAGAATGTTTAGGTATCTTCTCCAAAGAGCTCAAAAGGTAAACTACTTGGCCAGCTAACAAGTCTTCTATACTTTTCACAACAACTGGATTAATATCTAGCTGGCTAGACCAGTTATACCACTTCCCAGATGGTGTCTTACACATTAGAAACCACTGTTCATTTTTTATGACTTTTTTTTTTAAACGTCAATTCATTTTCTGGTTTACAGAACAGAGTTCTAAAGTGCTGTTTGAATGAACTGGCTAGAAGAAGATACTTAATCAATAAAGAACTTGCATATTCTTCTTTAGCAAGATTTATTTTAAAGTTATCTGTATCCCATGATCAGAAGGTATTAAATTACAGGACAGAATTTCATTCCCACAGTAGTAAAAGAATCTTGAATCTTAGTCACTGAATCAATTCTGTATCAACATAAAATCTGCCAAGTGTGGGCTGTTTAGAGTGAATTCTACTACACATCTAGCAGCCAGGCTAACGCCATCCTCTGTAGACAGAGGGTGGCATAAAACTTCTGAGCAGCTGCTCCTTTTACAGAAATTAATCAAAGACAACGTGTTCTGTAAGTGGTGGCTCTTAGATCACTGACACAGCACGTCAGGATTTACAGCTACAAGGCACCAAAGCATAATGTATTACTACACTGAAACTAGTATTGGAACAGGTATAAAGGGCTAATAGAGTAAATAAAATATGGTTACTTTTTATTTCATCTCACCAGTGTATACATCTAACTGTTATAGAGGCATTTTCATAAATTTTGTCATAGGTTATCTGATTCGGTTTTTTTGTCCTCCTGCCTCATACCTGAAAGCTACAATTAATATTTACCTACGAAATAATTAACTCCGAACACTGACAGATTTGGACATATCTTGCTCTGGAATCTAAGCAGATATACAGAGAAGTTAGTCTCTGCAGGCATTTGTGAGTGCACGGTTAGAATTTTAGCTGTTTAATCACCTTTGCAAAACAACATCAATGGCTGCCTTTCCACATCTGCAAAGTGTCTGCTATCCATTAAGCTGATTTTAGAAGCTTCCTACTATCATTTTTCACATGCAAATACTTCATTCTATTGAAATGACTATTTAATGAATACTTTATTTACTTTTCAATGAATAAAAAAAAAAAAATCTGGCTAATTTTGGTTCATTTTTTCTGTAGCCAGCAAACCACTTTCACACTGAGGACAATCCTTAAAGTGTTACACTACGACTACGTTCAATAATGGCAAAAAGACACTCCCCCCAAAGCTGCTTCTGAGAGAAACAGCAGGAGAACAAAAAGCATTTGGAGAACCCTACAGACAAAATAAATTAGTTTTGAAACTGTTAAAGTCATTAGCATACTTATGAATGTTGAGTATTCTACTTACTAGGTCATTCATATTTGTCTGACTGGCTGGATGAATTTCTTCCAAGAACTCTAGCACATAGAATGTGTATCTGTCCATAAGATGAACGCCAATCCCAAGATCAGGTTGATGCTTAAAAACAACACACAGTGGTTATTGGGCATTTGCAGGAGAGAACTCAGTGTTTAGGAGAGGCAACAGAACGTAATAGCATGTTACAAAAGCTAAGCATAATTTTTTTTGTTCTTCGGCAAATTACACAAAGAAAATGACTAGCCATGAAGAAACATATCGTTGACAAGCTGAATACAGTTTATCTTCATTTTTCTAGACTATACCCTGGTAATCTCCATGTTTGCCAAAAAGCAGGGAACTCCGTCTTCTTAATGGTCCAGTACAGATTTGTGGGCTGCCCCAAGCTTCTTAGGAATTGGAAAACAGGGCTGGGAGAGACAGCTTATCTTACAGCACTGTGCGGGTTCAGGTAATCCTGACCTGCTGGTTTTGGTCTGGCTAGGATCTCTCTCCTATCACTCCTTCTGTCATTCAGCCAGCATATAATTACAGCAGGTGAAAGATAGTGGGTATTTTTTTTGTATATCAAGTGTAAGAAGTCCTAGATTGAATATTCCCCAAACATATCTCTCAGTAGTCTTCCCATAAAATTTCTTCCTATCTTAGGCAATGCATAAATTGGCCAGCAAGCACAGAAATCCATTGTTAGCCTGGTTCTTTGGGACAGCAATCTAAAACARGCAGGAAAAGTACACTTACAAGTTTTGTCAAAACCACACTTTGTAACTAAATACCTTACACATTCAGCAATTAGAAGGGAAACTTTTAGTTAAAAGTCAATAGGACCTGTGCTTTTAACTCAGGCATGCTGAAAATTGTCTTCAGGATCACAAAAATCTACTTACTGATAAAGAATCTTCTCCAACTTGGCTGCTAGCCAACGCCATTATATTAGGTGAATAAAATCGTTCATACATGGATGCTCCTTGACAAGTATCAATAATAAACAATAATTCATTGTACCTGAAAGAAATAAAACAGCCTCCTTGCCCATCTCTCTTTAGATTGAAACAACATAGACATACTTTGCTTTTTAGTCACCAGGACAGCTGCTAGGAACCTAAGAAGAGTTCACACTAATTGATTGTAAGATGTGAGTTTAGTCAAAGCAATACATTTGAGCAGCTGTAACCGCAGGAAGCTGAAAACAAAAATTAAAACTCTTCTTTCTGAATGCAAACTTTCATGAAATTTTACAGACAACAGAKAGTATCACTGTTGAAGGTAAGCAAGGCCTACCGGTAAGACTTCAGGCATGTTTGTGAAATACAGTATTTAACCTCTAAATAATGCTTTTTTCTTACCTTCTTTTCTGCCACATTTGTTCAAAGGCATCAGCAAGTTCTACATTTGTGATTTCTTCAGAATCTTGAAATTTTAGGAAACCATTTCCACCATGGCCTGACAGAAAAATCAGAAGTTAGGCAAGTGTGTAGGTTAGAGGAAGATATTCAGCCTGGTTGACCATTTTTCTAAAAAAGGGCAAACGCAATTCTCCTTCTCCAAACAGACTCCAGCAAAAGAAAATATTAGTACAGTAAGAACAGTACACATACATCATTTAAACTGGAAACTGTACTTGCTAAGTACTGCCTCACAGGTTTTTTCTTAATTAGTATGACATGCTAAAAAAAGAAAAAAAATCCTTTTATTGATCCTTTTGTTTGTTTGGACTCCTGATGGGTTTTCCTGCTTTCAAACAGGCCCATCCAACTGAACAACAAACATCAATAAATTGCATACAGAAACCTGTAATTACCTGTCATATATATTAGAATATTGCTTCTGTCATCAGAAAGAAGACGTTTAGATCGCGGTGTGCTTGGTGGGATTCTTCCTGTTAATACACGCAAGAAATTTTCAACAGTAACCTATGAATAGAAGCATAAAGTAATTTTCTAAAGAGAAAAATATTGATTAACAACTCTAGGCTGGGTTACATAAATTAAATAATGGAACACTAAAATATGCAGTGTATCTAACCAGATGTAATATTGCACGGTATAAACTGCATAAACAGACGTTTTCTGTTTAAGGTTTTACTGCAGGTTCACAATCATATGGTACCTTTTACTTTATCCCACTAACATCAGCCTGTTGCTTTATTATATCCAATAAGTCTACTGCCATTACAATTTCTAAATACATTTTCATTGATCTGAAAACCTGTCAGCACATAGCTTTATTCTGCCAAAGCTGCTCATGTACTCACAAAATGCTCCAACATTAGTGTGTGTTACCATGGAAAAATAAAAGTTTAAATTCCCTCTGCAACTCAGGAAAGGAAAAACAAGATCAATTTTGGTTACATAAGTAAGTCTTTGAGCGATCAGGTAAGACCCATCTGGATGGTGATTGTAAAACATCCTATAAAACACCACTTCCTCGTCATGCAAATGTACACAGCTCAAACGCTAGCAACAAATCCATACTCAGGAAAACATGATGAAAATAACATATCTCTATTTCAGTGTTGTATCTTCACTTCTTTATACAGAGCTTCAGAGAAATAAAACATCTACTATATACCTCAATATGCTCCTATAAAGCTTTAGTAATGATTATATAGCACTATTAAACCATGCAATCGATGTCCAATTTAAGATCAACTGGTAAAGACACTGTCTGTTTGAAGGAATATTACACAAAGTGAAAAGGTGATAGAATGCAGATTTCTATATAGTAATTACTTTACAGTAATGATTAGGTTATGGCTTTTGTTTTACTTTGATAAAAGCATATGCTTAAGATTAGAAATTTAAGTAGGTCTCCCTAATAAACATTTCACTTGCATGCCAGAAGTTTCACAGTGGTGTTAAGTGTTTGCAAGATGAGACACCAACCAGCCATTTCCAAAGAAGAGAAATTTCAGTAATAAATGTGTATTCCTAACACATACAAGGAGTTCCATAAATTCTTTTAACTGTGGAGATTCCGTTATTTAAAATAGCCAATACACAACACGTTTCTAGTATAATAAATTTTAAATACAAAACTGAGTATCAAAGGGGGGAGGGGCGYGTGTTTTAAACCTATCAGTTGATAATAAAAGCCCAGCCCAAAACCAATAATGTGAATAGAAAGACTTCCTCGGCTTCACAGATGATGTATAAATCTTTAAACCAACACTAAAAACAAAGACCCAATGATTTATTTAAAGCGCAGTCACCTCATAGCTTCTGTAATCCACTTCCACATCATCTCCATAGACATTTAGCTCCATGTTTTTATGACTAAACACAGTAGCTGGTTTGGGATTTCTGGGATTACATGCCATATCATCTGCTAGCATCAGGACAATGTGACTATGGAAAATAAGACAAAAACATTTCAGCCATTCAAACGGAAATTACAACAACACTGTCCCATGATTACAACAGTAGCTTATAACATTAAGACGATTCCTGGAATTGTAAGTGAAACTTTGCTTAGTTATACCCTATTTCCTTATGTACATCCTCACTATTATAAAGATACCACACATGGAAATTCACCTAGCTGTTATTTATCTACAGGATTAAGTTAGGACAAAGATGAGCACAAGAGTAGTCGACATTAGCAACTTTATGATACAGACTTGCCTGGACCTAGGCTGGCAGAAGAACTCTTTATAAAAAATCTGGAGATTTTTATGGGGCACTAAATCATTTCATGCAGCTCCACAGAAGAAATCCCAGCCTGTTTGCATGCTCTCAGTCAGATCAATTAAAAAACATTATGACAAATTTTAATTAAATTTGAGGAGCTTCTGAATATTTCTCAAGCCATTATACTACATCTGATACACTACTGTATGATTATCTGCGTTAATGGAACTTTTCTGAAGAACAGAAGTGGGCTGACATCAGACATTTTGTCTTCTTCATAGTACCAAGAAAAAAACCAACCCAGCACTTCACAGTACCAAGAAAAAAAACCCAGCACCCATAAAGCTGTTCCAAATTGCATGCAGCCACAGATCTATATTTCACCTGGCAGGGTCAGGTTTGGGTCAAAATATGAAATAACAAGTAGTCACTGGAGGCTGTTAGCACTAGGAGGAATGTGCCAGAGATGTCTGGAACAAGGTGAAGTCAGTCCTTTCCTTGGATAACCCTGTCTTGGATATAGTTTCTCCTGGACTGTGATCTTTGTGTTCTCCCAAACAACGCTTAGAAAAGGAAAGCTCTGTATCGTGCAAAGAATGCTTGCTAATTCAGACTCTCAGGCACACAGTTATAAATTAAACTGTGTCTTCCTATTTAAACACCATTCCTGTGCTTGTCATCATTCACCTATATGTCTGCATGAGCACTTTAAGAGTAAAGTTATTCTTTATTAAGCGCTGATACACCCCACACTGCACAAAAAAAAAAAAAAAAAAAAAAAAAAAAAAAAAAGAGAGCAAGAAATGCTGTCCAAAATAACATATGCATAAATCCTCAAAAATAATCAAAGTAAATTATTTCAATGGGAATAAAATGCTGGCATAAATATGAAGCTGCAATGACAGAAGCCAGAGGAGGACAACTACAGAATAAAAATAAAGATTTTTTTTTTTTCTCCACACATGAACAGCAGTAAAAAACTATTTTTATAGAAGAGTATCATTAAAAGGGATTTAGTTGGAAGCAAGTGTTGAATATATGCCTTGCAGATTTACTGAGATAGTCAGGTGTACACCCATTTTTTGTATTACACTCAGAAGAGAATATTCCAGACTAAGCCATCACTAGGCCTACAGTTTAGCACTGTATTTTTGCTAGGAATGTGTCTATTAAAAAAAAGAATTAATAATCGCACATCACTCAGTAAAAGGTTCTGCATAGTAGTAGTACAGACAGGGGAGCACAAACATGCAAAGTCTGTATACTGTATGGCATTCTCAAAAGCGTATGAAATACCCCACGGTTAAACAGAACCACTGTGTACAAGTGGTTCATACATGCAGCAAAACAATCTAGGTGTTAACTTGCAGCTTAACTGTTAAACCAAAGTAATCTAACCATATATTACATTAATACTATTTTCATGATGTAAAACTTATACTGCATAATGACTCCAGGAATCAAAAAGAATTTCTAGATACATTCTGGCTTTGTTTTATTTTAGCAAAACTTTTCTTTTATGAATTGGAGCATTGTGCCCACATGTCTAACAAACCAGAGCAACTTACAGTTGCTCCACAAATCATTTTGCTAATGAGTTCTGTTGTTGGATGACAAATCTATTTAAACCACCAAATAGACAGAGTTCCATTCAAAATGAGGCTAAACCCCTCAAAAAAAAAAAACCGACACCAAAAAAAACCCAAAAACACAATCCCAAGAATCATGATAAATGTTTATTTTTAAGATGTGATTTGGGGGTTTGTTTTTTTAGTCTTATCAATATTTTGAAGCAAAGAAAGAAAAACAGGTAGAAGAAGAAGTTTCTCTAAGGAAGAAACCCACTCAAATCCATGTAAAAATTGCTGCAAATGGGAAAAAATAGGMATGCTCACTCTTTCTCTGTAGGTCTTCTCCAATGTCTTATTCTTGACCTTAGTCTAAAGCACTGCTGGATTTTTGAGATTAATTTCCAGATCCTTGGGTATGGATAAGAAACAGATCAGGCGACTGAATAACAGAAATCTCCAGCCATGCTGTAGTTTCCGCAGCATTTCTAAAACTGCCACCTATTTTGACCTTAATGGTGAAGATGGATGGATGCAGAGAAGATGCAAGTTCTCAGGTAAGGGTAGAATTAGTGAAAGAATTTCTAAGGTAGTGCCTAGGGCGCCTGTGCTTCAAAGACTATACAGGAAAGAAGACAGATGCTTCTGAATGAGATGTGCAAAAAAAAAAAAAAAAAAAACCACCATATTTCTGTGGCTTTCAGCCCATAGTGCTTAGGCAGTACATTCCCTTGGATTTATAGCCCCGAAATGCTTCCAAAAATTAGGTTTCACCGTCCCCTCTTTCAAAAAACAAGAAGTCACTCTTTTCTTTTTAAAAATAAACATAGGAAACAGGATGATACTGCCACTGCATTCACATTTGAGTGGAAGCTAAGTAGGGACTCCAGATACTACAGTTTTGGACTTCGGCAAAAAAATGCCATACAAATTTAATCCAGCATAACATTTTGCAATGATGGAGTGGGCCATACCTCTTTAGGCAGACATGCTGGAGAAACTACCAGTCCTCTAAACTAACATTAAAAACCAGGACCACCATAGGATTTCCATAGGAGCCTATGGATACATATAGCCTATTATTCAATGGATGTTGGTGCCTAAAATCCACTTCCACAGTTCTGGTACAAGTAAATTGCATTCCAAAACTGCTGGACGGAACTGTGCCAATACCCCCTAGAACTTCCAGTAGGAACACAACTAACAGACACTTCAGAACAGTTCGTTCACCTTCCTAATCCTGTTGTCAAAGAAGGGATACTATTTTAACCATTGTGCTATCGCTAGAGAAGCACAATTTGATGGACAAAGCTTCTGGTTTCTCTAAAAACATTATGCAAAATGGATTTTTCAGGGMTACTTTCAATATGTAGGAGCTGCTTTGTTCAGGGCCTTTTGTTTAGAGACTCAGTGTAGTTGCAGATGTGGAAGTCTTACATTTTAGTACAGTTAGGGTTGCTAACATCTCCACACCGAAAGGAAATTAAAGTACAGCAAAAGCCGTATCTCAGAGTAGTATTGTCATTGCTGAACGCGTTTATCAATTTTCACATTATGCTTTCACCAATTTATTAAGTGGTACATTTTAGTGCCCAGATAGCTCCTCATGTTTTTAATCTAATTAGCCTATTCCAACTGGAAGTTTTATCATATAACGTGTTGCTTTTCCTTTTGAACAATATTGCTGCACTTTTGAATACACTGATGTGATCACACCCTTCCTTTTTACTTTTATCCAGTTAAACTGGGAAAAGAAATGTATTTTTATACTGCTTCAGACAACAAGAGAACTTTAATACCACATTTGCAAGGAATTGTATTCACCAAGATTCCCTCACCTATCAGGAATGCCCAGTCTCTTGACACTTCTGTATACTGAAAGAGTATTTGCCACATGACGATAATTAAACCAGAATCGAGATGTACACACCTTGAATTTTTAAGAAAAAAAAAAAAAAAAAAAAAAAAAAAAAAAAAAAAAAAAAANAAACAACATATTAGATAGTGCAAAAGATACAAATTGGCCTGGCACATTGCATCAGAAGACTGTGATTACAGGAATATCAACAAACTAGTAACAAATCAGAAAGAACACAGCAACACCAAGAAACTCACGCTATAAGCTATATAAATCTTTGTTGTACCAAAGCAACAAATGCTGAAAATAAAAGTTTAAAAAACCAAGCATTTTCTTAACATACTGACTCATGAAAAAATTGTCATAAAACCCAACTAAGTGTAGAAAGTGACACTTTAGGGAATAATTCAGCAATAAGAAGTGGATAAGCTAAATTTTTTCATTTGCTTTCTCCATATCAAATGGAAGAAAAATCAAAGGAAGAGTTCTCATCTCAATAGCAAACCCATTCTGGGAGCATTCTTGCACAAAGGCATAAGTGAATTCATGCAGAAGCCACACACAAGGGAAAATACACTAAGGACATTTGCATTTAAGGAGTCAAATATAACAAAGTAAGAGCTAAGTGAGCTGTAACCAAAATCTGAATACAAACTCTCAAAAATCTCAAAGGAGTTCAGGTCCTACTGTTCTAACAGGCGACGGGGTGGGGATCAGCCATTCCTGTACTTAAACTATTCCTTAGGTCACATATTATTTAATCTGTCCTCAAAAACCTCAAACCAATGAGATTTCAAAAACCTTCAGAGGCAATCTGCTGTACTTCCTTACTAGCCTTATCATTGTCCTTGTGTTTAACTTCAGTTCACTACTTTTTGTTTGTTCCACACCAAGGACAACAATTCTCCTTTGGAGACAAATTTCCTTCCCTTTTTCAAGTCTTTCAAACAGACAAAGGAAGAAGCATTTTAGAACAGGTGACTTTAAAACCACAAAAATAGAGAAGCAGRAACAGGCATTTAAGACAGTTTTTTAATTTTTCAGCTTTAAATGTACAGCTCTAATTTAAATAGAAACATCTTCAAGTTACACTATGTAACATCTTTTTCTCTAGCCTTTTCATAAAAAGAAATGAGTAGTAGCTTAAATAATAATAAAAATTCAGCCTGAAAGGATCCCCTTGTGTCTCGATCATCCCATCAGTTAGGAATTTCAAAAAAGCCCACGGGAATCAGTCCATGAGAACATTTGCCTTTCAGCAAGACTTAAAGCTCTGAAAACTAACTGTGGCCAATCTAGCTGTGACATTTCAAGACATTATCATCTGCCCCTTTCCTCCATTACCTCCCTTACAGCACAGTGGAAAATGTGTCTATGCTTTAAATACAGCTATTCACACTGCAGCATATTAATTCAAATGACTGATGAGGTGGGATTGCAGTACGATCCCAGGCTTGAAGTGCCTGACAGCAGTAAAACCCTCCCTATTTTACTGCTTAAAAAATTAGTAGCAATTGTTATAAAGCTTAATCGTGAACTACTGAAAAAATACAACCAGCAGAGAATCTGTTGAGGACAGAAAGTATAGCTCCTTGGACCTAATTTTCCACTTTCTTTGTGTGTTTTTATGGGTAATAATAAAAGCACCTGTTTGTTAATAGTATTAAAGTAGTACTTGATGTTTTAATAGTTTCAAGTTTGTACATTGTAGAATATAGAAATTAGTCCTTCTAATTCAATTAATTACTGTTAACTTTCCTTTTCTATTGCTCAATTTTAGTATCTGGAAAACAAACAGCTGCTACTGAGTAATTACAATAGTGTTCTGAAACAAATTAGTCATTAAGACCTGAATTGTGATTAAGAACCGATTGTGTAGCATGATCCAAAGCTAATAAAAGATTCATGGCAAAGAAAAAAAAAAAAAACAAACCTAGGATAAGAACAGTTGATCTAAAAATTATGTTGCCTGAATTTATTTTATTCTAAGCCTGTTATCACAAGTTAACAAACTGAGTAAGAACAAAAATCAGAAATAAATTGTACCTTTCTGGTCAAAGAGATATACTTCTCTGATATCAGAATTACACTTTTGTTCAACATGCAGTATGGTAATTTAACTGTTTTAATGCTGTCACAACTTTTGTTTTATTAATCCTGCCATGTAGCTAGACGTTTTGAGTGCTTGAAATGCAGTCATACTGAAAAGGTAATTTTATTATAGTGTAATAAATTTGCAGGGACAATTTCAAATGTATTCATTTCCAAGTCTTTATCTTTCTGTTTCTTTCAAATGAACAGAATTCTTGCGTGAGTGTTGCAATTATGGCTCCCAATGAAAAATTGGCAACTTCATTGGAAGAAAACAACCCGGACCACACTTACCAAAACTGCCCAGTTATTTGTATGTCCACTTCTAAAGAACTGTTCTGCTTGATCCTGAAAGATGGAGAAAATACTAGATGTTTTTCAGCAATAAGAAAGAAATGACCGCTCATGTTTTTGTTGTTTCAACAAAACAGTGTTCAATGCATATGTTTACCACACCTTAACACTGAATAAACCTTACAAAAGCTTCAAAAGAGGTAGTTTTTCTTCTTCTGTTTTGCACATTTCATGCAAGCTAATTGCTCCAAATCTTTCCCTGAAACTTGCTAAATAACAAAGGAGAAAGAACTATTAGTCACTTTCAGCTTATTTAAAACAAAAAGCCCACACATCTCTATTCCAAAGGACACTCCAAGAACAAAATAAAATGATTTATTGACCTACAGTTTCTTCCGTAATGAGAAAAGGGGCTTGGATTAATTTCTATTTTCATTGTTCCTCTCATCTTTTCAAAAGCAGGTAAGTGAATCTGCAATTTTAATCCATTTTAAATCCCAGGTGGTTACATTTATCTTCCAAAATCAGGAGCTATGACAACAACAACCTTCTCTATAATCTGTGTCATCCATAGCTTCCACCATGCTTTGCAGAGGAGAGGGCCCTTTTTCTTTAACAGATAGCATAAATCAGGACACAGAAAGGGGATAAGACTTCCCAGAGGTAAGGGAACGAGTCTGTCACAGGACAAGAATCCAGACTCGCTGATTCTTAATCAGACTGTTAACTCTCTGAGGGGTACTGGGCTGATGCCTGTGGTCTCACACAAAACACATCGTAACAGAAAAAATGTTTGTTAAAATATATGTAAAGCATACCGTACTTCAAGTAGCAAACAATTTGCAGTGTAATCAGTAATCCAAAGTCTCTAAAAATATTTCTATTGGCTATTTTTTGTCCTRTTTGTAATTAATTTCAAGTATAACAATTTGTTAATAAAGCAAACAACACTCCAGATGTAGTGTGGGCACTGTGCAAAAAGTATAATTAGCGAAATGTGAAATTACTCCCACTTGAGAAAAAAATATTATCTCCTTCTGTGTGTAAAACCCCTCACACCTGCGAGAAGGGCACACGGCAATCAAGCCCAGGTGAGCCCGGGCAGCTCGACGCCTGTGAAAGCGCCCAACACCCCACCCTGGTTTTTAACCGAAGAAACACATAACTTAGCCAGCAAATGTCCGGAAAAGGAACATAAAACACCGACTACTGACAGTTACATTGCGTAGCCAAAAAGAAACCGCGTTTCAGAAACCTGAAAACGTATAAAAAAGTTGGGGGTTTTTTAACTGTTCAGTTTAAACAAGTYACACGTGCCTGACGAGCCCCGTTCTTTCTGGGACGTACCGCATTACAGCCTATAAAACACTAAACCCCCACGGCCGGGTGGGCAGCCGCCAACAGCCCCGCGCGTTACGCCCACGGCGCAGAGCGAGGCGAGGCGGGGCCGGGGGAGGGAGGGCCGGCCGGCCGGCCTGCCCGCCTGCCCGCCCGCCCGGGGAAGGCAGCGCAGCGCCGCGCAGGGCACCGTCCGCGCCTCCGCCCGGGAGAGCCGCTCACGGACTGCGCCCGTTGAAGCCAACAAAACCCCTCCCAGAGCGCCTCRGGGCAGCTCCACCGGCGCGGCCACCGGAGCGGCGGGCAGCCGAGGGCTCTGCCTGCGGAGAGGAGGAGATGGGGAGAACCAGCAACATAGAGCCTGCGGCGCGGCCCAGCGCCGCCCGCCCTCTCTCCCCGCCAGCCGCTCCCACCAGCCTTCGTACCTGGACGCCGCTGGCGAGCGCTGCGCCGCAGCACCCCAGGGCCAGGACTGCGGCGGCGCGGACCCAGCAGACGGCGGGCACTGCGGCCGCCATCTTACCCCGCCTCCTCCGCACCGGTCCGGCCGCCGCAACTGGCGGAAGGGGAGAAGTGGCGTCGCGGAGCATGCGTAGACGCCGCTTCAGGGCAGGGAGCGGTGCCATCGCCTGCCCTCTCAGCAGTGTCCCCGCCGCGTTTCGTTCTCTCCCGGCGCTTGGAGGAAGGTTGTTTAGCAGGAATAGTGCCCCTGCTCTGAGTCACGCCAGCCGCTTAGTCACGTATCAGAGCTCCCCTGGCGTCGCCAGCCCCTGGAGAGCTCCCTTTAAACTTGATTTTTACAGAGCTGAGGCAGTAATGGTAGCAAATCCCACCATTGCCTTGAGCATACATGTTCGTTGTGGCTCTGTTGTGAGTTGTAATGCAGCCCTACCCTGACCTCGGCCATCCCTCGGAGAGGCCCAGCTGGTGGTATAAAACACTGTGGCCTTGCAGCTTGTCTTCGGCTTGGGAGGCTCCTGGGGGTGCGACAACGGCTGTTTCTCTCAGCCTTCTACCAAAAATACGCTCGCATCACTGGGCTTTGTTGAAGTTGCCACGAGGGCAGGGTGGGGGGTGTGCTGAGCTGTGGGCCAAGGGTGGCCTCAGGCCTTGGTGGCTGCAGGGCAGAGCTGCCTTGGAGAGCGAAGGGGAGAGCTGGGGAAAGGGACCACCTTTTGTGGGGCAGAGAGGGGGATCTGAAAGTAGATCTTTTGTCAAGGTGCCTTGCTACAGCCTCGCCTTTGGCACGTACATCCCTCAGAGCCGATGAATCATCAGATTCTTATTTCAATCTATTGAACCACTTGGTATGATTCTTTTATTTCCACTAACTCATCCTGTCAACACCTTTGTTCAATTGCCTGATGCCTTCCATTAGTGAAGATTCAGAATCTGCCCTGAACCATAGAAGCTATTTCTGGCTCCGTGTACTTGTCATCAGTAATGACTTTCTCAGACAGAAGCATATTTCCATGTATTGATGTTGGAATTTCAATAACATTACGTTTGCTGTTTGAAAGCATCACTGGTTTCCTCGATAAAAATAATCACCTTTTGTTTTTGTGCCTAAAGCTAATGAACTTACTCCCTTTTGAAGACTATTGCCACCAGCTCCTGTTGTGCCTGAACCCATCTCCTGCGTGAGCCATTTATGAACCTACTGAGAAGGGCTATGGGTGTCTGTGTCCCTTGGTGCCTGCTTGTAAGCTGCACTGTTTATCTTGTTCCAGAAAACTAAATGAATTTAAGACTAGGCCAAGCTTAAGCTTTTTCCTTGCCCTTTCAAATGCTTCCACTTACGTCTCTGCTCATTCTCAGATGTGTTCAGGTTGTGTCAGTAATTCTAAAGGATAGGCAGCTATCTTTCAGAGCATGTACTCATGCAGTTTTATAAACTGGTCCGTTGATTCATGYGCTTTGACTTGGATAGCTGCTCATTACCTTTCAGCTCCCACGTGGAGTTGGTCAGATAACATGTGACAAATACAGAAGGTCTCAACTCTTTGACTAAACTTCTTTCTGTTAAGCTTAGTTCTTTGCTCTTTGCAGTTACTACAAATATTCATTCTTTGGTATCATGCATTTTGGTCAACAGCTTTTCCCATAGAAATAATGTCATCAGCTGTATCCTGATGATGCATCTTTGAACCAGGCATAAGTCCTGATGTTCGTACCGAATGAAAAGTTAGGTCAAATGTTACCAAAAGGTAACTTCAGCTTACCAAGAAATATCGCTGACATGAGCAGTAATGAACATCTTTTCTGTGAATAAAACTTAAAAACATCCTATTCACTTAAAAACTCCTGAACCTTCTGAAATCTGTATCACAGGAGACCTTAATTTTGTCATTCTCTGGAATACTTGACTTTGTAGTTTTAATAACATTCTTTTAAGGTCACTGTGTATGATTCGCTACATAAGAAAAAAGGAAATGAAAAAAAAAAAAGCAAAATTTCTGTCATGTAGCATTGGAATGATGTAAACATAGGTTATCACCTATGGACTCTACAAGCAGACATTTCCTACTTGTGCTGAGCAATTAAGAACTGTAGCAAATTCTCCTTACATGGAAGATCACTTGTAGGGGATGAGATATTTAAAATACTAGGTTTCACCAATAGTCAGAATAGTTTAAGCACACTTGTCCAGTCAATATTGCTGCTATTTCTCATGGGTTATATGTAGTTGGTTCTGCAATCTACAGGAAGGTTTAGCTGGCTCTTGATGTAAAAGCATAGCTGCAAACTCATCAGTCTTGTGTCACATGCTGTGTGCTGCAGTGTGTGAGCAATGTTTGGATCAACTAGTCACACTGCAGGTGTTACTCTTTGCTTTTAGGTGTTCAGGTCATATTGCTGCCTTTCCATCCCAGGGCAGAGACAGCACTGAGTTAGGGCAAACTCAGTTTCACAAGCTCATTGGAATATTCCAAAAGAACAGCCATTATTCCCTCTGATTTATATGCTGCGTAATACAGTGCGTAGTTCACTTTTTTAGATCTGTCTCTGGTTTGCCTTCTGGATTCCCTTAGCCTGCTTGAGTGTATTTTGTAATGGATCTATTTCTTCTTCTACTTCTGGCTTTTATTTCTTTACAATCTCAGCCTTTCATGGGCTTTAGTATTCATCAGACACGCATGAGTGTGCCAGTGCTTCAGGCATTATTCCTGGAGGTGGTATCACTTCTTTTTTTTTCCCAGTAAGATAGTACCAAAAGCTTTGCCTTCATTTTTTTCATCTTTATTCCCTTAGGCAGCTCTCAGTACAGACTTGGTGTTTGTTTCTGTGCCTGTACAGGATTTTTTTGTCTAGAAATTAAGCTCTATGCTGTCTGCTTCTGTTTCTTCGTTCTGCTTTGTTTTCATGCTAATCACAGTATTTTTCATACTCTGAGTCTCTTTAGCTTGTTTCTTGCACCTCATGCTGAGTAACTAGAAAGGACACTAAATGTGTATCCCAAAATGATTTGTAATTAAAACAACTGTTTAAAAAGCTGCTGTAACTGCAGCTGGTATTCACATTGGTGCACATATTAGTGCCCTTCCAGATTCTTTCCTCCTCCGGCAGGTTGCTCAGGCCCTAATTCTCTAATCTATACCCTCTAGAAATTTCCCTCTAAGAGCCATCTGTCAGCTTGCTCCTGTCCAGCATGGAGCAAACAAACCTAGCCTTCCTCTGAGGAGGGGCAGCAATCCCAAGTGTAACCCCATAAGCTCCTAAGACAGGGATTTGTGCCTACTAGAGTTTACCTGACACTTTTTGACCACAAACTTCTTTTTTCTATACCAAAAATACCAATTAAATATCTTTAATTTTGTTGGTGTTAACCTTGATTATACTACCTGTATGTATCATAGTGTATCTCTTCCTTCTATACTCTTGATCCTTGTTCTGTGTTTCTTTTCCTGTTTTTATCAGACTTGTATGTACTGCATGATAATTTTCTACTGTAGAAGATAAAGAAATATACCTTTGGCTGTATTTATTATGCTTCCAAAAGAAAAATGAAAAGGAACTCTTGCAATGAAGTCAACAAGACTGATTCCTAAGAAATCATCAATAATAGCCCAACTGTATTATCTCACTAAAAAAATGCAGATTTATTACTTTCTTCATTTTGACTGTCAATACAATAGATTAAAAAATTTGTACCAACCAAACAAGTCTATTACAGTTTGGTATCTGAGCTAATAAAATGGCTATCTTCAAATATGGAACCTGAATGAAACAACAGTAATCAAATTAGTGATTGATCTTATTAATTTGGGTTTTTTTCAATTTCTGTTTTTTCAATTCTGTTAGTACAGAATATTTGTACTGTGAAAAGATTTACAATAGCAAAGTAATACTGATAAAAAATATGCAAAAGGAATATGGTGAGAGTAATAGATACTGTGTTTATCAATAGATTCTTTTTGAACACTGGCTAAACACATTAGAACCTACACTTTTGTTCATCCATGGCATCAAGTTGCTTACCTCTACATTGGAATCAAACTAGACAATATTTTTTACTGTTATTTACAAAGTGAGATTATAGACATCATTTTTTACAGTGCCTTTTGAGGTCAGAATAGAACACAGGCAAAAACCTTGAAACCTACAATGAAATTCAGCTGACATTTGTTCTTAATGAATTAACCATCTACCTTGTCATCAGTTCTGTTCTGTCATTAATGATGCAAATATCACCAGGCATGGAGTTTCCATAATGTTGAATTGTGTAATAATCCAGTATTTCATTTTCAGAAGACATGAGGTTACAAACCATTCCAACAGCTTATCCTGTTGGTAAAATAAGTAAAATATGAGAAAACAAAATGTGAAAAAAGAGTAGCAGCTTGTTTACATAGTTTGTTAGGTATAATGGCAGTCATGAAATATGAATGCACATCACACTTGGTCTCAGTGCATCAATATTTTTCTCAATAGAAAACAACGCTGAAAACTTTTGTCAAAACATTCTCATTTATTAAAATAACAAAATATGTAAAAAATAGAGCAGTAAAAAAAAAAAACTTTTATCTTTTTTAAATTACCCTCTCCATTGTATTTTTTCCATTAATATTTCAAAAGGGTTCTTTCTTAAATAGAAAATTAATGGGCTTCTTAATTAGGAACAAGGTAAGAACTTTAATTAAGTTGCCCTAAGTAAAGCGAAGTTTATAACCATAGTTTTACTCTTGATTTCAAGCAGTGGATATAACACATCATGTCTTAGAATCATTAAGAAGTCATCATTTTTATTCCACTACTAGTTCTGACATCTCTGTGATAAATCTGTTGTGTGTCCCAAACACACCAAGTGTCTGAATGTCTCAGGAAAATCCTCCCTGTAGTGAATGAGCTGAAGTGGTCTCAGCTCTGCTGGTTAAATTAACTCAAGTAAAGGGCCATGTTGCTGATGGACTCATTTTAGCTCTCAAACAATTACTTAAAGCTATTGTGTGTATTCTTAGACTGCTCTACAGCCTGCAATCTATATGTATCCTTTTGTCTTCCAAGTGATTTTCTTCATTTGCAAGCAAGGGGTTTTTTTACTCCATTGAGGACTACTCATCAGCTATATGAGAAAACAAACACAAAAGTTTTGAAAAAGGCTGAATGCACATCAGCTTTACCTGAAAAAGTATTAGATTTAATATTATGAAAATTGTATTAGAAATAAGATGTACAGTGAGCACTGAGCCAACTTTAAAAAAGGTTACTCATACACCAAGTACAGTAACATTGATTAACATTAAATATTTGAACAGTGACTAAAACTGAATCCAGTAAATTGCCAGGAAAAGTTATGTAGTTCACTGTGTGATGAGTACTGAAGTGTTACTAGAACTGGTTAGTGGAAGATTGCACTCAAGAAGCAAAATTTAAGATAAATCCCAAAATAGGCCATTAAGAAATTTAAATAAATATTCTCAACAGAAGGAATCATTTAATTTTTAAAAATGTAAATATGCATGATTATTTCTGTTTTTCCAGGAGTTATGGGGTAGAGTAGATCAAAACAGCCCAAAAAATTTGTAGACAAAAGCCCACTTGTACTTTTTAGAGTAGCTGCTAGGCTGTGAACAAAAGTGGCAGTGGATCAGCAAACCTTAATCATTTCCCTAACTACTCAAACTGTGTAAAGCAGAGCATCTGATTCCCTCTTTAGCTTCAGTTGGCAGGATACTGTAAAAGCTGCTACGGATCAGGTGGAAAGTACTCATGCTGAACTAAGCATGGAGTATCCTTCAATATACTATAAATTCTAACTCTGTGCTCTTTGAAATTAAAAGTACCTATTTCTTTGAGCATATTTACTGGAAGCTGTTCCCAAGTAGAAGTGCCAGAATGACTTCATAAATTGAAATCATAATGCTTGGGAGCCAGATTTTGCTATGATTTATAAAAATGCAATCTTGTTGAAATTTCCTTCTGTGCGGAAGGTCAGTAAAAGGCCTTTTCACCATTACAGTGCTGGCACTCAGTGCTAGGTGGAATTTTACTTAAAAAATTAAATGAGCTATTACTAAGCAGAAAGTCTTTATGAAACCAAATAACACATTCAGCAAGAAAGTAAACTGGTGACTAGGCAATCCCCCAAATACTTGCTTTCTTAAAAGCCAAATTGTGTGGCCTAAGTTGATCAGGATATTGTGCAAACTGAAGAGAACTGCCCGCATGAGAATGCATTCAGTTATGAAATCTATGAAAGTTTTTCTATATTCTGCACCTCTCTCATGAATAAAAAAATCCCAACACTTTCTTTTTACCTGTCTTTATCTTCGTGTTAAGGAGTGTATCCTGATGAGATTTTTCTAACTGAAAGAGACCATCAAGAAAAAGTCCTAGTGGTAACAGGAATTATCAATACATGAATATGTGCCTGTTGTTTCTATGTATCTGTCCTGTTCTATGACCTGAACTAATTGTTTTAGCTGCTAAATATATATTACATGAAAATGTAAAAGCTACATTTACTGCAGTTAATGACCTTTTACATTTTAAGATAGGCATTTGAGTTTACATATTCATTCGAGGTGATTGATTTTTATATGGAGAAAAGACACCAATCAGTCAATCAGTTTCAACTAATCAGTGCCTTAATGGATGCATTTGCAAAAGTATTATCTCAGCGAAAATCATATTCCTGCACTTTAACTCTCTGATAGTTATCAAGGATTTCCTTAAACAAAATTTCTCTCATTATAACATTACGTAAATGCTGGGAAAAAAATCTTGCACTTGGAAAAAAAGATTACTAACAATACTTCATTAAAGAATAACCATTATGTGCATATTTATTAGAGATTTAAAGCATCAGAGCCTGCAATATGTCCCAATTTCCTGGACTGTTCAGTGTGGTAATTTTGGCAGACTTTTGCTTCACCACCCTGACCCAGCCCAAAGGCGTAAGTTCAGGGTCAGTGAAATGGCCAGACTTCCTACAGTTCAGTGAGCCAAAACCCCAAATAGCACAACCTAAGTCAAAACAGACCAGGGATTAATTGAATATATGCCTGTCTTGGATTTTAGAGATTATAAAGGTGACTCAAATCTGCATTTGTGACATCCTCTTTTCATTTTTTAACAGATTATTAGCTTTCTGGCTGGAGGATATGACCTTCTGACAATGGATTAATCAATGGGAAAAAAAAGAAAAAACTTCCTTTTGGAATTCTCAAATCATTCAACCCAAGCTTTTAATAAAAGATCCAGGTTTTAAGCATGTCAAATATGTATTATTTACTAAGGTCTATTAGCTGCATGTTCATATTAAATATATATCTCAACAAAATAATATATATATATTTATCAGGTACAGAAATGTATGCTCTATTTGTGGACTGCAAGAATTCAGGATTGAAGTTTCACAAATGGTACCTTAAAAAGAACAAATTAAGATTATTCTTTTCAGAATAATGACATCAAAATCATGATATGAGGTCAAGGGTACATAACTTCACTTGCTACTTAGCTTTGGGATAAACATGATAATCACTTGACTTTGCTAAATACAAAAATAATAAATGTTTTGCATCTGTACAGCACCTCTTACTGAAGGATCTCAAAGCATTCAGTGTTAATTTCATGTCATCTTGAAACCAGGAGACTTCAAACCCTATTCAAAAATTTGGGGTGTTGCTACTATATATTCATTTTTGCTCTTTCATCTGATTCTGTTTGCCTGCATATTTCCACAAGATAAGGAAAACAATTTCAATTTTTTTGGTTTTTATATATTATCCTGTTATGAAAAGCATTTTTAATACAGATTCTCTTCCATGGATCGATTTTTATCACAAGATTCTAAAAGAGTATTTAAAATTAAGGAGACTGAATATATTTTGCCTGCCTTATATCCTCATCTAGGAACCAGAACAGTATAAGCCATCTTTTCCATTTCCTTCAGTAATTCCGTATCTAGTTACAGTGATCTAAAATTGCCATATTGGTTTTCAAATACTTTTGTGAAATAAATTCATCCGTTAGGCTATTTATCTGCTCAGAATTCTAGAAACCAAATGCATTTTCTCTCTCTGAGGAGATCTTCATAGGTTCATAAATGAAAAATTTGTTTTGGAAAGGGAATATGTCTGTGTGTGTATTAGTAATATTGAATGGTAAAATCAGTCTTTTTCCCAGAAATTGCTCATAACACTGTTTCCATAAAAGAAGCCAACTAGGAAAGATGTACAGCCTACCTCTACAAGTCATGATTCTCTTTTCCCTAGCCCAGAGGCTGAGGGAATAAAAAGTTTCAGCAGAAAGCCAGGAAAATGCAGTAGAATATCATTAATTGTCAATCAACTTATATAGAACAATAAAATGTCAGCTACACTACAGAGTAATTTTAAAAATTCTGTCCAAAACTGATGTGGAGGTGATTTAGCTGTATAATGTAGAGAAAGAAGTAATTTAAGAGATCTTTGAATATTCAAATCTTTTCCAAATAGTACCAACTCAGCTGTAAGCCAGCAACAAAAGAAACAGTAAAGACTATAGCAAAATGCCTGAATCTGATCCATTTGTTATACAGAATATACCCACTACAGAAAGAAAAAAAAAAGAATTATTTGCTTGATGTTATTGCTAATAAATTCATTTCTGGTTTATCAGATACGAAGTATTCAAACACATGGTAAAGTTAATAACATCTTAGTTTCTCACTGTTCCAGTGTACGCTGAGAGCTGTGGAAGACATTTTTAAGACTGCAAACTTCGAGACAGCCATACTTTCAAATATTTTAATAAATCAGACAAGGAAACATGTGATTCCAGTTTTATAAGATAACTTGAATAAAAGGAAATATAAGATACTGACAAGGCTTGCTTCATGAACCCACTCAGATCCAGAATATACAAGGAAAAACATTTGAAGCAAGTGATCACTTTTTCAAATACTTAAGAGTCAAAAGAATATTAATTTTTTTTTCTTGAACATTTATGAATAAATATGAAAGCTGCAGCCACGGAGTTTGTCACTTGTACAGCTGTGTCATTTTATAGTAACCTGCCTCTTCAGACAAGAAGTTCATATAGGAGCGGAACTTTGTAAGAAGTTCTCCTGAAAACAGCTATCCTTAACAAGCTTCTCCTGAATCCTGCCTTGTGTCATGACTCCAACACCCAGCCAGCGTGTATTTGCTTTCCAGAACACAATTGCCTCATCTCTTAAGAGATATTAGTAAGACAGGGCCAGGGGTCCTGTTGAGCACTGCAGTTGAACAACTACTTAGTTTTATTGGATAGTATGACGGGAAAGAAAAAGTCTTGGTGATTCAAGAAGTGCTGATGATCATTAGTAATTTCAAATGTTAAAAACTATTCGGTATCAGGCTCTATCCAATATCAGGCTAAACTCTTTTCCTCCATTTAGCCAAAAGTTTTCAACCCATGCTTTGTTGAATCTGAGTTCAAGTTCAACCATCACATGACAGTTTCATCAACTGTTCTGTTATCTTTGCTAATAAGCCATCTGGCAGGGTGTCATCTTCTACTGAAAACAGGTGTTTGATCCAATTCTCATACTGTCAAGAAAGCATTCACTGAAGTTGTTGACTAAATTCAGGCAATGTTYTTGTACATTAGCAGAAAGTCAGGATGAATTTTGAATTAACATTAAAACATTTCCATGGTTAAAACATTTTCCAATTTCTCTCACATTGTCTCTCAACTCATCTCATTGTATCTTAAGATGCAATTTCTTTATCTTGTCCTTGTTCTATATTCTGATTTTTATCTAATTATTATGTAATGTGCATATTTTAATCTCTATATATTGCATTCTATTCATTGCGATGCAAGAACAAAAAGTTAAATGGATGAGTTCAAGAACCTTTTATTGTTGGAAAAGGACCTACCTCAATCAAAATTAAAATTCCCCCACAAAAAAATTTGTTCCTTACAATAGAATTCAGAGCTGTGAGCTAATACCTGCCTAAGTTACAGCCTTCCTGGGTTTAGAAAAGAGGGTTTGGACAGTCATTTCCCACTTTATTATGAAATATGAAAACCAAACAGAGCTTTAGCTCTAAAGAAACTAAGTTCTTTAACAATGAAACAACAAACACCAGTGGCTGGCTGACATTTTGACAGCTACTGCTTTGTGGCGAATACGGAATACACACTGAATATGGAAATAGGTGACTCTTCACTTTTTACCAGAACACTCCAGTTATTGCCATGATCACTCTCAACAAGAGCACATGCCAACGTTATTCCATTGTGAATCCTAATCATAAAAAAATTGCTATGTCACAAAACAAGGTTTTTTTCTTAACTTTTATTTTATTCTTTGGCATACATGTATAACCTGACCAAAATTAATAGTACTTTTGTTTGACTACAGTGAAACAAAAATCTGTATTTCAGAATGTCCTATGGGCCCTTTCCTACATGAAAAAAGCCCAGTCGGGGCATCCTTCTTGACTCTAGGTGAAAAAAAATTATATTAAACTAACTTGCACCTTTTTCCCTATGACTTGACATCACAATGTGTTGTGCCACTGTAAAGATATAAGTATCAAAAAATGTTGAAGGTTTCTCAGTGTGAGCAATCCCTGAAATCATGATATGACTCTTCTAAGCTGTTCATATAGGAAGTTGGTATTACTTTCAATTCATTTAGCTTTCTATTAAAAAAAAAAAAATCAAGAGCCTTACCTTTTCAAGAGCTGTACTTTGTATCAAGGTGATTTTCAAGTAGGGAAGATTTTCACTGTATGATTGAATACCAGGTTATAGAAATAATGTCGTAAGGCACTGGTCCATTACACCACTGAAATAAAACCCAAATGATAAGTAGCAGGGACTCATACTTTCTAACAATCTTATGCTCCATAGTGTTGCCAGGACTAATAGCTGTGCTTGAATTCTTTTCTACTCTCACCACCACCACCCACAAGTCATTATTCAGTTCAAGCCTATTGTATTAACTGAATTTTGCTGTGTTTCCCTGTGGTTTTCTTTTTTTTTTATTAAGCTACCCGAATTTCCATAGTTCATAAAGAGTAAACAAGATGAACTGAAATTGCTTTATTGTCAGCATCTATTTGGGGACAATTCATAGATTAGAACCTTAAAATCTGTGGTTGGATCCTTAGGACGAAAAGGTAAGGAAATTAAGACTTTATTTGGAAAAAATAGCACAGCATTTCTAAGTCATTCTGAAAATGAAAATTATTTTGAGTGTTTATTAATCAGTTACTGAAAAATGGTAACTGAGGAAAATAAAATCCTCCCAAAAAGCAATTTCTGTAACATTGGCTGGGGGGGGCAGAATTTCACTTTAAGTGACATAAAATAAAAGCAGAAAGCATCAAGAAGCTGTAATGGATCAGACTAAAAGTCTGTGTAAGCCCCCAGTCTGTGTTCTCACCAATAGTGATCAGCAGTCTTAGGGACTGAGTTAAGAACAAGGAAAACCTCTACAGGATCTCCTGCCTTCCATCTCACTGAGGCTTACGGACTTCCTGAGGTGGTAATCTTGAATTTGTTAAGTTACATAATGCCTGTACAATATCCTTATGCTATCTAATTATTATGAGCCAGATCGAGCCTAAGGACTTAAATAGAAAAATATGCATGATAATTGGGAATTATTTAAGAAATGCTAACAAAATACTAACAAACTATGACTGAAAAAAAAAGAAGACAGCACTGATTAAAAAGCAATTTGGCTTGAAAATAAAGATACATATGAATAAGAAAAACATCTGTAACAAATACTAGAAGCTGCAAGAAGTATATGTGAGAGATTTAAGAACTGTAAAAAAAATGAGAAGGGAGACAAAATGAAGTAAAACCCAATGGCCAGACAGGTGGAACAGCATTTAAAAGAGCTGTTTTTCTGAATAGAAGAAAGAAAAGGATCTTAACAATATTATCGGAATATGCTTGCATAGATATAACAAAAGCAATTGGAAGCCTTCACTAAATATTTCTGTTCTGTATATAGAGAAATAATCAGATGATATAATTATACCATAGGATGATGATAAAAAATTCTCCATTACAATTGTAGTCAGGTAAGTTTTATAAATAGTAGCCACTAAAAACAACTGAGTAAATCTGCATATTTGGATAACTTGTATCGGAGTTTTAAAACAGCTGGAAAGGACCTTTCGGGTCTCTAAGAACCCTTGAAATATTTGCATTCTGGCAATATGTTAGACCAGTACTTTAAAAGGGTGGTGGCACAGGGAATTATAGGCCTGTCCATCTAACTTGGGAACTTAGTAAAATACAGAACTGATAAGAACATACCAGTTTATATGGAATTTAATTAATGCTAGTCAATGCCAGTTTTTGAAAAATAGATCCTCTCAGATCCATCCATAGATACTTGTTCAAGAAGGTTTGTTTTGGCTGATGAAGAAAAAGTGCTGATCTGAAGGCATTTATTTAGTGCTGCAGGATATTTTGTTTAGGAAACCTGAATGAATCAAAATTAATGCACATATATTTAATGACTAATTGACTGATCTCAAAAGTGAAGTGTAAATGGGAAATATTAAGTGAGTTTCTAGTTTGGTCCCATGGGCACTGTGTTTTGGCCATGTGCTGTACAACAGTTTTATTGATTACCAAAAAAAAAAGAAAATCACTGGTACCGCTGGCAGATAGCAAAGACTAGGGAGTGGTGACTCACAAAGGGGACAGGTCATTGGTACTGAGCAAGCTGATTTATTGGTTTAAATTGGCTGCAAGCAAATATATGAAGTTATACATCAGAGAATAAAGAGCAGGTGTTGATCCTAGAGTGGAGGAATCTATGTGRGAAAATAGAGTGGAAAGCGGAGCTGCTGGGAGCCTAACCAGCTAAAGATGAACCCCATTGCAACACCAAGGCCAGTGCACAAATTCAGTCCATCAGTGTGAAAACAACAGAATGAGGACTGTGAGGATGTTACAGGCAGGCTGAATCACATCAGTACCTGGCACTGGTGTGACCATTTCTGGACCAGTGTGTCCTGTTTGATGCCTTTGGTGAAGATGCCTGTTGATAAATTGGAAAGAGTTCAGGGAAGGGTCACAAGAATGATTACACTGTAATTGGAAAATAAAAGCTACAGCTATTTAGTTTATCAAAACAAATGTTAAGGAGTGACTTGATCATAGCTTTTTTTTTTTTTTTTCTCTCAGCAGATTGAAATATGCATCCTCAAACTTTTAAGAGGCACAACCTTCTTTCTTCCCTCCTAGGTTTTATTCATCTTGGTGCCACATAAAATGGCAGTTCTGGGACTCAGTGAAAATTAGATCCAGAGATTAGATTTTTCTAGGTAGAATTTTCACTACCTTTCAATTAGTGATTTAATTCACTTAAGTAACCTGTTTAGATATCAGTAGAAAAGAAAAAAAGGTTTAGCAAAGTGGAAAAGAAAGGGGAGGGAAAACAGCAGGTTTAAAAAAAAAGGTTAACAACACTGTAGCGAAAGAGTTCAGGAACAGGTTTCTCATTAAACTGAAAAGATCGTTTTAGCAATCTTGGATTAATTTACACCACACTAGGCACAATACGGGGCTGCAAATAAGTTCTGCATTTACATTAATTTACATTATTATTTCTGGATCAGAAGCATATAATTCAGCATATTCTATTAAAAAGGCTACACGTAACTGTTTTACTTACAGAATCTACAAATTCAAACTGTCCACATATCTTCTTGCACCAGCCTGTATAAGCACATCAATCCAAGGACATCAGTTCTGATTTAATAAAGACATCTAGCAGAGCAGCAGCTTATGTGAAAAATGACAGCCACTAGTGCTTGAACAGGCACTAGACAAAAAACTAGAAGACTCTTATAAAATACTGGGGGACTCTGAAGTGATTTTTGAAAACATAGAACCTAATTAAGCTTTGACTGAAGGCTATGGGTGTTAGGTAATTGGTTTAACCAAGAAGAAGAGAAGGACCAGAACAGCATATTCCAGCTGATCCCATACTAATTTCATATTAGTTCAGCTTCATGTATTTACTGGAGGAACCAACGAGAATGAGAGCGGAATCAGCCCAATGGTATAGGATCCTTAAGAAGTTTTCAAGATGAATTTCCAGAACTGTTATCATTTTGATAGTAAAATTTTGTTCTTTCTACTGTAGCTTCTTCCCCTCCAGAAGAGGTAGGAAGTGGTAGAAGTATAACCAAAGTGATCCTTCAGCCTCACCCTAGTACCACGAAAAGCTGCCCATACCTTCAGGAATGGGCAGTGCTCTGGAGTTCAAATCCATGTTCCACCTCTGTGAACTTTTTTTGCATCCTGTGTTATTTTCTAAGGCAGTAAGACCACTTGATTTCTATCCACACTCTTGATCAGATACTGTTAAATGACAAACAGCTAACCTTCTAACAGCTGCCTTTACGTTACCTACATACCTGAAATGACAAATAACCCAGCTTTGTATTTAGTTAATACATTCTTAATCCTTTGCTGCCGATGTTCTTCAGAGCCTTTGAGAAGCACCCACCTGTGACCCTGTTTCAATATGGGGATTTTGCCAAAGGCAAACGCATAACAAATTACTTCTAGAAGGAGGTACCATATTATTAGACCCAAAAATATCCTTTCCAGATACATTTCACACATTCAGTCTGACAGATTTCCTAAATGGCCATATTTTTTCTGAGGTGGGAATTTCCACAACATAGAATTTGATTTTGTGCAACAAAAATCAGATTAGCTTGAAATCACTCTTTTTTTGAACAATAATTTAGATGTGCATAATGATAATAGTTTTATGGCAGAACAGTCAGAATTTTTATTTTCTGTTAGCATTATCTAACTGAGCAAAATGCCTGGAAGCCTACAGTAAAAAACAAGCATCTCAGACAAGACTTTGCACAAAAATTTTTCACATTCCTGAGGAAGATGCCATGGAAAGCATGTGAAAGGAAATATTTTCTCTATCAATCCAGGACACTGGATGAGATACTAATTTACCCATAAATGTTGAATATATAAAAATATATATGCTGAAAGCCTATAAATGGAATTTGTCTGAGACAATGATAATACAGCTGAATTTTTTTGTATAAACTAAAAAAAAAAAAAAAAAATTAAACCCACAAAATGCCAAAACCAGAGCTCTGTCTTCCTAAATAGAATGGCATCTTCCATTAGCCCTCCTTAGGAAAGATCCTATTTTAAGAAAATATCTGTTTAATTTAATTCAGTGTTCCTCTTGTCAAGCTTCACTTAAGGTCTTTTAAAAGCACTTATATCTCATATCTTTTGATTAGGACATTGGAGCCAACTCTATTTTTTACTCAATGAAAATTAAGATACTGTGCTTTTCAATGCATTTATATTTGGATGTATTAAAATCTTAGCAAGAGAAAGGGTTAAAGCCACATCCAGAGTTCATGGGAGGATGAGAAAGACTGCAGATGAATACTGATTAAACTCTCCAGCGAAGACTAAGGTCTTCCTTAAACATATGAGAAGTGCCAATTCAGTGACATTACTGCAGCTTCCCTAAGTGGACACCACTGGATTCATAGAAAATGGCGCTGGAAAGGATCTTAAGCTGTCAAATCGAACTTCTTTCCAGAGATACTTCAGCTGAAGTGGAGAATAGGCCATCCATCAGTGGACTGCTGCGAARGGACATGAGTGGCTGCCCTTCAAGTGGAAGCTGCTGGGAGTAAGTGGATGACTTGGAAAACCTTCCAGTCCAATTTGTCAGAAGACCATCATGGGACTGCCCCTGGGGCAGCGTTTAGCAGTTTGGGGAATGAACAAGGACTGGAAGCCTCTCCAGGAGAAAGGAAAGTGTCTACATAAAAAGCTGGAGGCAGGGCAGAGGAAAAAGAGGGCAGTTTAACTACAGAAGCAGCAAAACAAGGAACATGACTGCAGCTGAGAGGGAGAAGCTTGTCAAACTGATACTGATCCACAAATCAGACACAAGGGGGAGAAGCTTCTTAAAAGACTCCTGAGAAGACCTATCCTATATCTGAAAAATACTGAGATATGGAAAGCAGTTGCTCACTGTTGTTCATAAGCTTGCACTTACATAACCTATTTCTGTTAGGGTGTGCATCAGTGAAACTACATGGATGTTGTGTTAGAAAAGATAATGAACAAAATTAAAATCTAATTGGAACATCAGACTTGATATAGGACAATTAAGCAACTGAAATAATCTACTCTGACTTCCAGTATGCTACAGAATATCACAGAATCTAACCCCCACTTAGCACTCCTCAGTGCACATCTAGAATAATGTGTCCCGTCTTGGGCTTCCCAGTAAAAGAGAGATGTTGATAAACTGGAGTGAGTTGAGTGGACAGCCACAAAGGTGGTTGGGGATGAGAGCACTTGCCCTTGAGGAGAGGTTGAGGGAACTGCACTTGTTCAGCCTGTGGCAGGCTTAGAGGGGACATAATTGCAGCTCTCCAATGCTTGTGAGGAGGTTATCATGAAGATGGAGCCAGGCTCTTCACAATGGTGCAATGGCAGGCAAGAGACAAATTGAGACAAGGGAGGTGCTAACCGAATAGAACGTTTAGCACCATGGCCTTTTTCACCATGAGGCCAGCCAAGCACAGGTTGCCCAGAGAGGCTGTGCAGTCTCCATCCTTGGAGGTTTTGCAAGATGAGACTAGATAAAGCCCTGAGCAACCTGGTGTGACCTCAAGAGCTGCCCTCGCTCTGAGCAGGAGTTTGGACCAGAGGTGTCTTCAGGTCTCTTCCTGTGACCTGACGATCACAGATGCTCGTAACTGATCATAGTTCATGGCCTCTTACTAGCCCAAAATGTATGAAATGCGTCGCTCTTCAAAATGCCAAAAAATGATGCCAAGGGCAGAGACCGCGGTATACCGGGAAGCTTCCACCACCTCTGTGCTACACCCATGCACAGCCCTCCCCGCACTCGCTGCCACAGCCCTCCCAGCGTGCGGGACGCGCCTGAGGACGGCAAAAGCAGACAGTGCCTCCCGGGGAGCCGGGGTCCGATCTCTCCCGGGGCACCCTGCCCGCGGCTCGCAGCCAGGCACAACCCCTCACCGCCTCCGCTCGGGTGCCTCACCGCTCGGGCGCCTCACCGCAGGCACCCCCTGAAACTTTCCCCGGCAGCCTGCGCTCGCTCTTCCTCCCCGCCGGGGGAAAACGTGCTCTCGCTCCCTCCGTGCAGCGGGGACGGGGAGGCGGGCAGCCTGCCTCCCTCCTCCCCCCCGCCCCGGCTCGCCCGCCCGCGGAAGACTCGCCGAGGCTCCCGCATTGCACCGCCGCGTCGCGCCGTGCCGTGCGCGGGGCTCGGCGCTGCCCACCCGCGCCCCGCCGGCGCCCCCGTCCCCGGCTGGCGGTATGAGCGCCGGCGAGGCGAAGGAGTATCTGGCCCGCAGGGAGATCCCGCAGCTTTTCGAGGTAGGCGAGGCGGAGGGGGGGAGCGTTTTCCGCCCCGTCGGGGGGGTGCTCCGCGCTGGGACCCCGCGGCGGGCAGCGGGCTGAAGGTGGCTAGAAGGACGGAGCCGCCAGAGGAGGCTGCGGCGCGCGTACCTTGCGCGGGGAGCCGCGCCGCGGAGGGCTGGCCCCAGCCCGGGCCGGGGGGCGCTGCCGGGCGACCGCGGCTCCCGGGGCCGCCCGGCAGCGCCCCGCGGGCCGGGGTGGGAGCTGCCGGCAGCCGAGCCGGCGGAGGAGCGGCTGCCCGCTGCCCACCTGCCGTGAGCCTCCGCGGGCGCGCAGGCAGCCGGGCGGCCGCGCCCCTCCGCGGCGCTGCGGGCGGCCGCGTCTGCCCTCCTTCAGCCGCCTGGGGAGGGAGCGAACTTCTGTGTCCGCTGGGCAGAGGACCCCCGGGGCCGCTCTGCCGAGGAATTCAGGCGGGRGGTATCTTTCAGGTTTTCCGCAGATTTTCATCGGTCTGGGAGAAGAAAAAACCCCACAACTGTTTAGTGAGGTTTTGTTTAGCTTCTTACAAGTTACCTGCTGCTAATGGTTGATAATTACTCCTCTGTGAAATGTGGATTTTTTTTTTTTYCCCCCGAATCAGACATCCTGCCATCTATATAAAACACACACACACASAGACACATATGTATTTTCCCTGGTCTGTTCTGAAGCTAGACATTTTTTAATGTATTTGAAAATTACAGGACATAGACCATGCTAATGTTTTACTAACACATTTAGAATGTGAATGGTTTAACAAGAGATGCAAACAAAACTGTTTTTCTGTAGAGGCTCAAAGCTTGAGCTAGCAATTTTTAAAAAATGGTGCATATCTTCTGCAAAAATATATGGCTAGTTGCTGTGATTGGTTAAGTAGTACAATAAGGGCATAGATGCATATAAATTATATCCTATTTTATAAATACAAATGTGTGTAAATAACAATTATTTTATAAACTGTAGATAACATAACTGAGCAAATCCTGAATTGGAGCTATTTATGTTTATTACTAATATCAACTGTGACCCTCAAGTTTATTTGCACAAAAATTAGGAAAAGCAGAAAGGAACAGAAATCATCCTGAAAGACATTTATTGTTAAGAGAAGGTTGGATGCAGCTGTCTTGTGGAGAGGCGAGATGACTTATGTATCACTTTGTCAAGGAAAATCAATTACCATGCGTCAGAGGACTGCATGGGCATTCCTTGTTCCACGCTCCCCGTAATGCCCATAGGTACGATGGGTGCAGAATTAATACTGTAGGCAGGGGTTTTCTAATGGCTGGGAATTTCTGGTCAATTAAATCTGGAAGCACCTATGAACTTTGCGTTTGGGGTTTTTTTCCAATACTGATCAAGATGATATTTGAGTATTTCTTGTAATTTTTAAAAATCTTTTTTTCATTATTTGTGTAAGTGTTGACTCAAGAATATGAATAAGATACTTGTGGGTGCACTGGTCTTTAAGTAAAAGATACGTTTCAGTGATCTAATAGGCTATGCAGAATATGTAACTTTTGGGGCTATCTAGCTTGTGCATTGCTCTGCGTATATTTGCGAGTGGTAGTTCTAAGAAAAATGTAGGGAACTTTTTTACTATTTCCAGTTTTTATTACAGTGCAAGCAGACAAATGTAAAGACATAGCCATGAGCTTCCTGTTCTGAATCATTTTTGTGACACCGGCAAACCAAAATCTTACAATTTTTGCAGGCCTCACTCTCAYGCATTGGCTTGAAATGGAGAGTCTGAATATACAAGGAATATGGGGTTTCTCTGTGTAAAGTAAAATTCAAAGTAAAAGTGCTTGTTTTTTCCTGGCATCTATCATTATAGCCTGTATTTCTTATTTTACGTTGCAGAGTCTGTTGAATGGATTAATGTGTTACAAACCTGATGACCCAATTGAATATTTGGAAAGCTGTTTGCAGAAAGTGAAAGAGCTTGGAGGGTCAGAAAAAGTGAAATGGGACACTTTTGTCAGCCCAGAAAAGAAGACCCTGCCTCCACTCAATGGAGGACAATCCAGGAGGTCTTTTTTCAGGAATGGTAATGTATTAAGTACAAAAATGATTGTATTTCTTGTGCTGTGGCTGGTWTTACATCCACTACTGAAATATTTTATACTTACTTCTATAGCAGATCATGCCTCATTCTGATTTTCCTTAGGCAAAGGACTCAAGGATTCTGTTTCCTTGCATTTTGGCATTTTTCTCCTCCCATAACGGATGCTATGCAGGAGAGGAAATTGTGATCATTTTGCAGCCTAATGATGGATGTTTGCTATGTAAATGTTTAACACATTAGCGGAGAGATTTCTCATATCCTACCTAAAACACTTGCAAAGATAGGGGCAAAGTTGACTCAGTGCACTTGGTTTATATTTTTAGTTGGTCCTTACGGACGACGTACGTAATAACTTCAATGCAGTTACACTAGATTGTTTTTCTAGTTCATATTGGAGCTATATGCTAATTTACTAAATACAATGTAAATGATAAACACTTAGAAGAAGGTGCGTCTCATAAAATCTAAGCAAATGTCATACCAATACCTGTAATTATTTTATTTGTAATGTTAACAAAGAGTCATTAGCTCATCTTTCAGTTGCCATAGTTATTCTTCCTTGCCATCCAGCATTTCATTAAACTAATTAGCTATCTCTGTCTCTGTGTACAACATGTATCACCAAAAGAGGTCTGCTTAATAGTACAGGTTTATCTGCACAATACAACGCTTTTCTTCTCAGAGGCCACTGCTGAACTCTGGGTGCTATGGGCAGATTTTCACAGAAAAGCTGATGTGCTTGTAAAGAAACATGAAAGAGTTTGTGGTTCCTAGTGGTTCCAATTTAATAAATCAGCTAAATAGAGGCAAGGAATATTTAATATAGTAACAGCAAGCACATTGTAAAATTAGGAGATACTTATACTTTATATTTATTTATTATACTTAAATCTGTGTACACAATAGATTTTGAGTTTTCTGTGTATTTCCACAATTCCCAGTTTATCTTACTATTTTACAGTGATGCCTGATAATTCTAACTTCCCATACCGACGGTATGACCGACTCCCTCCAATCCAACAGTTTTCGATAGAAAGTGACACCGACCTCTCTGAAACTGCTGAGCTGATTGAGGAGTACGATGTATTTGATCCTGCAAGATCTCGACCAAAAATTATCCTTGTCATAGGTATGAAGGCAGAGTCATTTTGACAAGATTTTATCTTTGTTACTTTGCGTTTTTATTTGTACAGCAAATACATTGAATGCCTATATGTATTTAAATACAATTTTTCCATCTGCCGTAGCAAGTGGTGCAGCCCAATTAGAGTGCATCAGAAAGTGAAATTGTTAGTGCTGAGGATATAGCATCCCAACTGTAAGCATTTTAGGGGTTACAGTGAGCACCTGTGGTCATGTTCTGTAGACTGGATGCCCATTAGCAGCTGGAGAGCTCATGGTTTGCTTATGGAGCATATCTGCCAGTTTGATTTAATCTGAAACAAACCCGACTCATGCATTTCAAAACAGCTTCACCATGTGAACCAAAGTGCTCTTCCAAAATGTGCTTCAGATCTGAACTAAAACACTATCGTAGATGTACTCAAAGCTGCTCACAAAAAAGGATATTTACAAATATTGGATAAGCCAGCTCAAAAAGGTGAAGGGAACGGTTGTCCTCTATATTTAGAACCTTGAAAACTGATCGGTATGTCCAGCTGGAGTGAGCGTACATGATCACTAGTCCATTGCATTGATAAATTAATCCCTAGATCTATTTGGCAAATGAATCCTGTGCCATCTTCAGGGAGAGTGAGCGATCAGTTAGCATTACTTAATTGTGCTCTCTTCCCAAGTTCTCTCGTGTGTGCTGTTTAGTGTCCTTTCTAGGCAACTCGTACTTTCCAGCCTCAGACGAGCATACTGTTTATTAAGAAATAGCTGCAGTTTAAGTCTAAATCAACGTTTTATTCTGTTTCTGAATTTAAATTCTTTGAATTAGTTTCCTTGTCATCTGGGATAGTTGTCTTTTGAAATTTTACCACCAGGCCTAATTCTCTGATTCTCTGGACTGTTTAAATAGCTACAGCACAGGTGCCAGGTGATGGAGAATCACATTTTTAGTCTATAAAGCCTTGTTCATATTAAAGAGAGATATTGCTTCCGTAACAGAGAATAGTATGTAGTATAATAAAAGAGAATAGAAATGTCTTCTCTGAATTATAGAGTGGGATCTCCAAGAACAGCATGTCCTCTAGGCTCTGCATCCAGCAGGTCTCAGAAATGTGATATTGGACTGTATTGAAAACAGAAAACCAGGCATTTTTCTAGGTATTTGTGGTATGCCAAAAGAATTGCTCAGGCATTTGAATTTTCTTAATCTTTTGTTTCGGAATTACAAATCTCAACATGCAAATCTCTCCATGCACCGTTGAACTATAAAGCTTGAATTAGATGGAGAAATAACACATGCCTTTCTTTCATCTTAATTAATTAGCTAGCCTTCCTTTTCATAAAGGAGAAAAACTGGCTCCTTTTCAGTGACCACAGAAGGCATTGAAATCTGTGTAGCTCTATTGCAGTAGAGTGATGAATGAAGGTTTGATCTAGGTGAAGTAGAGAGAGATTGACTTTCACCTCTGGATCTGAGTGCAGGGGTATTTGAAGTGAAATCCTTGAACGGCAGCATATAGTGAACAGACCATGGATTTTACAGAGCTTTTCTTTCCTCCATTTATATAGGGAACATTGCAAACATTCCACAAAGGCTATTTTACGTTTATTTTCCAACTGAGTGTCTCTGAATCTGTCTATTATAGCGTGATCTGATAGAAACACAATACTGTATGTAGCTTAGCAGCTATTGTCCAATTTTGTACAGTATCAAGAAAATTTCTCTCAAATTCAACTTTCTATTGAGAAAGCACATAAAAACACACACTGGAAAGAATAAAAGAAAAACTAATATACTGAATGAAAGAGAGAAAATGAAAAAAAGTGTACTATTAATTTCAAGAGACAAATATTGTACGCAAAAAATGTGTTGCATATTTTTCAGTTTGCGTAAAATGCCAGCGAAAACTTCAGTTAAGCAAGCTATTTATGTCTAACTAGTGATAACTAACCATACTGCCTGGCTCAGATGGTACTGGTCCCATTCATTGTTGGGGACTGAAATGAATAGAAGTTGAAGACCTGTCTTCTGCTTCGCATATTAGTTGAACTTTTCTTTAATAATGCATTAGCCCAAGATCTTTTTAATGCTTCCATAAAGGTTTTTACAACTTCCTTGCTTTATGAAATCTGTCATCCTTATAATGAACCAGGTAGCTCCAAGGCAAAAGAGAACTCGCTTATAAAGGTGGGGGTTTTGTTCTTTTTCTGTGTTTGCAGAAAAGTCTTCTGGTGAAATGTAAAGCTACAAAGTGAGTATGTGACTGGATTTTAGAAAAATCAGATGGAACCAGCCAGGATGGCACACATCTGAATCACTGGAAAATTAAGTTTCTAAGGCATTATAACACTAGGAAACTAGATTTTGTTTAAAAATGTGCTTCCTAACATATTTTGACAAACACATTTTTACTATTGTTACAGCCTGAATACAATGATCTTAAAAAATTAATTACCTGGTGTCATTAGCCCCATAGATCAGTATGTTTTTAAACTGCACTTAATTAAAAATATTGGTTAATATTAAAAGAATATGTTTTCCTTTTATAATCAAAGTTTAAAGGATAGATCAAAGATAGTCCTGTCAGCAGGCGGCTGGCCTGTTGATTTGTTAGATCCAGTCCACAGCTAGATTTTAAAATCAAAAGTCTTTTCAGAAATCTTATTACTACATGAATTTATTTTGAATTTACAACAATATAAGCAAAACTGAAATTTTGAACTTCCATTGACAAAACTAGATTAAAACAACTGCTTTAGATGCTTTTTGGGCATACAAATCTTCACTTGAAACGAGTTAGCAAACATAATTTTAGACGCAACAAATGTTCCCTAGTCTAGACATCTTCTAAGAAATATGTAAAATAATCACGCTTTCCTTGAATAATGTATAATCTCAGAATAAGTGAAAAGAATGAAAAACAAAAGTGATTTGATTTTCCTTTTTTGTGAACAGTTTGTCAGTATGATTTATCAAAGAGTCAGGAATGGATACATAGTTCAATAAATTATAATGATGGAAGTAATTTTGTCCTATCACTTTTCTCTTATTTTATTACCTGAATGTTTCCCCTTAGATTGTAAATGGATAATCCCAGCTTGCAATAAAGGCATATTTTTGGATTGAGAAAAACAAAAGGTATGAGAAGTTTGTGAACATTAAAGCAAATACTTTGTTTTTTTCGGCTTGCAAATCTAAATTGAAAGAACAGAAGTGCCGAACTACACATTTTGTTTTTCTGCTTCTCTTTAATGGCAAAGCAAAGCTCTCCCTACCAGGAGTGTAAAGTCTACCTACTTGGTTTCAAAAAGTTTTTTTCAGCTATTTTATGGTTTTACAGAGACTGATGTTGTTTTTTCAAGTAACAGTTCTGTTTTTCTGGCATCTTTTGTATCTCTGCTGGAATAGGGATACTATTTTCCTTGTTGTCAAATTTTTTGTTTCTAATTTTCTATGTGTTACCTATATATGTTTTGCACTTTATTGTTTCTGGGGTGCAACATGGTCTGTTTCAAACTTGTCTTGAGTCTCCAGGGAAATAAACTGAATTTCCTTTGTTGGAAGTTTTGTATCTGCAGGAATTAAGCACAGCATTGGCTCCAGTATGTTTTATAAACCGTTTGCTCTGAAGCACAGTCACAACCTACTGCCCCTTTTTTCTACGAGTTAGGATTATCACCAGTAAATAAAGCCACATAAATTCATAGTAATAGATGTTACACGTATGTATAAACACACACATATATAAGATACATTATTTATATGTTATGGTCATCAGATTGCAATATGTGGCTTTATTTAGAGAGAGAGGGTTGCTCATGGAAATCTTTACACAGAGTGAGTAGACTCTCCAGTAACGAGTAATAATCCTGTTCATTCATCTGGCAAAATCTGCTCCATACAAACTGGCAGCAATCATCAAACAATTAGCTGCACTTCTTTATGCTGTTGTTTTCATCTACGTAAGAAAAAAGAGACTGGGAATCAGTTACTCCAAACCTACTATCATTCCAGATTACCAAGAGCCTGTAATAAACTGTAAACTACATGGAATTATCTTGTTTGAATATTTGTATCAGGTATGTTTTTGTTACAGGAGTGAAACACAATGTAAGGTTTGGTGAAAGCCATTTGTCATGGGGAAGGCTGAGTGTGCTGTCAAAGGGAGTGGGGAGAGCCGAAGCAGAATTGCTTTGTAGCCACTTTAGTGGAGGAGATGACTCCTAGTATGTCAGATGCTTGTGTATCTACAAAAGGGAAACATCCTTTATTCTAACAAAGAGGATAGCTAAACTGTCTATGAAAGAAAGAGTTCAAGCTGAAAAAACTAAGCCCATCTAGATCACCTAGAAGAACTGAAATGGAAGAATAGCTGTAAAACCTAACATAATCTGCTGAAAGAAGAGAGAAAGCATGTGCCTTTTTAGGAGAGAAACAGCAAGTGAACTGAGCGAGGGAAAAATATTTTTCAGTTGTAACCTTGCTGTACAGAGATAAGATATAGGTTTTTTTTCATTTCTTTGCTTGTGTGTTTTATGAACATCTATAGCTGTATTGAATAGGTGGATGTTACAGATAAATGCTTGTATTTGCATTTATCTTAACCTGGCTTGATTTAAGCTTTATTTAAACTGATTGGATAATGATAAAGCCTTTTTTTTTCCAAGGGTATAACTAAACTGTGGGCAGGGTATGGGAACACCTTAACAATACGCAAGTTTCCCTGTGCATTCTCTTCAAATGGGTCCTGATCTGAGTTGCGAAGGCCAGGTGGAGAGTTACCATCACAGCATCAGGGGTACAGAAGAGTTCCTAGTGACTACTGGTGACACTGAAAGCTCTCTGACATGTAATATTGGGGCACAGGTTTGAACCTGCTTACACAGAGAGTGTCATAACCATATATGAAGCAATATCGTAAAGCTTATCCTGCAGTCTAATCTGTATTAATTATATAAATGCCTAAAAGCTATTTATGGGAATAATACAGATAATATAAGAAGCTCATCATATTCATATTTACTTTCATTGCATTGCTGTATTTTTTAAAATTCATAGAAAACGTGTATTATATTTTTAATAAATCTTAATTCTTTGTCTGTTGAAATAAAATTCAATGTTCTGACACACAGTTCCCCAAAATACAGCTACTTAGTGTTGGCAATTAATATCAAAACATTTGTTTTGGTTTTGCTTTGTTATGCTATTCAGTAACATACACTTTTCTATATATAAACATTTATTTTTATCAAAACAATTCCCTATTTTTACATAGTGGATTCCAGTTTCTCTGTTCTTCACATCATAATGTGTCCTTTTAGTTCAGACATAGTCTGATTTTTTTTACATGCATTCTTGCTTCTGCTGTCCAACTGACCTTCACTTCAGTATTCTGTGCTATGTAATGTAGCTGTTTTCTGTGATTTTGATACCATTCTGCCTGTGCTATATTGAAGGGTCTCTTTATTCTTCGAGTTGACCAGCAAGTTGAACCTAACAAATTGCTTCTCTATCAGATGCTTCAAGCATCAATACCAGAAGTATGCGTGGTTCAATAAAAGTCCTTGTACCAAATCACTATGGAAACATCTCAGCTGATGATTTAATATTTTTTCTGTATTTTAAAATTAGAAAACCTCAGAAACTCATGCAAGCATATTTAGGAGCAGATTTTATTAGTTCCATTTCATGACTAGTCCATTGATTTCATTGGCTTATTTAACCAAGTATGATTCTTTCTGACATGAATATGCTTCAGACTATCTGGATCTATCTTTGGATTCACAGAGTTCAAGAAGGGACCAGCTCATTTGTCTCTTCCTCTACTACAAATCAAGAAAAATTCCTTTCCAGGAACAGCATTAGAATGAGGTCAAACCTAAAAGAACATGTTTATTTTTAATTTGCAAGTAGATTTGTATTCTTTTTTTTTACTTCATTTTACAAACTGTTATCTTTATGATCAGGTAGATGAGACCCATTTCTAAAGGGCTGGTAACAAGTCATGCAACTGCAAGTTTTGCTCTAATAATGTTTTGAAAATTGGTGCTGATAGCAAAGATTTCACATGTGATTGGGTACTTCAGATGAAAGGTTAATTTAATGTTTTGCTTATAATTACCAATAGGTGGTCCAGGAAGTGGTAAAGGAACACAGAGTTTGAAAATAGCAGAACGTTACGGATTTAACTACATATCAGTTGGTGAATTATTAAGAAAGAAGATCCACAGCACAAGCAGCAATAGAAAATGGAGTCTAATTGCCAAAATAATTACTACTGGAGAACTAGCCCCTCAGGTACAGCGTATCCTGTGTTAATGTTTACTTTCAAAGGATTTGTACATGCTGTATTAATGTGCACCATCAAGAAAACCTTTACAATATTAAATAAATAACTTCTTTTCTCTGTGAAAGGAAACAACTATAACTGAGATAAAGCAGAGATTAATGCAGATCCCTGATGAAGAGGGTATAGTGATTGATGGATTTCCCAGAGATGTTGCCCAGGCAATCTCCTTTGAGGACCAAGTAAGAGATTGTTTTTATTCTTAAAATAACTTACATATCTCTACAATAGTTAAGCTTCTTGAAATCATCAGTAAGATTCCAGGAAAGACTAGATGTTATTTTTAACTGAGCGTTGCTCTTTAAATCTTTACAGTACATAATTACAGGTTGACAAAAGTTTATTCTTTTGGTTTACGTTATATTACGTTCTGTCTGAAGACAGAATATTTTTAAAAAGACAATGTGATAATACAACCAATAATGCAAGCCTCTTGTCAAAGTAATGAAAATCCTTTCAAGATAAAGAAGAAAATAACATCAAATCTAACAATTAGTATTTTTTGTATCTTACTGATTTAGAAAGGGGAAAGACATTATACTTCCTTATCTATTTGTTCAATTTAATCTACATTAAGAGAAACATACTTAAATCAATGCATATCTTCACAATGCTTTTAATCTCAAGTTTATTACAGTGCATGAAAAGACTGGAATAAAATAAGGGTTAAAACTGCCCATGTTTTGCAAGTTTTTGTAAACCAGAAATGATGCTCTTTTTTAAGAAATTTAGATCATTTTGGTTATTCTAAACTACAATTCTAAGGTTTAGTCAGCTAAAACTGTATTCCTGAGTTCTATTCACATGTTGTTTTCATGTATGTATTTTAAACTAATCTAAAAACACTTAAATTCAGTGGAAAAACAAACAGTTTATGTCATTTTCTGATCAAGCGCTGTTAACATAACAGTTATGGTCACAAGTAAAGGTTGCAGTTTCAGTGCTGAATTTTTAGAGCACCCTTCATGCAGAGCATTTCAAAGTCCTTCACAATTGCTGGTGTACTACCATTTCTGTACTTTGAATTCTAAGTGGCATTGCCATGACAGAAGTAACAAAAGAAAGCAGCTAATGAGGCATTTTGTTAGCGTGCTTTTATAAGGTATTATTCTGGGCAAAATTTAGAAGACGGAATTGAGGAAATTAAAGGAAACAGACAAAATAGTTATTACAGAAAATAGCCAGTGACTGCCAGCTATATCTCCTTATAATTAACAAAAGAGAAGATTGACTATTTTATAAATGAAACAGCAGAAATTTAGGCTTAATGGTCATTTCCTTGCCTCATTTTTTTGTCCAGTATATTGTGTGATAGTGTGACTTAAGTGCATTTCTTGGTGCTCTAATTTTGTGCTGATGTTGTGTTTGATGAAAGAATGGGGGATGTGAAACTGGGAGAACTGACAGGAGTTAAATTAAGTGCTTTGAGTTATCCTAGGGTCAGATTCTCCTTCTACAAAGGAAAACCAGTTAAACAACACTTGAGCACCCATCATAGGGTCTGTTAGTAATACCACTAAGAAGTGGAGTCCAGGAGGTAATAGAAAAAGCTCAGGCAATACCGTGCTGTAGAAGGGGAGAAGGATGGACACTATGTTTCATATATGTTTGAACCCTTCCTTTGCACCATTCTAATATGCTTTTATAGTATTTTGTTGAAATATTCCCCTCTGCCAGCCTGGTTAGCTCTTGTTGACTATAGAAAACTACATGGAAAAAAGACCGATAGAATGACAGATTATAGAAATCCTAACTTTGGCTCCTTTTTAATATGTGCTACTGCTTCAAGGGTGCTATAGATCGGTCTCTTTTTTTTTTTTTTTTTTTAGAGAAAAGAGAGGATGGATTTAGTCATTTTAGACCTGACTATATTCTCAGAAAGTTCCTTCGTTTTCAGTCTAATAGGATTTACTAAATCATATTCCTCAAGGCCTGATTCTGCCTGAAAGATAGATGAGTATCTGAATCTCTAAAAAAATCCCGGAGCACTTCATATAGGGCCACCTTTCAATCTTACCTGTTCTAAAATAAATATGGAAAAGGAAAGAAGGAATCATAGAGCTTTTATAGGAGGATAGGAAAGAAAATTTGGTCTGTTTAGGCTCCCCCTTTTTCACCTTTCTTTGCAGCTGACCTCTTATATGAGTATATCTAAGGCCATGGAAATAAATGTACAAAAGATGTACATATTTCAACATACATCTGTTTAATCCAGTGGGATATGTTCAGTGGTTTATCTTGGCTTTATATTTTAAAGAAATAAAATATGCTTGTGTTTCTTTAAAATTCCCTGTTTACAGAGAATGCTACACACATAAGTAGGAAGGTCTTGTGGTGAGGAAAGGGGACTATCAGCAGACGTGGCACCCATCTTCCTTCACAGGGTGAGGCTGACAGTAATCCATGGCATGTCAGGTTATTTACATTAAATGTGCTAACATTTTTAAGGCACTCGGAGATCTCTCAATGGGAAGTACAATTGAGTTGTGGAGAATTCAGTAATGAACTGTTGTGATAATTTGTGTAGGTCTGCAATTAAAGATGCTATGGGTGTTTTCCACAGCTTAGAAATGTCACAGCTTTCTTGCTAGCAGTGTGTAGAAGAACAGAACAGAATTGTTCTCATGAGCCACAAGTGACAAAATGAGAAATAATTCGTTGAAATTTCAGCAAAGAAAGTTTTGATTAAGTAGTAAGACACTTTATAATTTGAAGATCTATTAAGCAATGGAACATCCTTCTGAAGAAAATGGTGAAATCCCACAAAATGCAAATAGTCAAATCACATTATTCTGTAATACATATTCCTTATTCTTACAAAGAACAGATCTCTGTAGAACACTGAGATCTGTTGATAAAAAGTTCTAAATAAGAACTAATTCTTACTGTTATCATTAATTTTGTCATGGGTGAATACTTATTCTTACAGACAGTCCCTCTAAGACCGTTACATGCTTATGCACCTGAAAACAGCAGCAAAGGTTGTATGACACAAGCCATTTTTAAGGTTACATTTAGGGGAACTGCCAAAAGATGCATGAAGTAGGAGTTACTATTTATTTAACTGTTTCCCCTCATTCATGATCCCTTCACAGCTGTTAATTGTTTTGATTACAAGGGTTCTAAAATGCAATTGTGTGCTTTCGAACAGTGACTTTACATTATTATTTGTTCCATAAAGCAGCTAGAACACTTTTGGGGTTTAAAATTTTAAATTAAAATAATGATGGTAAGTTTGTATAAGGGTAAATAGAATATGCTGGCTTTCTCAGTTCTTTCAGCTGTATGGGATATAGAGTAGATGCCAGTGGGAGGAATGAGCAGCAGGGACAAGGGTGACTGCTCATTTATCCTTCGTCATTTGAGTGTGTTGGGATGGGTATTCATCTGTAATCCGATGGAAGCTTGAAATAAACAAAGAAGCATTCATTTTAGAAGTAGCGTTTTCCACTGTATAGCTTTTCTCCTTTGCCCTTGTTTACACAGACAGAAACAAACTCCAAGAATGTATGTAATAATACCAAAAATAAATTGTGGGGGGAGAATGTGAAGGACAAGTTATTAAACTGAATGGAAATAGAGATAAGTAATACAAGATATTGAGGGAGTAGGTAAGGCTGGAACAGAGACTGAACAAATGTGAGGAAAATAGGAGGTCTATAAACAAAACAGGCTACAAAAACCTATCATCATTATACATCAAGAAAGCATGTCTGGTCTTTATTAATCGTAAGAAGTCTATATTGGTTTGTTACCCATATGTTGTTCCTCTTTGTGAGGCATGATGCAGTGGGGTCAAGAAAGTATCTGGACCCAATGTCACATAAAGGGCCAGGAAGTCAAAACTTGGACTAGGTGTGAGCTGGCCACAGTGGTCAGTGGGAGGTGGACCAGGAGAGAGCCTGTATGGTTTTTGGTCTAAGCCACGTCATCTCCCCTTTCTCCACTACTGCATCTTATGGACAGTAGATGATGAACAACTGAAAGGCAAGGCGCAAAGGGCATAAAATCTGTCTTGCTTCCAAACGCTAACACTATAGTTCCCTGAAYGCTGTTTACTGAACCTTCTTGTATATATTATTACATAGCTTTCACCAGTAAGAACTGTGCTGAGTTATTCTAAAGATAAACTAATTTATATTGGAAATGGTTCACCATATTAGTAGAGGAAAAGGAGAAGGTCAGCTAAGGTGCCTGGTTTCTCTTGCAAGCACATGTAAAATCTAACTGTGCTGTTTGCAGACATCTTTAATGTAACAAATTATTTATGCTAAAACAATCCCTTCAGTTTTGTGGCTCTCATAGCTGTTACTGAGACTTGATGCTATTTGAGGTTTCATAATCTCTTCATTTTGTGAAAAAATCAAATGGATACATATATGTCTTAACTCTAGTTACAACACCTGTCCTGCATAATGTTCTAGTATAGAAATACACAATGATAATGAATTCTTGTTGAACTTTGCTTGTAATTGCTCTTGGTACTACCAGCACATTTTTATCCCTTTGACTAATCCAGAAGCTGAACTTTTCTCTGGGAAAAAAATGTTATTTTTAGTAAATGAGTCAAAGCAAACCAACTTATGCTAACATTCCCAAACATAGGTATAGCTAAAAGATGACTAGATGACTAAAAATGATTTCTTCCTTATTATGTTGCCAGACTCTCGTGTGGACAGTAAGTTCTCAACGTGTTGCTAGGCAGAATTGTATTAAAATACATGGCATCTCAATGACTAAACTGCCTAAGATAAAGCAATGTATCATTTGCAGCACTCACAGTATTTCTCTTTCTGCTCAGATCTAGAAACCAGAAGTAACAAACACTGCTTCCAAGCAATAATGTCAATCTGGAATAAGTGGGTTAAAAAGCACTTCACATATCTGAGGAATTTTAYGTTTGAATTAAAGCTTTTTTCCCATCTCTTTTATTGAGCTTTGTTAATATCACTGTTTCTATCATCCATATATTTTGAGCAGGGGAGAAGTCTGTAAGATGGCATCAGTGATGTTTTCAGATTTTCAGCAGTGCTTGCCAACCAGCAGCAACTCTGCCATTCTGGTCACTTACACCAGCTTCATTTCTTAATGGTCAGCTACTCATTGCAGATTCATTGCAGCCTGTGAGAACTCATAGCCATGAGCACTGCAGTTTTCTCTGCGTTTCTCTCGGTTTTTCTCTGAACTTCTTATCTGAGTTGAAATAAGGCCTGTATTTTTCTCTTGGAAGACTGAATACATGACATACAACTTCTCTCATTGGAAGTCTTGGATTGTTGCCATATCCTGACTCTCCCATTTCTTAATTCCAGAAAGCAGAGTCAATACTGCTGACACTTTTGATAGGCATACTTTTAATAAAGCCCTGAAGTCATGTGACTATGAGAATCTTTGCTCTCATTTTAAAACAAAGTTTCAAGCAGTCATAGTTGTGGAGAAAAAATGAAAACATGAATTTTAATGTCTTAAAAGCAAATAGAACTTCCAGTTTATATATTTGTTTTAAATATATGATAATTTCTGGATTTTGATTATTTTGAAATCCTTCTGCGTAGTAGCGCAGATTTAATACTGATTTATTTAGCCTTTCAGTTTGAGCCTCGGCATAAAGCTATCCTAAACCACAAATTTCTAAGGTATCCATGATCTCTGCTGAGTGCAAATAGTAGAAAGGTGTTCAGATTCCAAGCACACATTCGAAAATGCCAAGGAGAAAATGGTTTATTTACCATTAACCTGTCAGCTTGAAATTCAGCAAGTCACCTACAGTAGCAGCATGCTCAAGCATGCTAAATATCTTCCTCTCCAGTAACGCTGTAATGAAATGCCTCTGACTGGTGTATTGAACTCAAATGACTTGTGAAGAAGAAACTGCGGTTTGACTTTCTGTGTAATCTCTCACATGGCAATAAGTTTTTACCCTTCCCAGGAGAAACAATTTCTCACTTCAGTATTTTCCAGTTAATTTCAGTTACTGCTTTGGTTTGGTTTTTTTTCCCCCCACTTTCAGTCATTCATGCATAACTTTCCTTCTGATTTCAGTAATTCCTTCACCAACATTAACCCTGTTAGTTTCAATAGAGTGAGTACAGATGAAGTTTGCTTAAAATATATTAATTGTAAGTTTTGTTAATAGTGAAATGAAATGTGGAACAGGTATTAGAATTAATGAATATTCATTAGTGAATATAATTTAATTCCTTGACAAAAGAGAAAGACTATTTTTCTAGGAATTATCTTGAAAATATTTTTGTGTTATATGGCCTAAGTGACAAGACTATATTTGAAGAAGTAAAATCTTAATTTAAATAATAAACAGAGGCAGTAAATTTTATCTGATTCTTTGTTTAAAATGTCCTTAAGAATACTCATAAATGCACTACATCTACAAAGAATAACTAGTTCATCTTGTCTGTGATTTGAGTTGACTTTTTAACTCCCAAATATATTCCTTACGAAAATTATTATGAGAATTAATTGTGCTAAAGTAGAACAAACTATGTAGATGGCACAATATAGGATGCTGGGAAAAACTGACTTATCTTCTCACAGCCTCACAGGCTAAGGACAGCAGTCCTATTCCTCCAAGTCCAATATGTAAACCTCAAGCAGAAATGATACCTGCAATCCCCTCAAAGTTTGACATAGGTGTTTGTGGCCAACTGACCTATGGCAGTCTGACTGCCAAGCTCATGGTCTGCAAAGAGCTTCTCATAGAAAACCTTCTCTGTCACTGGCCAAGAGTGTGGGCTCCAGAACAACTAGTAAAATGAATGCAACCTTTCTGTGAATCTTCTTAAGGGGAAAGGATCTGTTCTTTGCAGTAGGTTTTTGTTCTGGTAAAGGTATTTTTTCTGCATCATGGTCTATATGTCTTCTTGTTGTGGTTTAACCTGGCAGGCAGCCAAACACCACACAGCCACTCGCTCACTCCCCCCCAGCTCCCAGTGGGATGGGGGAGAGAATCAGAAAAAAAGTAAAATTTGTGGCTTGAGATAAAGACAGTTTAATAGAACAGAAAAGGAAGGGAAAATAATAATAATAATAATAATAATAATAATAATAATGGTAAAATATACAAAATGAGTGATGCACAATGCAATTGCTCACCACCCGCCGACTGATGCCCAGCCCGTCCCCAAGCAGCGATCGCCCCTCCCCAGCCAACCCCCAGTTTATGTACTGAACATGACATCACATGGTATGGAATACCCCGTTGGCCAGTTGGGTCAGCTGTCCTGACTATGCTCCCTCCCAGCTTCTTGTGCACCTGGCAGAGCATGGGAAGCCAAAAAGTCTTTGACTAGTGTAAACATTACTTAGCAACAACTAAAACATCAGTGTGTTATCAACATTCTTCTCATACTAAATCCAAAACACAGCACWATACCAGTTACTAGGAAGAAAATTAACTCTATCCCAGCCGAAAACAGGACACTTCTTCAATTCATTCCTCAACTTCTATCTCCCTTCTCCCAAATCTCCACTTCATTGTTCCAGGCTGATAAGCCTCAGGTACAGTCCCCTACTGGATATATGTACCCAGTCATCTATATGAGGGGTGGGAGGGCTAGCACATCAGCAATCTACATTGCTGTGGTTCCTCTCATTCATTCTCTTTGGCCCTGTGAGTTTTACATTGCTTTCTGAAAGCCAAGCCTGAGCAGGAAGCCTGTGGAATGGTCTTATCATTGTCTGTCTTCTTCCCTGGAAGCTAGAGCACTCTCCTGGGAAAGGCAAGCAGTGGTTCAATTTTCTGCTGGGTAAGAGACCCTAGACCTCAGGTTTCCTATTTTTCTGGACAACGGCTCTTCTCTGCTAGCCAAACTAGCCAAAGGAGAGCTCATCCATTGCTGGTCCTTAACCCTCAGGAGAGGACCTGATATTTTGAATTCAGAGTGGATGGAGGTGCCTGCTGAGCAGTTCTGAACCAGAGGTCGTCTTAGACCTTTCTTTGTAGCATTAGCATTTACAGCTAGGGATTCTTATTGACTAGCTGCCCTACACAGGTGAAAATCTGAGGCAGTTCTCCCTGCCTCTCTCAATCAATTATTAGGAGGCCTAATTATGTAGACTGGGCAATTTGCTGGAAGCTTATTTCTTGGGCAGTGTGAATACAGTTCAAAAGCAGTTACCAGAAAAAATTCTGTCAGCAGGATTCTTTCTTTGACAACATGATTCATGATTTTGCTTTTCTAAAGCAAGAAAAAACTATGCAAACAGTCTCGTAACCCAGCAGAGATGGAACTATAAAAAGCAAATCAGTAATTACAAGGGAGAGCACCCATACAATGGACATAAACTAGCTTGCTAGTAACCTTTACCGATTAGAATAAAATGCACTGTTAAATTAATGACAATTGTTCATGAGCTGTCAGTTAAGTTTTCTCAGGAGTATCTAGTAGAACATACCAGGAATTAAGAAACAGAGCATTTTCGTCTTCTGCCTAATGAGGAATAATGAGAGAGAGTGTAATCATCTAATTTCTAGCAAACAATCACACTACTCTCACTAACAAGAGGAGGTGTAGAAAATATCCCCAGAGAGAAGAGAGTATCTTTCCACTTATACTGCTTTATGTCAATAACACCACTGACTTGCATGGAATTACTCTCAATTTACTCCTTGTTCCAGTTTAGGAAGGAGATTCAGACCCAAAGAGAGTAGGATCTACTTACTAGTAAATACTATTCTAAAAAATGAGAGGATGTACCCACCAGTTTTATTCTGAGTTGATGCCATACGCTCTTTGTCTCATTTAAAATTCAGAAGGTTGTGAATAACCAGAAACCTGTTTGTTACCATAGACAAAGATTCTCCCTTCTGCTGAGTTCCAGTTAGTAAGTAGTCAAATTCACTTCCCTGAGCCCCACAGTCCTTCCTCACATGCATTTCTGGACATGAATAAGACCCTCTGCCTTCAGCACAAGATGAGCGTATTATGGGAAATCAGCATGAAGGAATCCAGTTCTTCTGTCTGTGATCATTCTGTACACCTTTTCTACAAGCTGAGTCTCAGAATAAAACTTATTCCCTAGTCATAAAACTCAACAACAGTTAGTTCTGAGTTAAAAAAATAGGTTTGTTTTCAAATAAGTCATAAAAAACCCTTTTCCTTTGTTAGAAAAAAGCAATTTGTACTCATATTTATGTAGGAGAACTAGATATGTTTCCAGAGAAGTAATCCCAGATGTCCATATGTTCACACTAGCCTGTTACATTCCAACTTAAAGTATTTATAAGCATGTCTTGCAYGCAGGTGCAGTTGAGGTAAGTGGAAGCAGAGTGGTTCATGAAAACAGGAGTGAAATATCAATAGCATTTCAAGGTTTTACCCTGAAAGTTGTAAATGCATGTAGGAGAAATATATTAAGTGCTATTAGGTCTGTATACCTATGGATATGGAAGAGATGTTACCCTTTTGTACATCTAAAACCGAGCAGAGGCTTGTGTTTATTAAATGGCTTTCAGCTACTTTCTGATGATAAAGATGCATATTCTGCAGGTAAAAGATGAATTCATAGAGGCATCACATAATCAGAATATACTTTGTATTCCTACCTCAAATATGCTTGAATTACTTTTGTTTTCCACTTCAAAAAAACTTCAGACAATACTTATTTTGAAACTAGGCTTCTTGAACTGAGAATTTTAAACCATTGTTTTCATTGACATTTTATTTCTGTGAGTGAAATGTATTTCAAATTACAAATGCCAGAGTGTCCAAAAAAAAAGTTTTAATTCCTGGGATTCTGATATGTCTTTTGTGTTGTTGCTGTTACTAGTCAAAAAATTAAGAACAACAACACTACTCAGCTCCTGTAGAGAACTTTCCATTTTAAAAAGCAATAGGAAATAACTAAAACCTAAAAACTAATAAATTAAATTTTCACAGTAATTACCGTGTTGTACCTCGTTATTATCTTCATTTTACAACTAGGAAAAAAAAAATTAGGCTCAGGGCATGCTTTCCCATTTTCTTAAAAAGGAACTGATCTCTGAAGCCAGTGCAGTTTATGGGAACTAAGCAGATGAAAACCTGCACACCTGATGGCATCATGGTGGCTTTCAGATCCTTCCCTTGCTGTGGGGCTGCACTTATTCAGCCACAGTTTCTTTAAAGAACTGAGACTGACTGTGGAAAGCTGCACACTCTCATGTTTGTGTGAAACAGAAGGAGACCTTCCCTTTGTCTCCTTCCTCTTTTTCCTTTAAGGCTAATAATTTCATGAGAGATCTATTTATTGTAAGTACTCTAAGGTTTGATGCTATATGTGAAGTTATGTGATATGCAAAAGCTTAGGTCCTACACTTGAGGAGGTCTGGTATGACTTCACAGAGTGAAGATCTGAGTACGTGGTAGATGCTAGTCCTGAAGATGTTTGGGAGCGAGCGTTGAAAATGAGAAGGCCAGCTACAGCTTGGAGCATCTAAAGATTTCTTACCGTCTTTATTCACTATTATTAGGATCCACAGAAATGGAAATACTAAATAAAACTACTCACTTGTATAAACTCCTTTTCTCCTTCACTTTACTAGATCCCTGATTTGCAGTTATAATTTCTGAGTCCCTGTGTAATATATGTTAGGAAGCTCCAATCAGCCAGATATCCACACTGGGACTTGAGCTGTCTCTGTGCTCAGACCACTGCAATGTGCATCAGCCATTCCCTTTCATGAGATAGTGTTCCATGACCTAAAAGGCTTTGAAATCTGTAGCATTTTTTTCCAGAATCTGTGTCATGATGTGGATTTCTTTACTACTGTGTGCTCTTTAAATTCCCGACTTCTGATTCCTCATTATGCTTCTACTACTAATGAAGCAACCTTAACTTAACAGAGCTACTTCTAATAATGTCCATATTGCATGGAAGTCTAACACAGAAACTTACTTTCATAGTCTTTCATATGAATAATTATATGCCTTAAAGCTATTATGTGGTAGTAAAATTAACTGTCATAATTAATTCATCCCATGAAAGGACAGAATAACTCTGTCAATTATGTATTTAAAATAGCCTGAAAAGGGAGGGAAGGTTACTCTGTTTTTGTTAATTGATTCAAAATCTAATAGATACTCATGAAAAATTACCAGAATTTGTATTTTTGGGATTGGGTTTGTAGTTTGTGTCCTCATGTCTCCAATCATCTACAATGTGCATAAAAAATAATTTGGTTTTCTTTAAAACCTTATTTAATTTTCTGTAATGATAAAGAGGCCACTATCCTGCTTGCTAGTGCTGCTTATCAGACTGTCCTTTATTGTTTGAAAATGGCTCTGCTTTTTAGCCACTTTCTACTTCTTCATCTCCATATCCTACTCTGTCAGTGACCTCCTTTGTAAAGGCTGATGACCATCACGCTAGTTTTGAAAAGTTGTATTTGTTTCTTTTGACTTCATAAAAACCTTTTTTGTCCTCAGACTGCCAGGAGAAAAGGCCAGATTGTACTTCAGATTGTATTCCCTCAAATGACAGAAACCCAGCTGGATGTTTGGTTTTTGGTTTGTTTTTGTTTTTGTTTTTTTAAACTTGGTTATTAATTTTCCAGATTGTCCACCTGTAAAGTCTTGACTATTCAGTCTAGTATATGGTTGTCTTTAGGCAATTTAACATCCTTGGGTAGAGGGACCTAGATATAGAGAATATTCAGAAGCATAATTGGTTTGTTCTGGCCCTCAATAGCAATGTATTAATAACAACTGTGTAATGAACATAAAGATATAAATCAGTTCCTTCTTTACACAGTAGTAGTTAGAATACATGTAGATGTTTTGGTGATACTTTTGTATAGCTCAAATTTAACTATCAAATTTACATAGTATCAAGCTGAACAAAGACAAAATTACTCTGTAGATAGGAAACATCATGAGAAGAATGTCTATTTAGCATTCTTGAGCATCCACCATCATTTGTAATGTAACTAGATTATGTCATTTCTAGAATAGTAAGCTAATTTTTTTACTAATATTAGTTAAAATTAAAGTATGAACTTTTTTGTTCAGGTAAGTAAAGACAGCAGAAATAACTTTGTGCTTGTATGTGAGAACAAATAAGCCCTTTCTAATCTGTAATTGGATAAAAACGTGCACAGTACAGTAGGGTTTGTTTTTATCTCAAATGCTTCTTACAGAGAATTCTAATATGTTTTAAAAGGCAACAGTAAGCTAGTGAGAAAAAGATTTTTAGGTGAGTCTTTAAAGAGAGGTAGGTTTCTTTGTAACAACCAGGTAGAGGAAAGAACAAAATCAGATCTTATGAATATGGTTAATATACACTTGTAGCCCCATTTTTAAAATCCTGTGAATTCGGGTGTCTGAATGTCTTCTGTTTTTTCCACCACATGTACTAAATAGTGGTGAGCTCTGAAGATTGCCTGTGAATATTTAGCAGCATTCCTAAGAAAGTGGGGCTATCATTGCTTCCCCCACCTCAAGCACCAGCGGTATCTCTTCTATAACTGATAGCATGAGTAACCAAAAGTTATGAAGAACACTGAAAGCCATAAGGGCAACTAGAATGTAACTGGGAAAGAGCTAAACTTCCAAAAAATTTTTTTCTCATTGCCGTAAGGCTGTACTTCCTGAATTTTAGTGCGGGCATGGGTGTGAGATAAAACAGTGCTTACCACACAGACCAAAAAGGATAGGAGAAATTAAAATCCTCTTAGCTGCCACACCCAACCTCTTGAAAAGTACACTGAAGCTTGAGTGAGATTTAGAGAAACAGAGAAAGTGTTATAAGAAACTGGATCTTGGAACAGGTCTGTTTTCACCTGGTCCTAGGCATCAGTTAGCTTCATAGTGACTGATGGATTTTAAATACCACCTTACTTAAAGGCTTTTTAGATGGAAACCATACAACCATTTTCCTGCAGAATATGAGACATTTATATTTTGCTCTTTTTAAAGATTTTAATTTTAGCTAGGGGAACCTTCTGGTAATGCTAACGGTGAACATAGTCTAGAGAAGGTTTCTGGGATGAAGTAAGAATTTTTCATTAAACTTTTTCCTTAACGTTTCAGGTGAAACAAATTGACTAACCTTCACATAAGACAAACAAGCCCCTCCTTAAGCCTACAAATTTCCCTTAAAAGAAACAACAGAAAATTAGTGACTTCATAAAGTTCCAACTTACACAAAGATAGCATATCTGAGCCTCACCTAATAATGGAATTGCTGAGTCCTGTAGTGCTGGATAGTCAACTTAATCACAGACTTCTTGAATTGCTCTTTCCTCAGATCTGTACCCCAGATTTGGTGGTGTTTCTGGCATGTTCCAGTCAAAGGCTGAAAGAAAGGTTACTGAAGCGTGCTGAACAGCAAGGGAGACCTGATGATAACCTGAAAGCCACTCAAAGAAGACTAATGAATTTCAAGCAGAATGCCGTCCCATTGGTTAAATATTTCCAGGAAAAAGGGCTAATTATCACAGTAAGTCCTTTAGTGTATACCTCTGAAAACTTGTTGTTGTGGTTATACTTGGCTTCTTAGACCTTTTGCTTTAAGATAGGCTAGATGAGTCAAATTATGTTTTAGGTATACACCATGGTTACTGAAAGCAAACTTTCAGTTTGCTGAGAGAGTGTTTTCTGCAAAATGCAGTAACACAGAGCAAAATTCATGTGCATGTAGATGGCATGGTAAGCACCATGTCAATTCTTTGCTGCAGGCATAAATTCCTTCGCCAACTAGTTGCAAACCGTTTGCTCAGAAATTATTTGCATGAAAGAAGAGCTTGCTTTGAAACACTGGTTGCTATTCCAGTGCCAGCAGTTTCATCCCTTGAAATTCATGTACTTTTTGGATGGTTGTCTTGAGAGGGGAGGAAAGCAGAAAAAAATTACATTCTAACAGAAAGCATATCTTGAGTTGGATTAAATCAATACAGGTTCTTCAAGGAATAAATGTATCTGGCTGTTGACTGACTCCAGTAAATAAAAAGTCCTTAGATTATCTTATCATGGGTTAAATATGCCTTATTATGTGGTCTCCTACAAGCTTTAACATTTCAGATAAGAATTTTGATGACAAGAAAATTGCAATGTAAATAGATCACTTGGATATCAGTAAGAATACTGCAATATTTGGGGCAAAAGAAAATATCTCTAAACACAGAATAAACCAAAAGCTGCATTCATAAATAAAGCCAGAAGTACTTTATGGAATTAGGGCTAGCAAGTACTGCTGAAGTATTTAAGTGCTTAATGATGACAAATTCAATGAGCAATTGACAATGGTTGAATTATTGACATGTTCTACATTACAGACTGTGTTTGTAATAGTGCACAGAACTTGGTATCACAGATGGTACCGTGGGAGCACAGACGACCTATTGTGTTCCTTTTGTTAGCCTAAATAACCTAGGTAGTTCACATTGGTATGTTCTCCTCACAGCAAATATGACTAATTCTATGTGCTGGTCAGATTCATGAAGGGCCAAAGCATCCTTAATTGCAAAGTCATCTAATGATGTTGGTAGCCTTAGTAATGCACTTTAACGTCTTTCTGAATTTCAAAATGAAAATCCTGGGAAATTATTACATTGTTTTCTCCAGAGAGTATTTTTTCTGTTTGAGGATTTTGATTAACTCTGTTTGGAAGGATGAGAGGACTGGAATTCTTGGAAGTTGTTCTTCATTATTGAGGAAGTGTGTATTTTGTGACATTTCCATAGCCTTTACAAGTGCTCCTTCTATAGAAAGCATACTTAGCTCTTCAGGGAAAATGTACCTTTGTAGATAAAGCATGTGGGGCATCTAGATCGAATTCCTTTTCTGTGATGAGACCTGTAAAACAGAGGATCCTTTTCGTATTGAGGTTTTTGTCTTCTACTTTTTAGCTCTGTTTCTTGAAGAGTTCTAAAGATAATTTAAATTGCAATGTTCACCTTAGATATCTCTTTTCTTTTTGAAGAAAGCAGATGTTTGTATGGGTAGGGAAATGGTGACGTGGCATGTGAACATTATATTACTGTCCACTACAGGACAAGGAAACAGCATATACAGAAAATACTGACTTGGCAACATGTCAAAAAAGTCTCAAATGTGAAAAAAATCTGTAAGATTTGAATTTATTCCTTAATTATACGGTATCTACTCGAAGTGTGTTAATATCATTTCACAGAGATCTAGAAATTACTCTAGATTTACATCGGTGTAAAAGTGAAGAGAATTAGACTTTGGAAGGGAGACTCTGTTGTTCACCTGTCGTTACAGCTACTACAGTGCAGTTGCGTTTCCCTCGTTGCAAAAACAGGATGTGTTAGTAAAGCCGAGCCCTGAGAGTTAGATGTGCGAGTAATTTCATGGCCAGCGGATAAAAGGATCCCTTTCTGTAGATGATAAAGAATATATATAGCAGACCTCATTTCCATAGAGTTTCATTGCATATGGAAGATGCATTTTGCAGTTGCCTAAGGCAACTAAGTTAGTGGGGGATAAATGAGAAAAAGGAGTAGCTGGGAAGGGAGTAATAAAAAGAGGTTAAGCATGCATACTCCAAAGCAAGTAAGCAACTGAAAATTTCTACAAAAGGGCATTTTTTAAAACCACATAGCCTTGAAACAGAGGAAACGTATGTTAAGTCTACATACTACTAGAGCAAGTTGTAAATTTTAAAAGTGTTTCTAAAAATGGTTGTTTTGTCACCATTTGTTCCTTTTCTTAGTGCTCAATTTATAGATCAGCATTATCTATAGAGTTTTGACATTCTTCTGACAACATAATTTCTTTTCATATGTTTATTTTGTTGGAAATTCATTTGTCCAATGGGAAATTTAAGTATGTTTCTGCCAATTTCCTGTCCTATTCCTTTAAGCAAACATCAATGAAGATAACAGATGTTTTCTTACTCCAAATGGTTTTGATCCCATTGTCTTCTTCACTGATGAACTTGAGCTTTCTTTTGGTTTTGAAAAAAAAAACCAAACAAATAATATAATTTTTCATAGCCTTCCATCAGTGGAAAAGACAGAGTTTTCTTAGAAAGCCATAGGATCCAAGAACCATTGCAGTCTTCATCACCACCTTCTCCTGGTGGAAGCCTTGTATCTTCAACTTGCCTTTACTAGTACATATTTGTACAATACACATGTAATATTAACACTTCTACATACATTTGATGCACTTGTGCATGCTATTTCCCTACAGAACGAGGAAACAAGAAAGAAAATCGCATTTATCCTGCTGATTATAACGTTGAACCTGGAAGGCACTGAAATATTATGCAGATGAGAGCAGTGTAAGAACTAGAACAGCATAAAATAGAATTACACTAGTCTAATTCCTAGAGGAGTGAATCCTTGAGGCAAGGTCAGGCAAGGTCAATGTTGACCAGGAGGAAAAAAAAAGATTTACATTTTTCTTAAATCCCTATCTGCACCTTGTCACTGCTATTCAAAGCTCTAAATCTCAGACATTTCTTCTACCCAGCATCACGATTCTACTCAGGGAAAAGAACCAGAACCATTTGTCTTTGGAGAGTTACAATTTTAGAACCACAACCCAAATTTTAAACATCTACTTAAATATGTTGTTCTTCATCAATAAACAGATCAGAAAAGAAAAATTCACTGAAATCTAACTAAATATGATTAACGAGCAGACATTTGATATAATTACAGTCTACTGTTAGACACTGTATGAGCAAGAAAATAAAAGTCTAAATTCCCAAAGAATATTAATTTTCCTGCTCCAACAGTCATCCCATACTGGTTTTAACATATTTTGGTTAATAGAATTAAAAAACATGTTCTTCACTTCAGATCTTATTGGTTAGGTTGCTTAGGTGTAATTCTTTCCCTTCATCTTTTTTATTTTTCCCTTGATCTTTGATAATTTTATACAGTACGTAGCTTATACTTGTTTGCTGCTCTGTATGCCTTATGTTTTCAGTCTGTGCATGGTATCCCTGCTCTCAGAGTCTGATCCTGGTTTCTGTTTTCAAGGAAAGAAGTGAGGGCCCAACTACAGTACTTCTAAGAAACGGGAAGATACAATTCTGTCCTTTCTGAAAAAAGGAATTCTTTGGAATAATGAAGTTGGAATATCCAAAATTTTGGATTGTTGTTCAAATTGAACAGATCTGTAACCTTCATTATAATTAAGAAAGAGAAGTAAATATCTGATATTTTCATGAACACACAGTCTGTGTTTAAAATTCTTTTTAGCTATCTGTCAGTAGGTCTAACAAATCAAAACCTGACTTAAGTCAGATTTGATTTCAGAAAGTATCAAGACAATAGTAATAGATATCACAATAGTAATAGATACCACAATATTGGACATGGAGTATATAAATAGATGCATATGCTGGCATTTATTGTATCAGTAAATTTTTAAAAATCTTAGAACGTTATATATTGTTTATCTAGACAATAACTAAGCCACAAATTACCGGGGGGGAAGATGTTAGTTAGATTAAATTATAAAAGAGAGAAAATGTAAATGCCTAGATGATCTGCAAGTACTCTTAACGTTTAGCAGAGGACTTCAGTTCTGAACACAGTTTAATCTGTTCCCATATCCTTCCTGCCATCTAGCAAATATTAGAATATTATTATATTTGGTCTCAGGTGCTGACATGACAACTGGTATGTGTACACATCCATGCCCAATAAACCAAGGCTACTATTAAGGTGTGGTCATGAGTAGAAAACTTCAAAATAAAAGGGTCTGTGTATGCAAACTTCTAGACAGTGCTTGCTGTTCAATTAAAAATACTTAGGTGGTTCATATCATTCACTTATGAGAATCATTGTTAGGTACTTHGTTATTTTGGCTACAGTACTAGATATACAGTAGGGTATCATTTCGGCTTCTAACACTGATTTATAAGGGTTTCCCTCTTTTTTTTTTTTTTTTTAATTAGATAATAATGAAAATTCAACTGAAAACTTTTGTTGTTTTGTTAATTTCAAAATACATTTCTCTTCTGGACATTATATTGATGTTTCATCATTATTAGACCTGCTGCTATGAACTACTTAGCCCTTAAGAACCGTCATATAAAGCTCAAGAAAATCACATTCACTGACCTTTGAATAAATTACTACAATGTAAAATTATTCTAACTAGGAAACCTTTTCATTTACATCTGATCAGATGTAATTCATCCTACTGCAGGGAAGTTTAAAGAACACACCAATACAGCATGGTAGACCATAATGAACAAACCGTTGTAGCATTTGTATCATAATGTCCCTAACTCTAAGTCATAAACAAAATCTCCCACAGAAAGCAGCCTCTTTGCCTACAAGAAATGTTTTTTTTTCTGCTCAACTGACTCGGTTAAGTTGTTCTCAGTCATAGGGACAAGCTATATTCTGGGGAGAAAGGAATGAGAACTCAGAGGATAGTAGGTGGTGCCCACACAGTGAAAAATACCAGAGTTGTTCTTTTTTTACTGCTAATTCACTAAGGAAAATGCAAGAAAAAATTATGGCTACTTATTTTTATAAAATGAAGCCATTGGTAGCAATCAGCCATATTCAGTAAAGTAAAAATTTTGACGGTGCTATGGTTATTGCTGTCAAGTTTTTATTAGAGGAAAAAATTATCGGAGGTGAGGAGGACAAGATAATATGCAGGATTTGTATCTCCAGATAATCTGTATTTCAGAAATAAGTTATTTGTATCAAACCAAAACTACTTGTGGGAAGATGGTAGGATAGAGGAGAAGCTGAGTAGAAAGGAAAAGGCAATTAAACTTCAAGTCTCTACTCTGCCTTGTTCAGATTGATTTTAAATCTCTGCTATTCGCACCCCAGTGATACCCATCACCCAGCTATTGGTTATTTTGAAAAGGGTCTCTAAATCTCCACTTCATCTGGACTCTAATCTGGTATCGATATTGGTATAGTCATTGGAGAGGAGATCATTTGGTTACAAAAATCTTTCAGTCACAGTTATTAAAGCTGTTCTCAGAGAGCTTAGCTGTTCTTTGTAGAACATATCCGTTGGTCTAGACAGAAGAAAAAAATTACAGAGCTCATCGTCGTAGCAGTGGAAGTTTCTCTTACTGGAGCCAGGATTAGGCCCAGTCTGCCTTATTTATAATAATTCTATGTAAGCATAGTGCTTCAGTGTCAACCTTGTTATGTTAATAAGTCTGTGTGTATTTAAAAAAAAAAAAAAAAAAAGACTGGCTTTAGTAAGACAAAAATGCTAAACGTTAAAAGAAGCCTTATTTAAACAGCCAGGATGGGACAGCATCCTGTGGCATAAAACGCCGATTTCACTGATATCTTCATTTCTCACTTGTCCTTTTAGGGAATTTACCATGCCTATGCAAAACATTAAAATGACATTCAGGGTAGTCAGGGAAGTAAAGAGAACCCAGAAAAAGCAGCTGAAGCTGGAAATGGATTCTGAGCACAAATTTAGAAGTTAAATAGTTGCGAGTGAGGAAAATAGCTTATATAGCTGTCTGCCCTCATTAGCATCAAACAAGCCTAATGGCTGTCAACTGTCACAAAAAAATTCCCCACGGAACTGCGTTATATAAATTTTTCTCTTGATTTGGTTAAAAAAGGGATTTTGCTATAGCATTGCATACTGATATGAACTTTAGCTACAGGCTGTGACTTACCAATACGCTTATAATTATAGTTACAATCCATTTCTAAAGTATCATTGCCATCATATAGCTGTCCAACTTGAGGTTTTGGTTTGGGCTTTTTATTTGTTTATTTATTTATTTAGCTGTGAACGCTGATTCCAAAGGACTTTCAATTACTCATTCCTCCTTTAATTCCGGGCCCCTCCCTGGAGAAATGTGGGTCCTGCAGTCCTTTCAGCAACTCTCAAGGTCAATCCAGATCTTATCGATAGCAAACGGTTACTCAAAGGCATGACCTGAACCTCCACCCTGCTTCCAGGTCCTGATGGCAGCCACTGTCAGGCACCTCTCCCAGATCAGAATCCAGCTCCAAGAATGTTCTCCTCAGTGGAGGAATGTGCATGTGGTTTGGCAGAACGCAGAATGACTAGCTGCTCCTGTTTTTATGGTGGTGATACTTGCTTTCATCCATGCAGTTTTGCATTAAACAATTCTTAAAAAGAAAACAAAAAAAATCCCACCCCCCTTCCCTGAAGTAATGCTAGGAATAGAGACTGTTAGCCACCACCTCCCCCGCGTGCTCTCACTTCTCCGCTGCAGGCTCAGGATCTCATTTACATGCCATCTGATGCCTTGGATCTTGCGTTTTTGGCTGCAAAGTGATACAGACTTGGCAGGAATGGTTTCACTTGAACCTAGCCTTGTCTGTATCCGAGCATAGCCTTTCTCCCCACAAGTCATAGATGTGGGTTTGAACTTGCTTTGCTTTGTAGAGGGTACTGAACTGAGATCTCCCATTGATTGGCTCAATGCCACCAAAATATTTTCAAATGCTTCTCAGTTGTTTTAAAAATACAGCAGTCATGAGCACAGTCTTGTAGGAACATGCTAGATGTGCTTTTAACATGACTCCTACACTTGCTCTTCAGGGTACTTCTGGCTTCTTGGGCATGACCAAGTAGGGGTGCGAAGAGGAACCCAGATAGCTTTGAATGTCAGCTGGAGGAAAACTTCAATGGTTTAGAAACTTTTCAAATCAAACAAGGAATGTAGACAGCTATTTGTGGGAACCTCGAGACTAGAGGTTTTGTTTGAGATTCAGGAGTCTTCCTCTGTTTTGCTGCATGGTTCCTAAATCTTTTTCTGGCTCCATGAATGTATATGCTTATATAATCACAAAAAAAAATTCTATACAGGGAAAATGAGATSTGGGATGGGAAATAATTACTATCACTTTTTCATTTTTTGGTGATTCAAAGCAATGAAAGGTAAGTTGAAGCCTAGAACTGGTAACCAGATCTCTGCAGACACGGAAAGTCAGCTAGCTGTCATTGCAAATTAAGGGTCTCTGTGTCTCTCCTATGTTTGATAGCTCTTTTGCAGAAAAACTGGGATATGAGAAAGAGCCTGGAACTGTCTCCTGTGAAGCTGCTGAACTAGAGAAGGTTTAGGCATGCTCTCTCATCACTGCTAGGTTTCACACTGTCTCTCAACACYATTTATGCGTTACTGCTTTGTGAGATATTTTGAAGAACATACAAAAGAAGGTATATAAATGAAATTTATGTAGAAATGTGTCTAAAACTGTTTGTAAATATATGCACATTTTATATGGGAAAGATAGATGAGTAATTTGTGCATATGTGGAAGCATGTGCACCATATACACTTTGCAAGCTTCAAAATATTTTCAGCCTCTGATTATATGATTTCTGTCAACAAGTTAAGTATATCAGAAATACTAATGTCTGCCAGACAATGACCAAGCTTGGAAACTTGGCATCTGTGTATACATGCAAGCATGCAGAGAAACCTTAAGGGTGGAAATTCTTTGCTGAGGTGAATAGCATTGGTGCAACACTATGGTCTTTTTAACTTTGGAAGCATGATGATTTAAATAAATACCAGATTTTTGAAATCTGCCCTGCCCCCTGTACCCCCAGTAGTTTGAATGAAGAAATAAACTTTGAAAAAAGAAATAAACTTTTGACAAGTCTGGCTGTAGAATTAGCCATTGATGAGCGCATGGGCCAAGCTGATTTAGGAAGTCCAGAAAGAAAGAGGGAATGCTGTTTCTGACAGCCATACTGTCCCAGATTTATCCATTTCTGGCACTGTGAAAGCTGATACATGTTTAAAATTAACAGAGTTTTTTTTAACAGATATGAATCTAAAGCTGAGATAAGTAATTAAGACAAGTTATCATGCAGAGAAATGAACTTTAAGAGATACTTAAAATAACATGCCCTACATATTCTTCAAGTTATTTTAAACAGTTCATCTTAAGGTAATTAAGCTGTGTCCTCTGGGTGAATATGAGCTTCTAATTTCCTTTTTATAGTTAAAGTGAGGCTTAAAGAAGATTAATTTTTCTTATTTAGAGGAAACTTATATTAAGAAACCAGCGTGGAAAAACTACCTCATCTCTGGGAAGTACTTTTGTATTGAATCAGGAATACTTGGCATCCATAAGCAAACCTTCCCATCCTAAACCACACCTGATTTTGTGAACATCCAGCAGAAGAACCAAAACTGCATTTCAGCCATGCTTTGCTGTAAATGTTAAAATACCACTTTCTTACCAAAAGTTCCATTAGTGATTTCCAGCTCTGATTACCACTGGTGGATCTTCCCTGTGTAAAGTTTATAGTCAGTGACTTCCTGATTTTATGGCAAAACTGTTTTGCTGCCATTTGATAGAAAAATTTTGGATATCAACTCGTGCAAGTTGCTACATCAGTAGAATCAGGATGGTCTTTCAGCTCTCACTCTCACAGTCCTATTAAAATGTTACTACATCTGGTGGCTTGTGCCCCACAATTCCAGTATTTAACATCCTTATTTCCTGAATCTTAAGTTGATATCATTAGCTATTGTTAAAGATTTCTATTTCCTTATGCATATGGCAACTGAGTGTTTGTTCTGATATCAACCATACTCAACTTTGATTCAAATGGGTGAAATGAGACTGAGTCTCATCTCAGCCTCTGGTCATGCAATCTAGTATCATCCTGTAATTATTTGAGCATTTGCTCCTGTTCCTCCTTTCCTGTAGATGTACTGCATGAAAGAGAGGGGAGACATAAAAGATTACACTTTCTTATTTTTTAATGCATCATAAAGATAAATATATTCACATTTGTGAATGCTCAGGTATTGTAATGATGGAAGCCATTTAAAGTGTCAAAATGGAGAAGAGATGCTCACACTGTCAGCAGAAAGTCTGATGCAGTTAATCTTCTGGACCTGTTCTGGCATTTTTCTCTAGCGTTCTGGAGTCTTATTTCAGGATTTAGGCTCAACAAGACAGGGTTAGATGCAGCTACAGTGTTGGTGGAGAACTGAGAAAGCTGAAGAGCTACTCATCCATTGTGTGACTCAGGGAACACACCACACTAGACTACCAAAGTAAGAACTATAGCCTTTCCCTAGTACATCTTCCCTTTTGCAGAATATCCTTTTGAATGTTTCTGATAGCTCTTTGGAGGAATTTTTTTTTTAATACAACTAAAGAATATCTACCAAACAGTGCTTTGAAGAACTGTATGAAATACTTCAGAATTAGGAAACACTGCTATTGTGTTAACTCAGCACTTCACTAAGTAATATATCCTTGCTTCTTAAATTCACTGATACTTACACATCGGGTAGCCACTAATATAGCTGTTTTGTTCCTTGTAACTGTGGTACATCATTTAGTGTTAGCACAAACATCTCTGCACAGTGTTGCCTTGTATCATGTAGACGTAACCTAAAATTCTTGGCAAAGACTCTCTTGTGAATCCTCTGCAGTTTGTCTTTGCTATAACTAAACATGTTTCCTTTATCCTCTTGCACAATTATCATCCTTCCTACTCCCAGGGTTAACATTTGTACCTTTCCATCTGATACAGGACTGCTGTTTGTTTCATCAATGGCCAGTGAATATAACTATCTGTTCACTCTGTTGTCACCGTATCACATTCTGCAATTCAGTAGTCTACTTAAATAATAAAATGGGAAAAGAAGCCTCACAAGACATGACTGTAACACTGCAATCACAATTATCATTGTAATTTTCTGTGAAGGAAGAACTGTTGTCTCCATTCTCAAGGGTTAATCTCTTTTTATGCCAACCACATGGTCATTCTTGCCAGTCATGGTATAGCAAATAGAGGACTTAATGTGTAAAACGTGGCATCTTTTCACTGTAACTTGCTATGATCAGTTATTTATGTATCTAGGATTGTTCATACATATGTTACCCCTTGATCCATTTTGTTAAAAATATAATTGCTAAAATTACGTTGTTTTTAGGCAAATCTTAACATTTTTTCATTATGTTCTCCACTGGATTTCTCCTCCTGACTTTAACCAGAATGTCAAATTGAAGCTTCACATTCACATTTTCGATACCAGTACTTCAAAATTCTCTGCTCTGTCTAGCATGTCAGGTCTTGTCTTTTCTTTCATTCTACCATCCATTGTGTTTTGGTAATAATATAGTTTTTGTAATGCTGAGGTCATCTCCCTCTCCTACCACTGCAAGATGCCAATTAGGCAATTTAAAAATATACTTTTCGCTAGTTTCCTACTGTGTCCTGCCTTCTGTGCTTTTTTGGTTTGCTCTACGGAAAAGAACAGACTTCTGTATAAACGCAGAGTCCTTACTAAAAGGGAACCTAGAATGTGGGCAATACAGTTTTTAGTCAAGTTGCTTATTAAATTTATCAGTCCTTAATACACTGAAAAGAAATCCAGTAATCCTTTTTGTATCTGCACCTTGTTACAAGAATTTCACTATATAGATTCACATAAACCCAAGGCAGCTTATTTCTGCTTCTTTTACAAGAACATTATCTCTGCTGTCCTTCAGGCTATGTATGTTGCCTCAGTCTGCTGTAATGGCCATTAAAGGTTTTGTGGGTACTTTAGATTTCATCTCTGACCCTGTTCGTGGGGTGCAAGACACAAATGAGCTCAATTCCAGTACTGTGAATTGAGGCTTTTCTTCATTTATGCAATTCATGTTCTCTCATATCTCTTGAACTTTAGAAAGAGGGTCAGGAGCCATGTGAATTCTGAAATGAGTTTGGTTTTAAGAACTATTCATTATATCCTTGAACTACAGCGAGGAGACCACTCCTTGGAAAAATCACTACATTTAGTAGGGCGAGTGTAATACAGAATAAGTTGGGCATATCTGGATATTCTCTCATGGGTTAGGTTAGGACTTGGTAACAGAAACCACGTCAGTGTTTCTTGGAAAGATGTCTCTACAAAAACCCTTAGCTTAACAACCAGTTATGTTAGAGAGAACTTTCAATAGAATTTATTTGATAGCTTCTTGTTAAGGCTGCACAACAATTTGTGATAACCCCATTCTGATAACATACCGTGTAAATATTAATTATGCTTTAAATTAAAGGTTACAGTTGCTCTTTTTACATTTAGCAAAGTTCAAACAAAATTGCAAAATTCCTTTTTTCCCTGTGAATTGCACAAGCATAGTGAACTTTGCTGATTTAAAAAAAAAAAAAAGTGTGCCCTGAAAAAAGATTTACTAGAAAATGACTGACATTTGAGGCATGAAACAAGACCTTAATCAAACCTTTTTCAAGTGCACAATTTGGCTTGAGGATGAAAAAGGACAAATAAAAAAGTCTTAAGCAGGGATAGAAGCTTGCTGGAGAAAGGATGGGACATAAGTATGTAGAGAGAGTCACTCTCTACCTCAGTGACTATGTATTTACAAAAGTTGTCCAGCTCTGAGAGAAGGGTATGTAGGAAACCTTTTGTGAATTAAATCACAGGCAAGTACCCAGGAACTTCATTACATGAGGTAAGAGAGTGTTGAGTTCACATCAGGGAATCRGTTAAAAATTAGCTGGTGTGCAAAATCAACTGCTTGCAGAGCCAGCATATATAAATGGGCTCTCTGTAGACTTGCTTTCCACACTGGAGGAAGGAGGAAGTCAACAACATCTTAAGACCCAATGGAGGGCTTTTAATGGAAATGGGATCTAGTTTGTTCAGTGTAGACAGGTCCACATGAACTTTCGTTTGATGGGATATTTGTATTTAGTCAGCTCCCCTACTCCCTTGGCATAATTTTAATACAGAGTAAGCTTTACAAATGATTAGGATCTGCCTCTAAATTATTTTTCTTCTTTTACAGTATAGACTACTCTCAAAGATAATAGAATCAAATAAGAGATGACAGTTCTCTGCAAGTTTGGACAGTGACTTCCAAAAGTTTCTGGGAGCTAGAACACTATAGTCCAAGCTAAAGGAAATTTTCCTTTCCTCCTTAGCAATAATGACTATATGGAATGCAGTCATTGTTTCAACTTAAGATTTTGAAAATTAGTTTTGAGAACTAGCATATCTGAACTGTCTTGAAAAGTCTGCAAATCTTGTCTTTGTTCTATGAATTATCACAAGTCCACTTTTAGAGTGAGTCTGAGTGTTGATACTTCCTGCTTAACATTTATCATGCCCATTGGAGAAGACTGTGTCCCTCAGAATGAAAAAAATAATTTACCTTTGATGTAATACTCCATAAGAGTTAGAAGATCTAATAAGATTTATGATATGCAAAAGGAGGGAATTGCAATTGTATTAATATTATTAATTAGGATATGCGTGGTGAGATCCACCAACTGAATTTGACTATCTGCACAGTGCAATGCCATATATTGTATTACTTAAAAAAGGGACAGGTAGCCAAAGAATGCCAGAAAACTGAATTAACGTAACAGGTTCAGGCTTAAGATCATCTGAAATTATTTTTTGTTTAAAAAGATTTTTACTGTCAGATTATCCAAGTCATCTTATTCAGAATTAAAACAAAAAAGTTATAGAAAGAGAAAGGAATATTTAAAATACTTTGTTTTCTATCTCACTACAGCTTAAACCACGTGAAAGGAGAGTGGGAACCTAAAATCCCCCCCAATCCCTTTTGTAAGCAAAAAAAATTGGGATGTATTCACACTGTCTTTTTTTCCACTTTAAGTAATTTCACTGCAAAGGTAAAGAAATCTTCATTTTCTTGAATGTCTTTTGTTTAATTAGAATCTTAAACAGAAAAATGCAGTAAAAGATATCTTTAAACCTAGTATCAAATGAATTGAAACTAAACATCACAAAACTTAATAATAAACCTGTTCTACCCTTATAAATTGCATCTTAACACTTCCTTCATTTACTGAATATGTTAAAAATAAAGACTAAATTACTTATACCCATTCACATTGCAACTTTTCAGAGTATGTTGACCAATATGAAGTATAAATAATTCTAGAATTTGTCATATATATCTCATTTTTTATATTTTTGTCTTAGAAGCATGCAAGAATACCCATTTACACTTTGAGTTACTTTTAACAGTGCTTCCATAAGCTTATACTGAAGTCATTTTCAATTGCTAACATAAACATGCATTAATTCTTAGTCGTCATTGTATAGCTGTTCCTTAACTGTTTAGAAGCAGAAAATACAACCAAATCAATGTTTTCTCCTAAAGCCTATCCTAAATCCAAACCAAACCTGTTTTCCAGGGTCCGTAAGTGTGTCAGAGCCTATGCCATTCACTCTGTCAGGATAACGTGAATGGCTTTAGTAATAGTTTTATCAATAGTAAAATTTTAATAATAAAAGAAAGGCAAACATAAATCAAACCTTCATTATATTAAGGTAAATAAAAAACAATGGATAGTTGTTAAATGTTCTAAATAGCTATTATTTCTAGTCACCATTTTAGTTCTAGTCAGTACTACAACACTGATGAAGGTTGAAAGAAAGAGGTACACCTTCCATACACTTTGAGCTGACATATTACAAAAGCAGACACTTTGAAAACACTTAATTTTGTAATTCGCTGCCCATGTTTTGACAGAATCCCAGTAGAAATTAATGTCACTGTACAGCTGTAAGATTGAGATTATTCTGCTAAAACAATCAAGGGTTGAAACAGTCAGAAAAAAACCCATACGAGCACTAGGCAGCAAATGGAAAAGTAGACACTTCACAGATATTTATTTGTCTGCTGTTTCGCAAGATGACATCGAAAACAACCATAGTGTGAGAAACACCTTGATGTAGTCTCATCCAACAGAAAAATTATAGCAATGGTGAAGGAGCTTCAGTGATGGAGAATACTAGCCAGAAGCTACTTTAATACAGAGAAAACCCCCAGTTTATAAAATAATTACTGCTTAGTAAGTGTAAAGTAGTGGATTCTCCTTTAGTATATCCAAAGTTCTAATTTTCTGTGCAAATTGAAGCAATAGTCAGTTATAGCAGTTTTTATAGATAATGTTGTATAAATACTCAATATAGATTGTTTGGCTTGCTTTTGCAATAAATTATTGATATCTCAATAATGCATTAATACTATGGTATTAGACCTCAAGTGTTAGAGTTTCAGGTATTCTGTAATTGACTCAGCTCAAACGAACAGGTGGTGGACAGCCAAAGGTAAAGTTATGAAATTATATTAAAAGAAAGATTGTCGAGGCTTCATTTTGATCTTTCTTGGGTTTTTTTTTCATTGTTCTCCTGCAACACACACTATTGTCGCATTACATGCACTTCTTGACAATATCCCTATGCCTTCTCAGACTTCATTTCCCTAGTCAGGGTAAGTGAGCTGCTGTATGACTTGTACTTTCTATTTCCTTGATCAATATAGTGGCTATTTTCTATACTACTTGTTGATAACATATCCCTTGGACATTTCTCATGCTTTTTTTTTTTTTTTTAATAAACCCATTATTATTTAATAAACCCGATATTATTTAGTGCTTCCCTAAAATTATGTTTCATTTAATAGCCTCTGGGTAGAAATATTGTCAAAAGCTTCTGAAAAGTTAAATAAATAATGTCAATCAGTTCCACTTCATCCACTTTTTTGTTATGATATTTTAAAAATGCTTTCAGCCTACATAATCACGTGGGATTTTGTCCTACATTTGTTTCCAAAAAATACATGCTAGATGCAAGAATGTCATATTCTGTGATGACTAAAGCAATAGTTTCTGTCAGTATCTCCTTAGCTTGCCAGCTTTCATTTATAAATCAAATAGTCTCCTTTGTGCTCTGAAACAACATGCTCCAATAATTTAGACAGCTAGACAGAACTTTCTGGTACAGAAATTAAAATAGCAGTGCACTCACTTCTTGCTGCAGGAAACAAAGTCATGTCCTTCCTGAGGCAGCGCAATTGGAAGTTGGTTTTAGGAGCCCATCCTGATCTGAAACTGACATTTGCTGAATATTATCTGAAGTTTGGTATGAGTCATGCTTCTAGAGATAAATAATTTATTTCATTGAAATTTTGCACTCTTCAGCTCAAGATGACCAAGGGAGGGCTTATTATCAGGGATTCCAGTGCCATTTACGAAGTTTATTAATATAGAGACCACCACTGGAAACACTGCTTATCCTGGGTCAGAATTTATTTAAATACACAGGAACTGTTTAGCTGGGAAGTAAAATTTATTTTTGTCTTCCAAGGAAAATAGAAAAGCTAATAATTTTCAAATGTTCTAGTTCTTATAGTCTGAAATTCCACTTCAAATAACTACAACTATTGCAGATGAAACGGTCTATATTGCTAGGGTCTTAGACATCTACAAATATCAAATTATTTCCTGAATTGAATGCAGATTTTGCATATAAAAACACCACAGCAGCTAATGTTTAAGCCTATGGTATACCCTGTGCTTGTTCTTGCATCCGAGTCATTAGTTCTCATGCTTTATTAACTAGTTAAATTTGCAGCTGAAATAAACGCAGGACTTTTTTTGTTAGCTTTCAGTTGGTAGCATTCTTCCGTAGAAAACTGTGATGATACATAGGCAAAAATCATATTTTTTGTAATAGTTGTTATGACATCATCTAATGGTAAAAGACCAGCCTACAATATTTCAGTATTTTTCATTCAGAATCTCTGCCACAAAAGCCAACAGGAGAAATACTATTGATTTTGAAAGGGAAATATTTGGTGTATTTGGCAGCAGTATCAATGCTTTTCATTGAAGCAAAGTGCAAACTGTCGCTGGAAGAAAATAGTATTTATAGGAAGAAATGTCTTTTATTTCTGAGTTTTTCTAAAATTTGTTTTAGTTGCCTTATTTGAATTACAGTTGTTGTTTGTATGGACCTTTTCTAGGAAACCAGTGTTACTGTGTATTTATTTGGGGTGCCTGTCAGCAGTCTGTACGTGCTGTGGGAGCTGATGCTAGAAGATGATTTGGTTTTGTTTTAAACAAAAGGGACAGTGACACAGGAGCTCCAGGAGCACTACAGGCAGGGGAAACCATACATTTTTTTAAACTTCATTCAGGAAAAATCTCTCTACATACAAACATACTGGTTAATGTCTTGTAGCTTTAGGGCTCATTCCCACTGAGAAGTACTGTTGCACTCAATATTAAAAATTAAAGGTATCGAGGAAAGCATTTATTTGAACATATTAGTAATCAGAGCTGTTTCACTGAACTGGGTGCTCTGGGAATGGGAACATTCCAGTACTTGTGTCATGCGGTACTGGAGGAAATAGGGGAATTACGCTGTTGCAACTGGTCCTTAACTAGTTTATTCCCAAAGAGTCTCTTGTTTTATATGAAATAGTGTGAGCTCCCAGGAACTTCTGAGGAACGAGGTCACATCCAAGCCCCATCAGAAGTCTTCCTAGATAAAGACGGAAGAAAAACTACTGGAGGACAAGCATTATTGCTGTGGAATGAAAAAACAAAGGCACTGGGGGAAGAGTTGGGTGATTCTAGATCTTCCTGTAATGTCACTGAGCTGTATATAGCAAACTGACAACTACAGCTGTTATTGACTGAGCTTCATGCAACTTGTTTGTACTGCTCTGCCCTTTGTTTCAAAATACTGAATTTTACATTAATGCTTCATAATTTGCAGCATCACTGTGAGCTCCAGGAATGTAAGAGGAAAAAAAGCATATTGCAAGCTAAGACACAGAGGACTGTTAAAGCTGTATGAGGATTTGGACAGCATCCAAGCGTACCTGACTCTCTCTAATCAATAATGTAATTCCCCTTCCTTTAGGTTTAGGTGCATTAAAGTAAAAATCAAACAATTTATTCTAGACCCAGCGGAGGTGAGAGTAAGACGATCTCTCCCTCAGTCTGAATGTTTTCCTGGGTTCTACGGGAACAGAGTAACAAATAAATCATGAAGCATCTCGTAACTCAGGCTGTAATTCAGTTTTCYGTTCAAGCTCTTCAGTAGTCATCTGTCTTGATGCTTGACACCACTGTTCTGTTTCTTTGTAATACCATTTGCCTCTTTAAAGGCAATTTCCTTTAAAAAGTAAACGCATAGTGACAATTACTCCAACAGTGGAATGCATATTTTTTAAAATAAGAAAAAGTGTTTGTGCTTTCAAGGTAGAAAAGGTCTCCATATGTGCATGTGCTAAAGCATCTCTTTGTTTTTAATTAATCTTCAAAAGTAATTAATATAGCTGACTTTGCTATACAAGCTGCTGGACATGTAATACATGTCAAGGTGCAGGTTTTCAATCATTTGCAAAGTGAATATGCATAGAGAGTTTATATGTGGAGATGTTGGCTATATTTATAGCTTGAAAAGTTACTTCTAGAAGTCGACAAGTCAGATAACCCAGAACAAACACACGCAAATCATGTCCCTTAAATACTATGTGAAGTAATCCATACGCTGCCTAATTGAGTTCTGATTCCTGATGACAACTTCAGAGAGAAATGGAATATTCATTGTAGGGGTCGTAGTAGTGTAGAGAAATGGCTGAAACATTTTGAATTGTTTATTACTGACCATGTTAAACTGACTTCAGCTTAAAAAAGTTAAAAAGATACAAATATACTGGAGGACTGCCTAATGGAAGCTCAGAGCCCCTCTGAGGAAATGGAAAACATGATGCAAAAATTATTTCAGAAATAAAACAGCAATAATTTTGCTTTCCACATAACAGTCACCAGCCATCCAGATGAATATCCTTATTGGGAAAAAAATTAACCAGCCAGTGCTCTTAAATATCTGCTCAGACAGAAAGGCTTTGCATCTTAGTGTTATGAAAAGTATGTGTGTTCCAAAACCACTCTGTGGCACCACTCTCTGCCTCCATCAGCTTCCCTATCAAACAAGTAATTGCTTTCCCCCCAGTTCATTAATTTTCTACCTACCGTGCCACCAAATTATTGATTTCTCCCCTCACCCCCAATCAAATCTAGCTCTCTTTCAATTTGCCCATTTTCTGCTCTACAAGGGCCCATAATTGCATGGTGTCTTTCCCATCAACTCTTGCCACCACATTGCCTGAGGTGCTCATTTTTAACAGCTGAAAAYTGATGTAAGTCAGGGTGTTGCTCAACATGATCACAGCCTAAAGATAGGACTTCTCCCTCTTTCTGCCTATCAAAAAGGTTTATTCTGCCGCATAAACCCACAAAGACAGGCTATTACTTCTCCTTACTGTTAATTGTTTCTTCCAATAAGACACACCATTTACTTGGCGTCATACTGTTCCATATTACAAGTACGAATGCTGGCTTAACAGAGTTTTACCGTGAAGGGAATTAAACTGTCAGAACATCTCCACACTTGTGTGCCATGGCACTAAGTTCTTGAGTTTAGCATGAAATAACAGAAAGTCACGCTGAGAACAAAAAAACCCAAAGCCTCTCTTTTGTAGTAATTGCATTGTTTATGTACTGCCAAATTAATAGAAAAGGGAGGTGATTAGCAATTGAACTACAAGCGTCCCAAGATACCCTCTTTTGTACTAATGAGAGGAATGGGCCAGAATCTGACATAATTTTTGCATTTCATATCAGCTATAACAAAATCCCTAAATCTATTTTTCTGTCTATCTCTTCGTTGCTAGAGGAGCAGAGCAGGTTTGATCTGTCTGTGTGCATGGGTGTGCATGTTTGTATTTTCACATTTTGTGGTATAAGGCAGTTAAATTAGCTGATAGTTTCTGTTAAAACTGTGTATTTACTCTTTTTGAGGGTCATTTCAGTTCTCACTAATGTTACTGGAAGATGTTACTTGAATTCAATGGTTTAATTTGAATTTTTTCTTACCATACTAGATTCTGTCTATGCACCTAACGTGTTCAAAAATTACGTAGTTAGTTACTTCAAATTGCACCTATTTTGAGTAAATTAGTTTGGGATATACAAAAGCTAGCAGCAGCCCCTGCAGAACTGGCAGCTCCACTCAGGGCTGGTGAATGTTCACCCTCATGCTTGTTTACAAGTAGCACTCATAGCAATAGACACTCGGATGACAAGTGGAACTTGAGAAACTCTAATGATAGAAGTATGGGGACTCTGCAATGATTTATCAATCCTCTGTGGAACTCCTGTGGTAAAAAATAAGGTGTTAAGTGGTTTATTTTAGATAACCCAGAGTATTCCTTAGGATTTTAATAATGGTGATAAAATCTCCAATTCAGTTTCTTTTCTAAATTTCTGTCTGATACCAATTTATGACCTCTGCTAATTGCATATTTTTTTATAAATCACTGGTGAGCTCTAGTGTAATTTCAGTTGTAGTTTTTCTTCTGTACGTGATACAATATCATATAAAAATTAATCTGAGATTTCAGAGTATTTGATATAAAAGATAGAAAATATTAGAACTAGAGAATGGATTACAGAGAAATATCTCTCCCCTATGTCCCCTCCCCCCCATTTTGTGGTGTTTTGGAGGTTTTTTTGTTTGTGGTTTTTTTTTTTTTTTTAAGAGAGTATCATTAAAAGTACTTTATAATAGGGAAATGTTCCCTGAGCTCCCAGTCTGCACATTCCAACTTCATTCCTCAGTTCCTCTGCTTATTATTTTTCCTATACAAGGCTTCAACTCTTTTTCCTGTCCTCCCTTACCAGTGGTTATTATCCTACCTTATATATTTTTCTTCATATATTTCTTTACTGTTTTCCCATGTTGCTGGTTTTTTTTCCTTTTGCTTTTTCCACAGTTCTCTAGAAGTAACTGCACAAGTCAATTAGTTTGTAATTACTATGAGAAACAAACTAGGGATGGAACAACAATAATAAAGGGATTTCTGTGTGGGTGTCCAAAAATCATAAAGCAGCACCTATACACTCCAGTGTGTGTCTCACTTCACCTTTTAGTATTACCAAGGGTAAAATAAAACTGGTTCTTATTTGTTTTCACTCCTTCAGGAGCAAACCCCTGCCTAAACCAGTCTGAATAAAAATAGTGAGTTCTTCTTGTCACAGTTGTAGCCACTGCCACCTGAAAATCATAACTTGCTCAATATTATGAATCTCTTTATGTTACTAGCTAAAGGATTATCAATGTTTCAACCAAAAAATACCAGCACTTCAAGGACAGTGGTACAATCTGACTTCTAAACTAGGTATATCTTTTAAAAACATGGGATAACAGTGGTACAAGAAGCCATGTTCTCTTTTTTGTGGCTTACCCTCCTTTTTTTTTTTTTTAATTTAAAAAGAAATTATTCCTCCATTGCAGGTGATAATATATGGATGGTTTGTCCACTTCCTAAACAATGATTGTGTTTCACTTCCACGTATAGCTGGTTAATGGATTATAAAGCCAGAAGTGACAGCTATGGCTATGTAGAGCAGTTTTTAGACTGCAGACTTTGCTGAATTAATTCCTATTTGAATTTGAATGTATCACTATTTTTCTTTTTAGGAACAATCTTTAAAATTTTCAAATCATGGGGAATCCATTGCCAATTATCATTAATTAAGCAGTAAAGAAACTGGCATCAGAATAAATTTTGCTGCTTATTCCAATTCTGAATTTGTCTCACTTGCTTTTCATCCTTGCATCTTACAATTTTGACTGCTGGATATAATAACTTCTTCTAAAATTTCTCTTTCCCAGGGAAAGGTACAGGAAACATTCTTTTTTCAGCCTTCTCTGATCTCAGCCCTAATTCTTCCCTTATTAAACATGGTAGTCAAGTGACCATTCTCATAGCCCATCTGGAAGTCCCTCCAGTTTATCAGCTGTGGATACTAGCTCCTGCGTGCTCCGTGCAGTGCTATTACCCCCATGCCAAACACCACGATGTTATGTTATCACTTGGTTTACATTCAGCATTCCTGTTCATACATCTGATTAGACCCTCTGACTAAGCAGCGCAATGCAACTCCTGTTCACTTAATTGTTCACTATAAATCTCCCTTCAGAAGTTGCTTTGTCTGAGAAAAAAAATCCCCTATCCTATTTATATGACTGGAGGTCTGATGGCCTATTTTCCACAGCCAAAGATCAGTCAAACACCACAGAAAGGTCCGTACCTGAGGATGTGACTTAAAAGAACAACTCTAAGCAACTCTGTTGGGTTTTTTCCTGACCAGTGTTGACTGCAATGGTCAGAGGCTTAGCACTCTGTACTCCTGCTCTTGAAGACCAGTGACAAATAACTTCCTACTGAGGCAAGACCAAGAGGTCAAAAGAGCACATATGAATGCCATCTTGCTTGCAGCAAGTGGGTCTGATAATCAAATCACCTGTACCTTTAAATGTACAATATTTTGGGCATTTCTTCAAGTGACATAATATATGTTTCAATGACTGAGAAAACACTCGGACACCTATGAATTGCAGTTATGGTTGGAGTCTTTGCCTGCAAAGAGAGCAAACAGAGCATTCATCATCCAATTCCTGTAATCCTATTTGATGTTGAGGTGGATGGGAATATTGCCATAGAGCAATTAGCCCAATGTTGTTATTTTAATTTGGACATGGCTTACTTTCTTTTCAGTGACATCCATCATATTCTAACATAGAGGACATTTTCATCTACTGTTGCAATGCTATCTTAACTACACCTATTTGCTTGGGTTTTTTTAATGCTTTCTCCATTTCTAACTTTATTTCAAAGTGCACAAACAAGAATTCCCTGTGAGTCTGCTGCAACCAGATTTCTTTCTAGTTCCTATACTCCAATTTGAAAGGCTATTATGATCTCCCCCTATTTTGGGGCTGTCATTTTGGATAAACCACCTGCAAAGACCAGCAGTGTCATTGGGGGTGAATCAGTCCGTAGGGGGCAGCGCCAGGCTGAATGACTTCACCCCCACCCAAAATTCTAGTTAACTGCAGTGTCCTTGATGCTTGCCCCCTGATAGACGTGAGGAAAGAGCTGTGTATTTTTTTCTTTAACTCAATTTGTGGTATTACCAAACCTCCATTTATCATCATTGACCACAATGTTGAACGAGATTCGCAATGTTCAACAACTCGGACAATTTTTCTGTGAAGCTCCTTCTCTTGGCTAGGATTTGTTGGGTGCTTATTTAGAAACACTAATCATTTTCTCTGAGAGCAGCTAGTACAACCTGCTTTCCCTAGAACAATTATTTACAACGCAGAAGATTAGAAAATATTTTCCATCATTTTTATATGTAACACTGTGCCAGCATCAAATCCTCCAATTCAACAACGTTCACGGGAAACTGGGATAAACTTTCGAGAAAGTTCATCATTATGCCAGTCATCATTTATTTTTTTTTAAAAAAAAAAAAAAAAAAAAATCAATATATACTGAGGTACATGACTTCTACTAGTCCTTTCTTCACTAAATCATGATGTCAGAGCAAAGCAAAACTATCTGAAACTCAACTAAAAGGAAACCTTGGACACTCCAGAGATCTGTTCTTGTTCCTGCTTTAGTCCTTGGGATGTGTTCCCCCAAACCAGGTGGGAGCAGAACAGTATGTGGTGTAACTACAGTGTGTGGGTGTGGTAAATTCACATCCTCCCAAATGATGCTGTATTACGTCTTCCTCCCACAGAAACACCATTATTGAACTGACTGAGGAGAGAGAAGGTAGAAAAAGCCTCTTGTACTTTCCTTCGTCACAGGGAGATAAATCTTGGAAGCAGGACCACTCATAGAAGTGATGTGGAGATTACTGCCCTGCAGCTTCCACATGTATGTGTTGGGCAGGGGAAGGACTTTACTAGATTCTTACCAAGCATAGCCCCCAAACATACTTCAGAAAGGTTTGTGAAACCTTTCTTTGCTCAGAGATTTAGGCTGGTTTCTTAAAGAAATGTGATTTTCTTGTCCTCTGAGGTCCTCCCTCATCTTTTCCTGCCCCAACAAAACAGAGATAGCGAAGTACAAAAAAACCCATTAGTGCCTCATTGAGGGAAACACTGTGGAGTGAGTTCAGACCTCAAACCCCACTGACCTCACAGGGAAGAGATACTTTGCTTCTTCCTGCATCACTGGTGAATATTGTATCARTTCAGATAACAATACAGTTAATGTGTCTTGTGTATTGCAAATGCTTTCAGTGGCATGTTTAATAAAATTATATTTTATAGGCCTTGACTATAATGAAACTGAGCATCCATAAATATACCAGTAGATAATTTAGTTGAAAAGAGCTATGTTTTGAAGCAAGTAGGGATTTGTTTTCAGTAGGGAAAGCAACCTATGGATTTAGATATGTTCTGCTAAAAATACGAGTTTTACTGCTGTTTGTTCTTTGTGAATAGGGTTGTTTGAGTACCTTTTATGTTTTATTCAAGCCTCCAATAATTATCAAAGGATTTCATTTTAAAATGTTTAGCAATTCAATGAAGTACAGAACTCACACGGTTACTTAGTTTCTTTTAAAAATATTTTCTCTGTGAAAGCTTGCCTTCCTGTGGCTCAGGGTATTACAATTCTCATTTTGTGGGGGGAAAACTGAGTCTATGTGCAAGCTTCAAATAATTGGTTTTCTTTGGGTGACAATATAGGCTTTTATTACAAAGCCCAGATTTTTCAGAGTACTGAAGCACAGCTGGTGTTCTTTGAATGGGGGAAGTTGATGTTTCAAATTCTTGGAACCTTCAGAACGTTTTGAGATTGATCATGTGTTTTTTCATGGTAAACTGGATTATTCAGAGGAATGCTACTAATGAGAAAGCAAGCCTGTCACCTCTCCAAGTGTGGTGTGACCTACACAATAACAATCAGACACAACCTGATTACAATTTACTGGTTTTTATGCATACACATACCCACAAACATCATATTATATGATATGTAGCATATCTAATGAAATGCATACCTTTTTTGCTGAGAAGTGACAGAAGAAAAGCATATCGCCACAATTCCTCAGAGACAGACCAATGCAGAAGAATTCACAGAGATCGATACTCTTTTCTTATCAACAAGGAAGTTCCAAAGCTGCTCTTTGTGCATGGATAATAAATTGCCCAACAGTAGCCCAACAGCTTCATTTAAGACCTGTTCTTCCACGAGCCTCAGTTTTGGCACGTTAAGATGTAATCCTTCTAATAGGTAAACACAAACAAATTTCTGCTTTATAAATAAAAAAATAATGCTTTGAGTTTTGATTAACACTGAATGGCAAAAGAACTCCTCAAGAATAGATAAATGTCTGCCCAGACAGATGGACAACTGTGCTCATCACAGGATGAACTTCTGAGTGGTCCTTGGGGTCAGAGCCAGAAACTCCATTTCAAGAACCAGTCAGAAAACTCCATGTATTGATAATTATAGTAGGCTCATCTATAATGGAAATGAACTCTAGGGCTGAGCTAAGCATAAAGCTAAATATTAAGACCTTGAAGATTTAAATCAGGACTAATACCAATTAAGATTTGAGCACTCAGACAGGTGTTGAGAGTTAAGCTTGTTGGCAACAAACTTTCTACAATGGTTGCGTCCCTCTAGTATACTCTGGCCTCCCACAAGCTTCCATTTTCTTCTGTTCACACAGACCCAGTTTGTAGAATCATTCTTTGTCTCTTTGACTTTCCTTCCCTATTTTTGAACTATTTCTGACATCTGCCACTCTAAATAATTATTCTTGGGCTGATATTTGCCTCTGAGTTTACCTTGAGGTGCTGATGGAAAATTCCATTAGAAAGCAAATTTCATTATTAGTGACAGAACAGCTTAAGTAATATAGATAATACATAATTCATCATAAGGCATAATGAAAAGTGTGATACTGATTTCGCAATGGTGGGTGTTAGACAAGCAATTCAGTATCTCTCTAAAATGAACTCATTAAATATCATGCTATATTCCGAGATAGATATTTGGAAAACAACTTAATCTCTATAAATGTTAGCTTCCGCAGCAAAGTTCCTAGTAGGGTTTGAACTTCTGTTTCCAAGGCTTTCCCCTGCCTATTATTTTTACCATGAGACAGGCAGGTATTGGCGAGACATCTGAAAAGGTGCTCAACAGTCTTGGACTTGGAAGAAAAGAGCCCACTGAAGTTCATGAGCTTGCAATTGCTAGTGTAATGCTTTTTGCCCTGGGGTTCATTCTGCATCCTAAAACATATTACACTGAAGATACAGAATGATTGAAAATAGTGACTCTTATACAGGGGGGCATGCACTAAATGACAGCCATCTGATACGACCATTATTTGCTTGCTCCTGTAACTTGAGGTTACAGTATTCCCTTTTTCTATAGTAATGTACCTGGCCTCAATTCAAGAAATAAGAAAAAATCCAGAGCAACAGTAAGAAAATGTCCAATTTTTTTCCAAAGAAAGCCTCAATGAGTGATGGTCTAAATGAATGAATCTTGATGAATATGATAAGAAAAAACACAAACCCACTGTCAAGCATGTCACCTGGCCATAAAAATAACCTATCAGACAGAGCTGAGAAAAAACTTGGGAGAATCAGTATCAGAATTCAGGCAAAAGATAGAATAAATGAAAAAAGTTTAAAATGGTAAGTAATTAATTATTTGCCATTTTAAAGGAGCTTTGCCTTTCTGATTTTATTAAATTTTTCACTGAGCCAATACACTTTCTGCCTAGTGCGAGAGCAAAGAAAGCTTTCTTTTCTATATAATAGGGGACTTTCAAAAATACTTTACTTTTTCCTAAGAATTTTGCTCAACTACTTGAAGAAATCRTACACACACACGTCACAAAAATTGGTTTCAGACAATTCAGAAGTTGCTGAAAATTATTTACTTGAAAATTAAATAGTTAATTATGCTAATCTCTGAAAAGAAGTGACAATAAAGTAATCACATTTCTGGTCTCTATGCTGTCATTTTTTTTCAACCATCCAATGGTTGAAAAAGTAATATGCATTACTAGTTTTACCTTCTGCTTTGAAACTTCATTCTCTGAGAGCAAGTCAATTTTACTGTAGCTTCTGTTCCTGACAAGCTATTAAAAATAGGCAAAATGGTTTACAAAATTAGGTTAGTTTTCAGTCAAAATTAAAATGATCCATACCTAAAGCAATGGACAGCACACAGAAAAATAGAAAGGTTCCTATCAAGAAGGCTTGGGGTGAGAAGTCATGTTACACATTGAACAGCCAAGTAGTATGCAGCGTCTGATTCCAACTTTTTTTTTTTTTTTTTTTTTTTTAATAGTTTGATGCAGACAGAGATGAAGAAGAAGTGTTCTTTGACATAAGTTCGGCAGTTGACAATAAACTGTTTGCAAACAAAGAGGCTGCAGGAGGTGAGTTAATGTAAGATTTAAAGAACCACATTTTTTATACTGCATTTGACACTGGTGGGATGCCTTTTTCATATTCCTCAAGTATGGATGTATGTACTGTAGCAAAGTCTTGACCAACCTCAAACATTGCACAACCAAGGGCAAAAAAAATCTCTTGACACTTGAAAACTTCATACAACCTATCTAGCATCTTGTTTATCTACAAGCTCTCCTTAAAATACTATGGATAGTCCACTAAACAACTATATCATTAATACAAAAACTTTGCAAGTTGATCGATTCCAGTTGTCAGCTATCTGTTTCAGTTCCAGATGATATGTCAGTGTTCACTAGAAAACCAGTCTTACAAGATTAATGATCATACTTCCCCCCCTAATAATTGGTACTAATTCTGAAACTGTGTGTGCATATAAGTCAGGCTTTTGGGGGTTTTGTTTATTTATATATTTATTATTTGTGCTTACTGAGGCTTGAATGTCTTCAAAGAAAAAGCCTTTGAGGGACAAAGGACTGCAAAAGAATTGAAGCTAAAAATCAAAGCACTGAAAATCCATAACATCTGTCAGAAATATTTTGCTTGAGGGGAACAAGAAAATGTTCCTTGGTAACTTCACAACTTTTTCTTTTTACAGATGGCATCCCTGGCTGCCTTCCAGGTAGACCATGAGGGGTTATATAGGTAGATGAGGTCATAAATGTCTTGTGAAACAGCATACAAAAAGAAAAAAAAAAATTCTAGGTGAAATATTTTCCTGTAAAATTTACTAGCTTTATTAAAACAAAGATTAGATACGTAGAGAAAATCGTGTATCTGATCTCTCCTCTGTTTAAGGGAAAACTCATCTGCCATAAAAGGGCAGACAGAGTAGCTTCAGTTATTTGTAATCGTGAACAATCATCTGGGGGCTGCCAAGGAAGGAAGAATTGATGAAGCACAATGAAATCTAGTAGTAGCAATACATCTAGTATCTCTTTTTGACAAAGGGGGGATTACTTTTTTCTACTAGCAAGAGATTTGCAAAGAGCAGTGCTTCAGACAGAAAGATTAGGTCGTATTTTGAAGATCTGAAAGGGGGTTCCAAGTTAGCTAGCCTACAGAACCCCCCCATAAGGCTATTTTTGATAATGTTCAAAATGATAAAGATGAATTATCAAGGCGGGGAGAATGGGACTGGGGGGGTTGAGAATGATAAAAAGTGCATTAGCTAAAAAAACAGGTTTCTGGTGGTCAGCTTCAAGATAAGATGCACACAAGAATAAAAGACAACTAGCTTTCTCCGTTAAGTGGCACGCTTACCTCTTTTGTGCTTAGCCTTATTCCTAGAGGCAAGAGATTGATTCCAAACCTAAAATGGCATTCCCACTGTATATCATTGTATTGATATTTACCTGTGGATAGCCTAATTAAAGGAGCCAAGTACTGAATAGCAAGAAGAGGAAAGAAGCGGCATAAAGGTGCTAGCTCTGACAAACAGATTGACAAAAGCTAAACAATTTGCACAAATTGGTTGTGATTCTGGAGGAGTTCCAGTCAGTTCCTTGAAAGTCTGATCTCCAAAATAATTGGAGAGCTATGAGCTTTAGAAGCCATACCACAATCATCTAATTGGTGCCTAACCTGAGCACCAATAATAGTAAGGAGATTCAAAGTAGGATTTCTAGAGATCCTATGAGATCAGATATTTAATTTCTAGAGGTCGCAATTCCAGCATTGCCTTGATCTCTCTTTTTGTCTTTTAATCTTATTAGTGATATTGCAATATATTTTGGTTCCTGGTGGCTAATGTAAACATAGTATTTCTAATATTGTTATGCCTCCACATCAATGTAATTCATATGTTATACCTGTAAAATCCAGTTGTAATCAACTGTGTAACAATACATGCTGAAAGAAAACTGAATATTTTTATAGATTAAAATACAATTTTCTCATTGTTGCCTTCTATGACATATTAAGACTGTTGCTAAGAGCAACAGCCTGTCATGAAACTCAACAGTGTAAGGTTGCAATAAAATTTGTATTAGAAGCATCTTACTGAGACCAAAATTAAAATGTAATCATTCTAATGCTAATCAGTCCTTCAGTAAATTATTTCTATTATATTCCCCTTGAAATTTATCTTCTAAGCATTTATCTTGCCCAAGTGCTTATATGCAACATGTATTAATTGAGTTATTAGATGGTGCTTCAGAGCATGTTCCATAACATAAAAAGACATTTTTATTTTATTGAGCTTAAACATGCTATTAAGAGAAGAAACATGTTTCGCAGGATAGTCTTAGATTACTTTTATGACAGTCAGTGTTGAACAGTGCAAATAGTGTAGTTGTTAAAATGTGAGTATGGGCGTATTTGAGCCAATGAACCATATTGAATAGAATTGCTACCAGGATTTGAAATAAGTAACAGATTTAAGCAAGGACTGGAAATACATTCGCTGATTTGCCAAAACACAAATGGTCCAAGGAGCAGACTTAATTAACTCACATGATGGGGTATAGCTACCTTGTAATGGGAAGTTAAATCAACTGCAGATAAATTTAGACAGATCAGTACAATTTAGTTTCATTGTATAAATGAATTTAGTGAAGTGTGAAAAAGCAATGCTTGACATTTGCATTCATGAAAACTTAAGGATGAACACACTTTCAGAGAAAGTGACATGCACCCAGGCTCAGAACACTGAAATGTTTTATAGGACCAGAGACATTTAGGGCCATGATGCCCCTGGGTTCTGGGGTGCATTTCTCTGGTAGGAATCACACACCTGCCCGTAACAGCCATACCCGCTAAGCTTTCCATGACCAATCCAGTGCAATTCAGCTTAGGAGCAACAAACAATACATAAAGTACAGCATGAAATTTAAAAGTACAGCCTCATGGTGAAGGAAGCGACTGAGCACAGCCCCGCATCCCTCCGGGGGCAGGGGAGTCATTCTCCCTGACTTTCAGACCTGGCAGGGGTAGCTCCTGTCAGCACCCTTGTACAACTGCAGCCACCCATTAATTCAACTTGTCCCTCAGTGCTGTGTCATTGGATCCTCTTGGGTTCCTAGCAAGACAAATCTTTATGAATGATGCCTTCAGTGTCAAGATACAATGCCTAGCAAAAAAATGCATTCTAGCTGATCTGCTATTTCTTTTTTTCAGCAGCCTGCTCCTCCCTGGAGAGCTGATTATTCAGTTAACGGGGATTTAATAAAAACTTCCAACTGATTTATTTTTTAATTGTGCAGTACTGTACCTAATAAAATCCTCTCTGTTTTTTCCCCTAAGGAAAACACAGGGCACATGAAAATGACCAGGTTTCACTTACCTCAACTTCACACATGCACTGAAATTGAGGAAGCATATTTTAATTCATAAGAGTACCTTTTCAGATCAGGTGCTTGCAAGCTGTTTCTCCATGGCAGTAGAATTTTCATGCATTTTCTTAATTTTTTTTTTTTTAAACTGTTGAGTTTCCCCTTTTGAAATTGATACAGATCGTTTGCAATAGGTTCATACAAGCACACGAAGGCTCTAAGTTAACTGAGAGCTGAGATTATCTGGTGGAATGGGGCATCCCTTCAAAAGAAATTAGGACAATTCAGACTGTAAGACTTTCCTCCTAATGGTAAACAAGTATTAATTTTTTTTTATAACCTAGTTCTCAGTGTACCAACTTATCAAAGGAAAAACAACGCAACTCAGAAAAGGCAGTGAAACTTACTTACGATCAGCTGTTTTGTTGTCAGAGCACGAGATGTGCAGCCTGCAGACTCATTGAAAGCAGCAGGGCATGTTTGCTTCCAAATGCTTTAACCAATCCTCCTCTTTTCCTTAAGCCAACATTTTGTGTTTCTCTTTTGATAGCTGAACATTGCCACAAGTTTTACATAAAATGTTGCTGATAGAAACTTGGGCTTAGAAAACCTGAGCTGAGTTTTGAATTATCCACTCTTTCTAATGCTCTCCCCTTGGCTTTAGCCTCATCAGTAGCTTTGCCTACCACCAGGAATACTGACTCCCAGTACCTTGCAAAGTGGCTATCTGGTATGCTTCTGCTGCCACGCATACTAGTGATTAGTTAGCAAGCCTGTTGTCCTCTGCTAGAAGACCTGTTTTAGCAAGATTTAGTCCAAACTCAGCAAAATATGCTCCCTCCAACAACAAACTGAGCTGGAGAATAGCAAACTACTCTGCTTATTCATACTGCACCAAGGATATCACAAGTACTCTTATATGTCCCCTCATTACTTTATCTTGTCCCGGGAGTAGCCATTTGCTTCAATTCATTTCTGGTAGGTTTGCCTTTAGGCAATTTGAGAAGGGTAGAGAAGTCTGTATACTGTTCAGTGACAGATGGTTATGGGGTTTGTTAGTTTTTATTGAACCAAGAAAGAAAAGACACATATTTTCAATTTTCCTGACCTTCCTTGAATATACCCTAGAAAGAAGCTATGCTTCCCCAAGGAAACTGGTGTCCTAGTTAAAAAAAAAAAAAAAAAAAAAAGGCCTTAAGATGCTTGACCATATTAAAATTGTATAGCCATTATGGCTTTTATCACTTAAGATACATTATGTATGAGTATTCATTTTCAGCCTCACCTTTACATTTAAGTTTGTGGCACCATATTTCATATTAATGTTTCTAGCTAAGGATACATACTGCTCTTGGTAGTTAAGTGACAGTTAATCAAATACTTGCACACAAGTGCCTTTAAAGTGATTGATGTGTCAAGGTAGGCCAGTGCTGGTGACGACTGAGGCTTAGTTAAATTATATTATCAACAATGACACAATGTTAAGAGTGAGATGTCAGCTGTGTAAAATAAATCAAAAAATTAAGATTCTCTCAGCAGTTGTAAGTCTATTTGGTTGCATATATCTTTTACAGACAGGTATTTTCAAAAGACCATAAAGTGTATATGCCAGAGAACATGCTGCATATATACATGTGACATTCTACGGTAGCAAGAGTATAATCCCTTTCTGTTATTTTTTTTTTATAGCAATCTGATAAAGTATACATGAACATTAAGGGGGACACAAAAAAANACAACAAAAAAACCCCCACAAACGAAACACCAAAACCAAAAACACCAGCAGATGGTAGACCCAAGTCTTTCCCTGGTCTCTCTTACATAGTCCAGAGAGTTGCATCAAAGATTAATTTGGCAGCAATTGTAATATGGATTGCAAATGGAATCATGGAATCATCATCTCTACCAAGCAGTTATGGTTTTAGTCATCATGACATCCAGTTCCTCTCCTCTGTTCTCTCTCTCAGTAATGTTTAGTTCACCACCTACATAGATTATTACTATGTAAACTTTAAAAGCAAACAAAAGCAGATTATACGTAAATGCATCTGGCACCAATTGAACTGCAAAATCTGTTATTGATAGTGCTTGTTACAGAGGGCCACCCATACAAATATCTCTAATGGTGAGAAAACAACTCCAGGTCAGCAATAGTCTTAAAACTATGTATCCTCAATGCCAGTACTTGCAGGAACATCATACCAGGTAGAGACACCTGTAACCCAGGTAGAGACACCTGTAACCCAGGAGGGAGGGAGTTGTTTTCTCTTCCTCATCAGTGATCTTGTCTGACTGGGGACATGAGGGCACAAAACAAAGCACATCTTATACTTCCCCTGGGTGTTACCTGTTGCTCCCCACATGAAGATAGTGATTGGACTCACCTGTGGCTACTGGCTGGTTACAATTTTTAGATCCATGTGTCATTACAGTATTTTTGCTATTCTCATTTTAATAATGCTGTGAAAAATACTCCTGTAGTCACCTGCCTATTGACATTTTAATGTGTGTTGAATATGTGCAGGATTTGGTTCAGGGCTGCACCATCTGGAAGGCACAGGAGACTCTTTCCTTCCTCATTGCCCAGGAGTAAAATAATCTGAATGGGGTGATAATGCCAGAATATGATGTCCATGCTACACCCCTCCTATGTTTATATAGAAAGATGATTAGTGGTTTATCATCCCATTCTGGTTTAGCAATGACTACCCCCCTACATGACTTCTTGAAATACCAAGCCCAATTTCTGTTATCCTGTACCTTCAGCAGTTCAGCTGAAGCTCAACTGTAAAGCTCAGCCAGGTCAAGGCTTCTCAGCAACTGAATTTTGTCATCCCAAGTGCAAGAGGCTGCATAACTTGCTGATCCTGCCACAGGAAGATGACAGGGAGAAGGGGCAGAGCCACACTGTCGCCTTGGAAAGGCGTAGGATAGGAATGGGGACTGTTGCTGCTGGAAGCATGCTGCTTTGGTCCCCCATCAGCATCGCTCCAGGATCCTTATCTGCTAATCACCAATTAGTCAGTATTTCCTTTCTCTTTCCTAAACATGGTTTGTATTCTCCCCTGAGCCAAGATCCCTGTGGCAATTTTACAATTGCAAGTCATGGCACGCAGAACACCCTGCCCAATAAATTTGCAATCTAGCTGAAACAATTCACCGTTTAGTATAACCATTCCTTATTAAGATTTGTGGTAGCTTTTATGGATGCTTTGAAGGCTTTGTTAATGGAATACCATTCACCCGGGTACTCTAGCACATCTGAATGGTTCCTCGGATCACAGTTTTTGCATACATACAGACAATTGGAAATATTATAGTGTTCCATCACATAAAGTGACAATTTCCAATCCATTTCTGAAGTCTAATTTTCTTTCCTATTTTAGGGCCAAATGAACTTCATTGCAGTCTGATTATGGATTCTGGAGACACTGTTTATACAGAATTTGACTTTGAAGACCAGGTAATTTTATGTATATAGGGCCTCTCTCTAGACAGTTTTCTAGTTTATGTACATACTGTGCTATACAATTTGTCTGAACAAGGTGGTGGAACTTTAAGGGTACCTAAGCCAAAGGGCTTTAAGTGCAATGTAAGTAAATTCGTGATACACAGAGATTGCTTTCTGGTTATGAGAAAAGAGTGAATATTATTGTGGTATTAAGAGGCCATATCTTCCATTACTGTACATTGCTGAGTTTCCTCCACAAATTTTAAGATGTTGGCAAACGTGGCAAATAGAATTGTTGGAATGCACTGTAAGTACTGTATATTTAAGAAGAGGGAGTAAAACATTTTTCAAGAGAGAGGCATGAAGGTACAAAAAGCGTGAAATGTGACTAAAACCAAATCAAACATTCTCCCCTTGAAAAAGAAAAGTGTTTTTAAGAATAAAACAACAACAAATGCTTACAGTGTATTGAAACCAGCCTTTCTACTGATCCCATTCTATCCACATCTAAGAACTAAATTTTGATAGCATTTTCTTTGTACATAGGAAGAAAGAAGGCTAGAGAGGGGAAAAAAGGTTGTATACATCTTTCCCCTCTAATCTTCACCTCAGCACTGGTAAGGCCACATCTAGAGTACTGTGTCCAGTTCTGGGCTCACCAGTACAACATACGGAGCTACTTAAGAGAGTCCAGCGAAGGGCCACTAAGATGATTAAGGCACTGGGCCATCTCTCCTAAGAGGAAAGGCTGGGAGAGCTGGGAGTGTTCAGCCTGGAAAAGAGAAGGTTCAGGGGGGATCTCATCAGTGTGTACAGAAATCTGAAGGGAGGGTGCAAAGAAGACGGAGCCAGGCTCTTTTCAGTGGTGCCCAGTGACAGGACAAGAGGCAATGGGCACAAACTGAAACACAGAGGTTCCTGTGGTTTGGATACTGTGCTAAGGATAAGCATTATCATTCTTGTTACTGTGCTGTGGATAAGCATTAAAAGAATGACATATAATTAAAAAAAATATTTTTAAAGCCATCTGCCTATCACACTGCCATACTTAAGGGTGGTGGTTTTTTATGTTTTGCTTTCTGCCTTTCACTTTTGCATGACTCTGCTTGCATTTTCTTTATGAATACCGCAAACACTTCTCTAGATTTGTGAGCAGCTTGGCAAAGAAAGTTATTTTGCATTTCTGTTATCATTCAACTGTTGCAAATGTTCTCACCCCTTTCCTCATTATTCGCAAAAAATATCTTTTCTTGTGAAATTTTAAAGCTAGTGACAAAATCAGGACCAACAAAACGGAATTTTCACTCAGCATCATCCGTTCATTCATTGGTTTTCTTTCACAGTATTCAGTGCAACACTTTATCCTCACCTGCAACATGTTATATGTTCTAGCCCTATTAATTTCTGTTAATTTATGATCCTTTTACTGTTCTTTTTGGCTCAGTTATTTCAGTTTGGCTTTTTTCAAGCAGACAGCTTGCCTCTGTCTCCAAATCCCATTTTAAATCCCATTCTTTCATAAATCCTTCTTAAAACATTCTCTACCCCAGGAAACTCTCTTAAGTTTCTCATCATCTTTGTCTTGACTGTACTACTTCTTTATTGCAGGGTTTAGGCCTTTATGCCCTATAAAGCAGAATGTATATTTAAATAATGTTTGGATTATGTTGATGTTAAATTTTGCATTTTAATGACATTCTAAATACATTCTTTTGGCAGAGTATGAACACTAAAGAAATKATACTCTTAGTTCATAATGTTTGAAATGCTGTTCAAATAATAAGCACAAGTTTTATAGTTAAAAAATAAAATTAACAGAAATATATGAAAATTATACTACTTTATAATTTCAAACTATATGGTTCACTGATGATACATTGCACAGTCCATAAAAGCACTGACTGTAGTTTTGAATGAAGTTGCATGTGGTTCTTACGTAAGACTAAACAACAAGACTATGATGGGACCTTATTGTCTTTGTCAATAGCAAATACTCTTTCTGCCAGATGTGGCGGTTAGCTTTTCTCATTATTTTGCCAGACCAACACGTTGCCATTCTGGCAAGAGTGCAATACTGTTATCAAACAGAGAAGGACAAATGAAGTAAAAACAGTGCTAAAAACCCTTCAGTCAAAGAGAGATATATAAATATGAAGTGGCTGACAATGACTCTCCAACTGCAAGTTGATATCTTTGATACTTATTAGTGACATTTTAAAAAATATAAATATTTCTATTACTAATAAATATTTTTATACCCAGTTCATATGAGACGCCTTATACAAATATAAAGAAAATACAAAGGAGAAAGCAATTGCAACCAAAAGCCCTTACCATCTAGATTTTGAAATGGTGCAAGCAAGTATTATATACAGAAGCAAAGAAGGGAGTGGAGATTACCATAAAGTCATAATACCATCTAGCTACCCAGTCTGAAAAACAAAATTAGAAATTACTCTCGGGAAGAAAAGATCAATAATTAAATTCAGGAGTAAGGAACTGCTCGCATTCAAAACTTGAGCTCACTTTGACTGTGGCAGTGATTTAATACTCCAGTGATTTACCACACGCTGTTTACAAATTGCGCAAAGCACCAACAACTCAGAGACTCTCAAGTGGAAAAGGAATACGTGTCTGGATACAAATGTGTCATGCAGTGATGTTATTGCATAGGAAATCTGTCATGAGAATGTGGGGGATAAGAAGGCTGGTTTCTAAGCAACCTTACACAGCTGAGCTGCTAAAAATGACCGAATTTTAGCAGAACATCTTGGTAGTCACTGAACAAGAAGAGTTGGGGGTTAGAGCAGTACACAACATGTACTGAAGACAAAGCCACAGCTGGGGATGAGTATCACTTGGCACAGCTGAAATGGACGTACACAGATACCTTTGCATTTTCTCATTCTTGGAATCAGCCAGGAAAATCTCAGGTGTGAACTAGGCCAACAAAGAAGTATCCGAGTTCTTCAGATGTACACTACTTCTTCCAGAACAACCTCTTTTACTGGCAGGCAGGAACAAGGAAAATGAGTGGTGTGGTTCCAGCTACCAATGTAATCACCAGCTCATCTAGGAGCGCTCCAAAACACGGCAAAGTGCTTCGAGAAACACTTGGTAACTGTTGTTGAAACATGCAAAGCAACACTAACGCAGGCCAAGATCTGGCTTTTCTGGAGAAGTATGCAGGGGAAATTGAATTAAAAATAACAACTCAGAAAAAGCTTGAGCTTTGTATTGTACATTTTATAAATGAACGTTCAATGAAATTAATGTAACTAAATTAAAAGCAAGCTGATTGTTTTCTACCGGCTATACATGAATGCTTCAAGAACTAGAATGCTTGTGATCACTAAGTCCCTACAGCATTGAAAGGCAGGAGGGAAATACCCACTTTTTAAAAAAAACCAAACCAAACCAACAAAAAAAAACCCACAACCAACCAACCTTTTTTTTTTCTCCAAATCACTAATAACTATTTTTCTGTTTCTCAGATCTGTAGCTGTCAGATCCTGTATTACAGAAGGAATAATCTAGGTTTTTAGAATGACTGCCCAAAATACATTCTTCAAAAAAAAAAATAAAAGCAGACAGTACCTCTCATTGAGAATGCCTTGTAGAAGAACCAGCCAAAGTTTCACGTGGTAGCAATCTCTATAGCCTTTTCTGGAGTAATGATTACAGTACTCATGACGTGATTGAAAAACATAAAAGCACAACAAACWGATAAGTTTCAGATATTTTCACCCATATTAAGACATCAGGAATACGTTTTGGGCCACTCATTTTTGGGTGCAACAGCATAGCTTCTAATGAGGGAGGACCTGTGCTTTATAGAATATTCTCAATTTGCATAACTTGCTGTCATGACTAGCGTCTGGTTTAATAAGGATTGTCTTTTGCTGCTGGAATGCTCTCAAATGTGATACAGGTTTTCACTGCTTACTGTGTTCATTTATACTTGCCATTCGATTTCTCAACTTTGCCAGAGAGGCTGTCAATATAATGCCACTTGTTTCCAGAGATCAGACAAGTTTTACCTTTAAGAATTGGATTTTTAATTAGAAACCTACCATTTGGCTTATTTCAAGTGCATTCAGGCCAAAAGGGAGTATTGAAAAATTGGCATCAGCAAATCCTATCAAAGAGTTCCAGAAGAAAAGAGCATCCAATTATTTTCTTGTGAAAACAAGGCTTTCAAGACAACCTTAGCTAGTCTGAGGAATATTTAGACTGATTAGAGAAAAAGTTAAAACATACAGTCAGATGACTGTAGAGTGAATACACTCCTGAACAAGTGCTTATAGAATTGATAACTTTAAATTTGGGAAACATGAAAACATGAAAATCAGGTAAACTTCAAGTAAAAACCTTAAAAAACCTCTTCTAATAGTTGGGGGTGGGGGTTGGGGAGAGGCAGGGGGGACAACAGGATATATTTCACATCTACAAAACATGGAAACGCATTTTTGTGCCTCAAAGGAAGTTACCAGTTCATAACTGAGGCATTTCCATGTCCTTCCAGTGTCAGACTGCATTTACTTATGCAATTAGGTAAATGCAACGGCACATGCAAGGGAGAGATTGCCTTCCCCCCCTGCCCCGCCAAGTGTGTCAAAGACCTAGGAAAAGTAGATGTAAAAAAGACTGAAAGATAATAAAAGGTTTTCTGTTCATCAGTGACAAGCAATCTATTGAATTAAGAAAATTGCATAACCCAATCTTTGCTGCAAGTGCAGAATGTTTTATAATTAGGAAATGTGACAGCTCACTTGAAAAGCAAGAGGGAAAACCAAAATGAAATGGAGGAAAAAAAGCCCTCAAAGAGACTTACTCTCATTTTAACAAGAGGAAACAAGCTCTTGATTAAAAGTTGTTGCCATGTAGTGACAATTCTTCTTACAGCTCACTGTTATTTCCCACCCAGAGCACATACAAATCTAGGCTTTAGCGGAGCAGGAGGAAAGCTTCAAGTGAACTGATGAAAAACAGACTCCATTGCTACCAAGACTATAACAACATTTCCGGCCTGACTGGTTATCATAGCTTGAAACTTAAATATTCAAGAGAGATAATGAAAAGGCCTTGAAAGTTTTTTCAATGCAGAAGCAGAACACAAATAGTCCTAAAAGTGATGGGCAACAGCAAATTGAAAGCCTCATTTAACTAAAGCTCTGTGGATTAAACCAAAGACCATTTTCCTCCATTTACTATGTTTCATATCAGTTGTCACTGTGTTTTGACTCCATTTTCTCTACATTGAAGATTCAATCCAAGTAATTTATTTAACCCTCCAGACACAGTGCTCCAGGGGTTGACATTACAATACGACAAAGAGCAAACTGCACATCTGCATTAGCAGGAGAAATTTTCATTGGGACTTCTAAGGCTACCTTTCAAAATTAGATAAACATTGATTGAATTATTTAAGGGGTCAGATCTAGAATGTACTATATTAATCATGTGCTTTCTCTTTACTTGAGAACATAAGGAACTTCTGGTATAACAGCAGTTTTATTCATATATACCGTGCAGCATTAATCGTTACAGGTCTTAGTAAAATGACTAAGAGTATCGAGAAGCCATTTGGGCTTTTAATGCTGAACATTTCTGCAGTGTCCATTTCTCTTTCACTGATAGGCAACGGCATCAATTTGAATTACAGATTCTGGTTCTACAGGGAAACCGATTAAAACAGGAGTACGCGATAGGAAAGAAAATGGACTCTAGGAAACTCAGAGAATGATTGTGAAACTCTGTTCTCTCAACATTTGTTTTTGTTAAAGAGCACAGAAAGGTGGAATCCAATCTAGTTTAAGGTTACCTGCAAAAAGAGATAATGCATAAACATGCAAAGAGATGAAAGAGCTGGAGAGGCAGGCCTAACTACAGAGAAAAGATGTTTAATAGAAATGTACTAAGTCAATGAACAATCTGTTCAGTTCAAGTTGCCATGGAAACTATCCCATTAAATGCTTAAAAAAAAATCAGTTCTAGAAACAAAGTACTACAGTTTGCCTGTTACAGAGTGCTTCCTTAATAAGCTCAAACCAAGTGTATTTTGGTGCTTCTATATCATTTTGTAAGCTTGAAGAATTATTTTTCTCTTTTGAAATCACCATTGTACACTGTAGTAAAGGCATGTGAAAGAAAGCCTACTGCTCTATTTCCCACCACGCAAACCACGGCGAAATGGGCAAGAAAAACTGCTGTAGACTCAATCTGCATTTTTTCTTTGGAATAACAGAAACAGTTGTTTGCTCCTCCTTTCACAGACGTTACTTGGATTTACTTTCTGATGAGACATATATTAGGGGGGACTGAACTGCCAAGGTTAGTTGAAGTCCTTGCATCCCCGTTTCTTTTCTGATTTTGAACCAGAAGTTGCTGCCTGCAGCTCTGGTGGACAGTACAGAGCATGAGGACTCGGTTACAAGGATCATGAGGTCATGCGAGTTACTGGAGATTTAAACAACAGGGACAGCACCATTCTTCAAGATGTGCTGCATTTATGCTCCACTGAATACTTTTGCAGTAACTTAGGAAGCTCTTCTCTGTGGCTTGTGGAAGGTGTCTGTAGAAAAAAGCATTACAATTTACAGAATCTAACCCCCATTTTTCTAGGCAATAGCACTAGGATAGTGTACCTCCTTTCCTCACACCAGCTTGCCTCTCCGCTGGCAAACTGAGGCCTTATGCTTTCATGCACAAAATATAAAACTTTACAGCTGAATTTATGAGTTCTGCATTTTACATATCTACCTTTACAGCCCAGAGAACCTGCATAATTCTTGGGGTGTATCAGGCATCCCACGTAGTTGATGCAAATAGGATCCACATCAGAACATTTCATATTGCACCTAAAGCTGATAATGAAATGCAAAGGTGTATTTTAAATCCCCGCCTCCTAGATTTAGACACCTTACTCAGGGCTGTGGGTGGGTTCTGTTCACCTAGCCCAGCATCCCTAAGACAGCTACCAAAGCCCGCCCTTAAAAATATTGTAGCAACAATTCCTATATTTTAAAGCATTGAAGAAAAAACAGCTTTTTATAAAACATATTAATATTTCTTAATCACTGTCAAAGTACATACTATAGATTTTTACGTTTACGTATTAAACTGCAGTGATTGCAAGGATGCTATTTTACTATATGGGATACAAAACTGCTCTTTAAATAACTTATTTGTATTGAAGCAGAAGAGTGGCTTCTCTGGGTACATTGGAAACACTTTAAAAAAAAAAAGTCTTCTATGTATTTTCAGGAAGCCATATGTTTCCTATTTGGTGTCTTTTTACTCCTTATGTATCCCGTGATTGTGCAGTCAACTTTAGTCAATTTAGGCTTAAATACCAGTCATAAGGAGGAGTGGGAAGTGGCCTAGCTTTAGAATTCCATCACAGTAGTGCATCTCAGATCAGTGGACTGTTTCTTCCCATCATTAAATTCCTTCTTAACAGACAACTTCTTTATAAATACTGTAAAAGTTCTTTATTGAAAGTTATAAAACTACCTAATAGTACATAAATAGGTGTTCTMGTAAACCTAGAATATGCTTGGTCAAACGTTAAGCAGAGATGGTCTTCGAGAGGTAAAATTTGAGCACAGCTGTCAACTTTTATCTTAATAGCAGCAAATCATAGGATCTGAGGCCACATGCTGGTCTTATTTTTACAACACCCTATTCTTGTCCTTCTCTGTGCCAAGGTCTTTCAGATGATGCTCTGCTTCCATATTTTAAAAGATCTGTTCTCATTAGCTACATTTCCTGGGTCTACATTTCTTCTCTTTCTCTCACTGCTGCAATTCTGTGTGTTATGTGTCTGTGAATTATGTATCTGTGCACGTGTCTTTTTTGTGGACGGCTAATGTGATCAGGGCATAGCAGTGCCAGCAGCGCTTACTCACTGTCTCAAGACCTGATCATCCGCCACACAAGGGAAAGGCATCTACTCATTTTTGTGGTGCCATCCTGAAACTGAACCACCTCTTTCTCTTTTTTCACTGGCAGTGCTAAATTATGACTGGTAAGGTAAAGAGCAGAGCTTTATATCAAACACATTACTATACAGAATCTTGGGTGAGTGCTGCAATGGGTGACACTGGGTTCGGGCTAAAAAGAGCTTGGAAGGGGAGCAAGCAATAGAAAAGACATTTTTGAGCACACTGCCCATTGTAGACATATATAATAGAGGACAAATACTTTCATCTTAAAAGAATGAAATAAAAGAATACATATATCTTAAAGAAAATTAAATGTCCTTAGAAAATTCAGATTACAAGTGAAAGTTACATTCTGCCCTTGACTCCTTTGCTGTTTATACTCCTAAAGACAGTTTGAATTCCTGTAACAAATCTTTAAAATTAATGACAGGTTACTACTTACAGGTTACTGCACCTATCATTGAGTTTGATTTTCATAAAATAATGGAGCTTATGTTAACAAAATAAATGGGTGGTGCCATGGTGATGCATGGAAGCAGAAGCATAACAYTTTGTAGGTTATCTGTGGAAAGTAACACCATGAACTTTCAGTTCTTCCAAGAGAAGCAATTACTGCTTCTCCACAACTGAATCTTATCAAAGAATTTGTATCTTTTTTCTTTTTGGAAATTTAATTGAGACTGGCCTGCAGAAAAGCCTTTTTCATCTAAAGTTTAACAAAAAAAACCCCAACAAAACAAACAAACAAAMAAAAACAAAACCAAAAAACCCCACACCACTGAATTCCAGCCCTCAGAAGGCAATGTAACAGTTCAGGGCAGAAGACTCTGCGTATAGTGCCAATGGTATATGATTTGAGGGATTAATTCATTAGCATTGTCATTAGCAGTCTAAGAAAAGGAGCTAAGCAGTACCGAGTTTGCAGTTCAGATGCACTGGAAGGTCCCCTGCTGCACTCCTCTGCTGCAGTGGCTTGATGTAACAAAAAGCCCCTGGGAGAATTTACACCAAGCAGCATAAATACTCCACATAGAGAAGAATCATTTAAGGAGTGAGGGCTATTTACAGAAAGGAAGAATGGTAAAGGAAAAATAGTGATAACTTCCGGGAAGAATTTTGTAGGCACTGGGAACTTTCTATAAATATAGATCTACTGAAAAGTAACTGAATACCGTATGTGACAGAAGTATTTTAAAACGAGCAATAGATAACAACTACGCACAGATGATATGGGTGTCGAGTGTCTCAAGTGTCTTCAAAACACAAAGATATTTAAAAATCAAGCCCCAGTTCTTCTTTAAGTTAGATATAATGCTGTTCCCTCTAGTTCAGCCTTTTAAACCCAATATAAAAATTGCAAATGAAGTGTTTGGTTTACCAGAACACTCTTACGCTGCTCTGATCATCCAAAATGCTGCTACCATGCTRGGAGGGGTGTTCTTATTGCATACCTTGGTTGGTAAGTTTGCCCTTAAAAGTTTATTTCTTTGATTTTTTTTCCAGTTTTCTAGTGTCTGGAAATCAATATGAAACTAAATAAATTTTGCTTTCATTTTCATGCTTAATAATCATATGTATTTTTTGCCATTAAAAAAACCTAGAGAAGTTAACAAAAACCCACCCACCCACCCCCCCCCACTACAGCAAACATATTTTGATTTTTCCCCTCTGAACAACTGATAGGTACTCTTCTTTATGCTATCGAAGAACAAGAATGAAAAATCTGAAAAAAATCTTGCATATCTTTAAAAGCCAGATAACTCGATCTTGGTTTACAAGTATTAAACACGAGTTAATCTCTACCTCTGTATAGGTATAAATTTGTTTTATTTTCAGAACTAATAATAAGGTTTATTTTAAAAGAATAATGGCATAGAGATTCTTGTCTTTGCTAGAAACCCAAAAGTAAAAGGGAATCATAGCAATCTAATAATCTGTCAGCATTTTGTAGATGCTATTACAAACACTGATTTTTTTTTTCCACTTTCTAGTTGTATGCACTCCAAACAAACAAAAATCACCTCAAATAATGTTAGCACTGTTCTCTCATCTTAATTACTATTAGTCCCTTTTGACAGAAATAACTCCACTCTGCTGAGCAGTATGAACTATGTAAGAAGATACGCCTTTCGGGGAAAGAAAAGCCTTGAAGTCTGAATGTATTCATACTGTTTCTTATCTTATTTACACATATTCATTAGTTCTGGACCAGAGGAGGTCAGAGCACAGCCAGCCCTGCTTTCCAGAGGCATACTTTAACACTCAGCTTGCAGAAAGCAGCTCAGCCTCAAAAAGTCATTTGAATCGTAAATCAAATTTAATGGCAAGCAACTGTATGGCTTGTAAAATCCGTTCCCAGGGACCATTGCGCATACATAAAGCCTGCAGCTAACCCAGCATATCTCATAAAAACTAAACATTTGCTCTTACAGGAAGAAAACAGGAATTTAAAAGACAAATTCCACAGCTGAGCTCTGACTAGCCCCAATTTCTTCCAATGCTTAACTTTGCCTAGCTAAAGCTTGCTCAGGGTCTTTATGTTTTGCAATGTATGTAAGGACACCACTCAGTGATAACTACATTTTTATAAATAGAGGCTGCATACATCTAATCTGAAAGACCATCCTCTGTGATTAGCTATATGCCTATTAAATCCAGTTGCAAACACATGTCAAACTCTAAAACCACACAGATTGTGACAGATTGGACTGTGGTGAAGCAGACAAATTGTATATGCAGATGGTGCTCATCTCATACGGCTTTCTGATTCCCTAAACTATTCTTAATCAGTGAGAGAGTTTATTTAATTGAGAGCTAAAGTTGATTTTAAGGGTACTAGATGTAGAAGCATCATCTGCAAACATTTGAGATTTCATTTAATATTACTTTATTAAGGACTAAGAATTCAAAGTAAATATACTACAGGCTAAAGAGGTGAAAGTGGAAATCTAAGTCCTAACCCTAGTTCTGCTTCCATATATAACTGTGTTTACATTGACAAGTCACCTAATATCTCTGCTAAAATGGAAATAATGCCCTTGCCTCTATTCCCAAAGGAAGTACAGGGAAGATTTATGTGGAACTGTAGTGTTCTTTGAAGAAATAAAATGCTACAGGAGTACAAGTGTTTTGCATACCTAACAACAGCAAAGGGAGAATTGTACTAGTGTGCTGAGAAATTGATGCTTATATACCTACATTCCCATCAAAAGGATGCTGATGAGATGGCCATGATAAATCTACATAGTTCTTGCCTGTACTTTCTACTGTATACATTATGTCATTCTGTATTAAAGTTATGTTCATCTATGCTGCTTTTTTTTTTTTTTTCCTCTTACAGATTAAGTTCAATTCTCAACAAATATTTTTAAGCAGAGAAAGATGTATTTTTTATTTGTATAAATAAATAGTGGTTGACACTATCCTTTGAATATTTACATTCTCAAATTCAATCTTGAAAATTGAGCATAATTTTAGGCAACAATCATGCTGTATTTAAAATTCAGTCTCACTCTAC
>JAYKAV010002031.1:843401-891916 GCA_035582835.1 Phoebastria nigripes | reverse complement strand
AAAAAAAAAAAGAAAAAACAACAAAACAACACACACCACAAAACACAAATGTATTTTACTGCTTTCTTTAAAGTGATATGACTTAAGAGTCCTAATTCATTAGTAGCAAAACTCAAAGATATGGAGAATTCTGTATCATTTCCTTATTATATGCTGTGACTTACTGTCAGTGTGTTTTATTATGAAAATTACTTCACAACCTAGCAATGACAGGCAGTAACTTAAACTCATTAACCTATGAAGTACCTACTACTAGTCAGGTATTTACTAATAATGAGCTAAATGACAAGAAGTCAGAATACGATCAGAAGCCTGCATTTTCCAACTCTAAAGGCAAATGTCAGATAAGAGATTCTTTACAGGTAGCAAACTTCTCTATTTAGCAATAATTTTAATGTACTGTTGATATTGTTTAAGCAGTTACACGGTCAGCTATGCCCCACTAATTGATGTATTTCCAGATAATATTTGTAGATATAACCTGGCCTTCAAGGCATCTGAAATTACAGACTACCCACCTTTCTTCAGAGCTCATTACATATAAGATTTTGATCTTCCTCACCTTGCTTTCAACTAAATGGAAACAGCTATACCAAGAACACAGAGACTGTTCTGCTGCTAAATCACTGTATTCCTGATGGCAATGTGGTGTAAAATACTATTAGCAATCTAGTAATTGGTGGGACTTTTCCTCATGTGATCACTTGCTAAATCCAACAGTTATTTTCCAAAGCACTTTGGTAACCAGGCAGAGCAATGCTTTCAGGCCAATATAGGGTAAGCCATTCACAGTTTAGAGACCTACTTACTAGAAAGACACAATTAGAAATAGATATTGTCAAATGTAAATATGAGGGGACTGGCATTAACTAGGATTACAAGGGACTGTAAGCCAAACCGCAAATCTAGCTCCACACCCAGATCAGCAGAAAAAATGGTTGTACTTTTGAGGAGATTGGGAGGAAAGGGGTGAAGGGAAATGGTTCTAAGTTTAAGTATAGAATAGTGAAAACTGCATAGGAATATCTTGTCATCAAAACCAAATTAACTGTAGCCCAATGTTTTAATTTGTTCCTCCTGACTTTTCCTACAGGTCCCCTAAAGACCAGGCTTTCAGGACCTCTTTCCCCCCCAGCTGGGTGCTGTTCAATTCTGTCTGAAAAAATGTTTTTATGGGGAAGCTTATTTTGTCATGGAAGTTCAGCAGGGCTGGTGGTCCCACTCACATCAAGCTGCGTGCTGAGTTGTCTTACAGAATTATGAAACAGATGTGCTTTGAAAAACAAGTGTGGAGAAAAAAAGCAATTCTTTTGAAAACAATATTTCTGCACCTGAAAAGTGAGCAGTTAGATATAAACAGAATTCATTATTTTGATGTTCTGGGTTCTGATCAATGTCACCCTTCCTGTTTACCTGCTTTTGAGTTGTAATTAGAACTCACTTTAATGGCTTTTCATAGCACTTGTTCCTTATGTGAACATGGCTTGTTGGTTAGTTAACCTGTTGTTCTATTAAAGCAGATATGGTTGGTCAAATAAAAGCAGCTGATAGCTTATTTAGCTTCAGTTCTGTCTCTAGTTTTAACATATTTCAGCCCTAAAAAATTAGAGCTGTTCCTGACTTAAACTGACCTTTATTATCACCTGCTGCTCTGAGCAGCCCACCAGCGTTACAGAGGCAGTTTCATTCTGCAATTGTAGGGGAGAACAAAGCAGTACTTGAAAGAAGTAATGCCTCTCTCATTTGATCGTAAACTTGCGACTGTGATCTTGATTTTAAAGAAACTTTACTCTAAACTTTGTGCCTAAAATGATTTTGATCCATAAACCTTCAAAGGCATGGTAAGAAGCTGAATCTAAAACCAGGCCTTTTATATGTAATATATCCTTTGCAGGGTCAAATATTTTATTGTAATAGTACATCAAAGAAAAAGCATGTAAGGTTAATACTGTCACTTGAATTGTAGGAAAGAGATTAATCTCTTATTTGAAAATGTTTTTTTTCCTGAAATGCTCTCCTGCAAACTTAGTGGATCCAGTTGCTTTTTTAGTTTTGCCCTGCCCACCCCACCCCCCCCCTTTTTTTTTTTTTTTTTTTTTTTAAGATCGCAGTTCTCCTGCTGCAGTGTAATAGACTGAGAATTACTGTGAATCAAAAAATGAAAGTGTTCTATGTAGCCAATGTAATGGTACTTCAGCCTAACGAAGAGTACTTCTGTTTCAGTGATAATGGGAACACAAGGAGAAACCTGCAAGGGTAGTGCAAGAGCCTTGCAAATTACAGTGGCCAGTAGTTTACCCATTCTATTCACCATGCTGTTCGTTTCACTTCATCTATTCATGCAGCTATACAAATGTCTAACAGTGGCTATTTCTGACAGCATACTGAAGCAGAACTGTAAGAAACTACAGCTTGATAACCCTATGCTATTTTGAGAGGACTAGCATAATGTATTACATGCTGATATTACGCACTATTGATGTAATACAAGCACGTTACTGTCAATGCTATTATTGATATTTTATAGACTTGATTAAAGCATTGATGGTATGAGTATATTGACACTACATAAYCTAGACTACGTCCAGCACATACATAATTCTGATTTATAAAAACAGCAAAGAATTCCCACTCTGACACTCTTGCTGGCCAGTATTTATAATTCCTCATTGGTTGTACTATACAGTACATGACAAAATAGTTCTAAGTGGCCAAGTATCAGGAAAAAAAACATGCCAAGTTCCCCGTTTCCCTGGTGTAATCCCTCTTTGTAGTTCAGCAGCCTCTGTAACAACTTGTAGCTTGTGTTGCATTCTAAAGGTAAACACATTCAAGTTGTTTTAGACCAAAGACTAATTTCATCTTTATATTGTAGCTCACTTCTAGAACTTACTCCAATACTGCCTTTTCACTACTAACAGCATATCATACCATATTTACTTCAAAAGCAATTCAGCACGCACACCGGTTGCTTATATATCATGCTGGAACTGTGCAGCTGGACACCAAAAAAGCTGTTCCTCACAAAAACAATATGGGTCAGTTAATCATCTCAAGTTGTCTTGGGTTCTCCATGCTCATGTTCTACCAACTGAAACAGTACTAACAGCATTTCTGTAACATTGTTAACCATATCTCAACATAGATTAAAACTGAGAAGTTAAAATATGGAGAAGATATTAAGATATACATATAAGCAGATACAAGAAGAAATGCAAACTATGCAAAATATCCATTTCAATTTGTCAATTGCTTATTAACAGGAGGAGGATCAGTCAAGTTTTTCTGGTTATGAGAGCACAGGAGGTGAGTTTCTTTTTCAGTATCATTTGCCATTTAATTTTGAAACCTTTGATTTCCCCTCATATTTAAATAGTTACTTAGAAGGTAAAGTGAATTCAGGTTATTTATATTGTGAAAGTTATGTCTCAAAGGCTTTTATCATCTGAATTCTCTTTGAATGCAAATTAAAGCTTGTAAAAGATATTTCTACAGTCTTTAGGCCTGTGGATCCAAAATTATTGGAAAACATTACTGTTAACACCTATGAGATCTGATGCTGATTTTCAGAAATTGTCAGTTACAAAAAGCTTGTTGGAAGGTATGAGCTGCTAAGAGTCTAAAAGGAATGAAAGGATAATTCAAAACCTTTTACGGCTAATGATATTATGTAGTAAGACATGTACGTGCCACATAATAAAACACAAAATTGTATGTGGTAAATGAATGTGTCTTGTAAGTGATTAAGTCAAGATATAATAAAATTCCAGCAGGCTCAGATGGTGCAAGATCGCCTTCTGCACTGGTAAAATCAGGCCAATGACTGGGACTCAGACTAGAAGGAACTGCTTTTTTAAAAAATACAATTTCAGTAAAAGGCAAAGCTGTATTACATACAGTAGTTTTGGTGCTAAAATGAGAGTAATACCTGGATTTCATTTGAGATGATTATTATTTGACTGAATTTGAGGCTCAGGGGAATTTAAGACTACATCTCAGATCTAGTGCACCGAATATAAAATCTGAATGGGATGTGGACAAACTTCTATAGCAATTATAATGCAATAACATATTCAGAGAAAAATGCAGTGGCTCAGGAGGCATCTTATTACATCAAGATGCATCTGCTTCTCTTTTTTTTTTTTTCATCTTTTCTTTCTCTTTTTTAAAAAACTGATGGGTATGTGCAAGGTCTAATTTCCAGGTAAAATATTTTTATCATATCTGCAGTGAGAACTACGAAACTGGGAGATAAATAGGCTTGTGGATAACAGCTCCTTTTGGAATGCAGAGCATTATAGCAGAAAGTAAATCTAGTAAAATCAGATGACCTTGCATAAGTGTTACACAATTCAGTGTGGAAAGTAGCTAAGATTAAAATTAGTAGCTCTTGCCAACTAAAGAATTTTTATTTTCATTTTAGACTTTTCAGAAGATCTGAGGAAATCAAACATAATTTTTGTAGTCGGTAAGTAGGATTCCTAATTTAACTGCTACATTTGAAAAGCCCCATGTTATTTAGTTTTGATTATAAGTATATGATTTCTTTTAAAGTTTAGCAGAACAGTTTGGTTAAGAGTATTTACACTACAATGGTGGTTTAGCCTTTTGAAAGGGAGTTAGGATTTAATATCATGTTATTAACCTGGGTCTGACCATGCTAACAACAGTTGTGTAAAGCTCAGAGCAGGAGGTATCTAAGTGTGAACATACTCAAAATTACCTTAGTTCTTGTGCAGTTACAGTAGTGCTGTGTGATCTCCCACAACAAAGCTGCCTCACCAGCATTAGTTAAAATGTTACTAGATTGGATTTATAACTCAGAATTTTAACATTTAGGTGAAAAAAAAAAATCAGGTCTCTTCACCTCTTCATTTGTGAAACAACTTTTGTAAATACAGGTTTCAATTCTGCATGTGCTCAACATGCTGTTAAAGTCAATGGGATAGTCACCATGCACGATGCTTAGCACATACTGAGGCTTTGTAAGTTCAAGGTTTACTTTATATTTGCTTTCTGGAAGTCCACAGAGGAAAAGCACCATGTTAATGCCCATTATTATATAAGTGTGACTAGTGTAATTAGCATAAACTTTCAACAGCCTTTTAAAACAAATTATAACCAGAAGATTTACAAGTTTCAGCTTAAAGCTTGGTACTAGTTACTTGGAAAGAAGAATTGCTTTTGTATCAAGCAGAATTTTTCAGAACTGCTTTGCAATACAGAGCAGGAACAACACATTTCCAAGGACCTAAGGATAGATACCCAAACATGGGTAATTTTACATAAGAGCAAGTCACTTTGTGCATTCTTTTTCCTAAGGGGGAAAAAAAAAGAGTGACTTCTGAAATTAGTCATGAATGAATGAAGTTTCATTCAGAATTCAGGAGGCATCAAAAAAACATTCCAATACCAGCAGGTTGAGGGACGTTATCCTTCCTCCGTATTCAGCACTGGCAAGGCTGCATCTGGAGTACTGTTGTCCAGTTCTGGGCTCACTAGTACAAGATAGATAATGACTTACTGGCTCAGAACCACAAAGATGTTTGAGGGACAGGAGCATCTTTCATATGAGGGGAGGCTGAGAGAGCTGGGACTCTTTAGCCTGGAGAAGAGAAGGCTCCAGGGGATCTTACCAATATGTATAAATACCTGATGAGAGGGAATGAAGATGAGGGAGCCAGAATCTTCTCAGTATTGCCCAGTGACAGGACAAGAGAAAATGGGGACAGCTTAAAATACATAAAATTCCATCTGAACACAAGAAAACACTTTTTTATTGTGAGGGTGGTCAAACACTGGAACAGGTTGACCAGAGGGACTGCAGAGTCCTGAACAACCTACTCTAGCTGACCCTGCTGTAACAGAGGTGTTGGACTAGATGATCCCAAAAGGTTCCTTCCAACCTAAAGGATTTTGTGAAAAGATAGCATGTTTATGTGTTGTACTTTTATCTCACCCTACCTTATACCAAATACAAGTTGACTCAATTTATTGCAAACCAATGGTGGATATTATGTGTTTGAAAAAGTAAAATTAGGTTACTGAAGAGTTCATTGGAAACTTTTCTTAAGGAAAAGATGCATAACACTTAATCTTCAGTCTTTAAGCAAACTGTAATTCCATGTTTACTGAAGTACATCTTCCTGCTGTTCGCTACAATGACAAATTTTCATTCTCTCTGCCTCACATATCTTATTGGAAAATTATGTTTGGGTTTGTACAAACACAGATTTAAAAAAAAAAAGTGAAGATACTCAAGGAATTTTGCCTCTGAAATTGTCCATGGTAAGGCATATTTTTCATTTACCTCTGGACTGCTTTTTCTTTTTCAAAGAGTGGTTTTTAATTTTCATTTATGATTTTTTATAGGCCATCTACTAGCCATCTTCCAGTTTAAAACTGAAAACACACCTTTCCCTATTTATTCCTGCTCTTAAATCCATCTCAGACTCTCTAGTAAATGCTTTCTAGGAACAGAGAAAGATTCTGCTTAATCAAAAGTCTAGGTTTTCTTTGTTGAAAATGTTATAATGAAAAGTTTGACCAAGTACAAACATGGGTTACTTGTCAACAAGTTATGTAGAATGACTTATACTTTTTCCCAAAATATCACCTTCCCCACCCCCCATCTTCCCACCCCTGAAAAAGCTTCTTGAAGTCTGGTGTGAAGAGTGAGAGTATATTTTTTCCTAGATTTTTTTTTTTTTTTAGTGACCAACATGAGATCTTCACAGTTGCTCATTTGGCTGCAATCTTGATTTTACTCCATCTAGGCAGTGAAGGTAAATGGTATTTCCCAGAGACAGATTTCTTGCTGGTGCTAGGTTAGAGTGGCCACAAGATTTTTTTACTTATGGCCTTTTCAGGCAGGTAAATCTGCCTGAATCACCTGTTGACCCACATGCAGTCCAGGTTTAATATTATACACACTAGCCAAACGCATACCATTATTTGCCTAGGCAGTAAAGTTGTCTTACACATCAGTCAAGAGCTGAAGTCTGATCACTGTGAATTGTACAACGACAACAGAAAACTTTGAAGAAGCCTCACAGGAGCAGAACAAACCTGTCAAGCTTGCGGGGGGGTGGGCAGGGGCAGAGAAAGTAAAAAAAAAAGCCACCACAAATTCTCAGTGGCTAAGTACTCCATTGCAGCGGACAGCGCTATAAATGTTCAGCCCATGATACCTTGACTAGAAAGAAAGCAGACAAGATGGGTTGGAGCATGCTGCTGTAGATACTTGAATGGGAAAAACTGTCTTGGTCTCAGGTATTGTTAGGAATGTTTACTCATTACATAGATGTATTCATGAGGAAATAATAAGATGCTTATAAAGATGTTTTACAACTAGAGTTCTAAAGATGTGCATTTGAAGTAGTTTACAAACTAATTGAAATAAATACGCCATCTGCCATAGCTGACAAATTGAGATACTCTTTATAAGACAAAGGGGAAAAAAGCAGACAATTCCCTCCCCTACTAATTTCCCTTGAAAATTGTCCAAAAAGGGAAAGGAAGAAAAAAGTCTAATTAGCAGAGATTTACATTAGAGCTAATGTAGGAATTAATTGGAATAACAGTCACCTCAGATTAATTAAGCAACAATGACAATTTTTTACCCAGACGGCAAAGCAGAGACATAGAACCAGCAAGTCAAAAATATGGGAGGTAACAACAGGGTAATAAAAGAGTCAAAAACAAGTTAAATTTGGCCTGTAAAGTAAAATTCAAGAGAAAAAAAAAATTAAACAGATACAAAGATAAATTTGGGGGATGCTCTAATATTCAAAACTTATATAATTATTGCCAGTCACTAAAAAACAAAACAAAAAAAACCCAAAACAAAACAAAACCCCACCAGCCAAAAAAACCTTTTTCATCAGAGCAACATGAAAAGTAAAATCTTAACCACAATGAACAGTGTATGATTTTATCATTCTTAACTAATGTGATCCTCTATATGACATCCAGAAAATTGTCATACATAACAAAGTTACTGGGAGCATTATCCCTCCTCATCTTCCACAGGACTTTCATAAAACATAGCCACATTTGGCCTTGGTTGAGGCAGAAACCAAAGCAGAAAGTTTTCAGGAATCTTTCTGCACTTTGGATCAGAGACAAACTCCCCGCTTACTCTTAAATGTAGTGTTTAAAACTTAGTCAGTGTAACCAATTTCCTCTGCAGAATCCTTGTCATATTCTTGCTGATGAACCAAAGCTGATAATGGTTTAAGCTCAATGTAAATAAGACTAGCTTTTCAGCTGACACTCTGAAGATATTATCACCACCTACATTTACAGGTAAAACATTATCAGCTGCAGACACTAGCTTCTTCTGCATACAAAAAAACAAACAAACAAAAAGACCAAAAAAAACCCCAAACAAACAAAAAACCAAAAACAAACAAACAAAAACAAGAAAAACCCAAACCAACACAAACCCCAAAACTCTTCATTTGTCCAAGGTATGTCAGACCTTGAATGACATGATCTAACTTTGAATTTAGCCCTACTTTGATTAGAGGGTTTTACCAGATGAGGTCCCTTCCAACCTAAATTATTCTACAGTACCTGTATTACAGCTCCTTCTACAATCAGATAGGCATAGGATAAGCAGTGCAGATAATTAAAACCCTAATCAGTCCAAGCGCTAACTGTAGAAGCTGATGAAAGCTACTTTCTCTGACTTTCCATGAAATGAACTCCACATTTTCTTTAAAAGGGATGAAAACTCAGTGATGTCCCAGGACATCACATCACTCTGCCAATATGTGCTCCAGGTTGTTTTTTGATTAAAATCATCTTTCAGGACAGAAAAATGTTGAGGGATTTTTGTTGTTGTTGTTGTTAAATAACAGCATCATTCCTATATGGTTTCACTCAGACTAAAATCATAGGTGAACAACAGATGAGGTACTATTGAGAAGCCTTCAAATGCCATGTTCTGAAGCTAAGGCTTATTTTTATTTGTATCCAAGTAGCATTGATACAACTGTCAAACTGATCAAGTCCTCCAAAATCATAGGCTTGAATACAAGGATAGCTTGACTGGGGTTATTTTGATTTCAATTCTGACTTCTGAGGCTCCATTGTGCAGCTAAGTTTCCCCTGCAAGCACTTTTCCATGATACAGGGATGATACTCATTATGAAAATAAGGTCTAGAAATTGAAACATTTTAAAATGAATGGTGGGACTCTCTTGTAAATCCTGCTGCTGGCATTTTATGTAAATGTTCATAGTATTTTGGTATATCATAAACTCATAAGATTTGGCAAGGTTAAAATAGAGACATCGCAGTCTGTCTGTATGACACTTCTGCTTTATTAATATTTCTCGCAGCAAAGCCAGTTCATGAACTGCTCACATTGCTTGTTCCTGTCCCTGCTCACTCCCAGCAGCAGTCCCAGCTCCCTCTAGCATCATTAATTCATCTGCTTGTGATGTTGTGCTCTAGGCCGGACCGGTACATTTGAATCACATGCCTAGGCTTGCGGTCTTCATAGTCTTGGGGGGGGATTGGGGCACAAGGGAGAGCAGGTGTAAGAGACTCGATTTCTTAAACTGAGATCTTTCACTGATCTAAGGCAGACTGCAGTTAAACATTCAGAAGTGCTGCTTGGGCAGTTGTCATTTCTCCCTACCCACTGAGACCACTCTTCTTCTCCCCTTGAAGTGCTCTCTGTGAAGCATTTCTGCATTCAATAATTAAATGGGGAAGGGTGACCACCTAAGTCAGCAGTGCTGCCAGAAAATTGTTTACCAGAAGATCCCCTTACACAGTTTCACAGGCAGCTGAATCAACGTAATGGAAGGGAAGACTGCGCTAAGGGAGCGCATAGACCTTTTAATCCAGCCTTGTCTACAGAAAAGCAATATGCAGAAGTGCATTTAATTTTTATGCCCTGTCTAGTACCCTGGTTCCAGATATTTGCTTACTGTTTGTATGAGAAAGCACAAAGGGACACACAAAGGATTCAGTTCCCGAGAATAATCTCACTGACTGATACAACGTGCTTAATAAAAAGTTGCAGATTCAGAAATTAAGTAATTAATGAGCTTTAAAGCAAGATTTACTGCACTTCGCAATACTAGGATAATACAAAAGCATGCTAACATTGAAGAACTGCTGGTAGTTCTTCTACATTCTCCTACAGGTCACAGCATACTCGTAATTCCTCTGGCCATTTTCTAGGCTTTAACTCTTTGTCTTCCTGTCATATATGAAAATCGGAAGACAACATGATTAATCTGAATAGCAAGTTCCCATGAATCAGTCTGTCACTGGTTAACACAATTTTTTTTCCAAAATGCATGTAGGCAGAGTAAAAGGTAACAGCATACAGAAAAAATGACAGTGTTCACAAAGAATCTTATGCCTTCACAACAAAAGCGGGGACATATTTTCCTCCTTGTAACAGTTAAGCCATTGGGAAAACTTCACTACCTTTTTCAATGTCTCAAGGYTTTTTTTGTTTGAAAAGCAGCTGTCCTGGTTTCGGCTGGGATAGAGTTAATTTTTTTTTTTTCCTAGTAGTTGGTATAGTGCTATGTTTAACCACGTTAAACCACGACAGCAGCATAACAAGTTGCAGTGAAGGCTTCTTAACTGAAAATATGTTTGTGCTAGCTTTTGTTATATTTCACGTGCAGCTGTTGTTCCTTACAAACTTTCTTCAATTATTAAGTTTTCCTCATTTTTTTAGAAATATGCATAGATTTAATAAAGAGATCCTCTAAAAAGAAYGAAATACAAATTTTGCAACACTACGAATTGATAATAAGCCTCATGATGGCAGGGTTAATTTGCTGTTAAAGCTGCTTATGTAGCAGTCCTATAAGTATATACCTTGAGCCGGAAGGAAGTATCTAATGAGTAAGGAAGTGCACTTTCATATTCTTTCCCACCGAAATAGCTCTTTTTCACTCACATTAAATACTGGCCTTCAGAGGGAGACAAGACATTAACTAATACTCGAACTTTAGGCGTGTAAATTAATACTGGCGTAAATGCTGAGTATGTGTTCGGCCCCCAATGCTGAATTTCCTGGGGGTATTCAGCCTTTTCTCAGATAAGGCCAAGCAAGAACTTCGGTCTCATTCGTTGATAAGAAAGCACAAGACTTTGTAAAGTGGGTCATATACATTTGTCAAGCAGTAGGATGCTTTGCTACTCATCAAATGATACTAAATTAATAGCAGTGGCCATAAAAAATACCATTTTCAGCACATAACTGTTATTTAATTATGTCTTTTCCTCTTTAAAGAGCTCAGCATTTTAATCTCAGCTTTGTTGGAACTCTTCTATAAAAAATAAACACGGTCAATTTTAATTAATGTTTTGGAGGCACGGTAATGCTCATTATGGTGTATGCCCTGCATAATGGGTCATTCTGACAGCGTTCTCTTTTAAAATACTAACAGATAAAGGTATTATAGAAACACATCAACTTCTCTGAACATTTACCTGCTAGCTAAACAACCAAAAATTGTCCTTGTGTTGTTATTTCTAAAAAGAGTTCTAGTTTATTTAGTATAGGAAGTGACATTATGAAATTTCTGTTTCCGCTCTACATTCAGAAGAGAAACAGTTATATAAGAAACAGAATAAAGTAATCTTTATAGCTGTTTTTTTCTAATACTGTGTATATACACCAAATAAATAGGATTAAATTACTGCTCTGCTAGTATATTCAAGGCCAGGAGACAGAATGTGTAAACAAGCACATGCACACACAAACTTACTAATCTAAAAAACCAAAACAGACCAGAAATAAAATTAATTGCCACTACAGATATTTAACAGTCTCATTACAGATATTTTGCCTATACTTTCTCTGTGTCTATTTCTCTGTAGCCATTCTTATTTATTCCTTGTTTTCTTTCAGTCAGTGCTTTTACAAAAGAATAATTTACTTCTCACTAAAGCAATAGAAAAACAACATGCAATGCACATGGGAAAGAAAATGAGACTGTGACAAAGATATTTCTAGCTAAAATTGTAGCACAAATGYGATTCTCACACCATAGGCTAATTGTCTTTGTGAAGCTGAAGTAAAAGACTCCAGATTACAGTAGACAAAACTGTTCCTTTGATGCTACTGCCTTATGACCCAATTTTTATTCTCAGCTACAGTATTGTAACATCTCTGAAAATTGTATGCTTGGAGCAATTATTTCTTAAATTGAATGCAAAATTTAGAAAAAAGTTCAAGTCAGGAGGAGATGGTGCCAAATTCACTCTATTGTGAACATGTTATTCCTATATTTGTTCATGGAAATAAAAACAAAAAGGAAAATCACATATTTTCTAGCATCTTAAATCCACATAATAGAGCCGTGTAGTCATATTTGCAAGTCCCAACAGTTGATAAATATGCAAGTCACATGCTTAAAAAACTTTATTGAAAAGAGGTTTGTTTGTTTTTTTTAATTTTGGCCTTGCCTCTTCTTTTGATTTTTGAGCACTGTCTCCCTACAAGGGTATAATTACCTCCTACTGCAGTAGATCTTCTGAATAGATCATCAAAGATTGTAAAAATGCTGCTACACACCTGGAAATTTCTCCCCAATCCCGATGTCACAATAGAAATTTGCTTTCCCGGCCTCCCCCACCCCCGGCACCAACATGGCCCCTCAGCCCTCCCCACCCAGTTCAGCCCTTGTGGGGTGCTCACCTCAGCTCCACCAGCAGCTCTGGAGGTCACAGCCACAGGAGCGGGATCCCCAAGAAGTGGCTTCCAGCAATTTCCACAGACTGCCCCTCTCTCCAGCCAGGTTGGGGTAGCTGCTGCCGCTCAGCGAGCAGCTGAAGAGGTGTTTGGCATTTCACAGGGTCAGCTTTCAGGGTGAGGAAGGAAGAGCGGTCACATCCATTGAGGAGGTGGGACAGGGCAATGCCAGCACCTGCAGAGCAAGGAGGTGTCCAGAGCCTCTGAGACGGCCCCAGAAAAAGGGCACTTGCCAGAGAGACATCCAAGAGAGGCAGAGTTTTGGGGCTCTTGAGGTGGTGGCAGCTCTCCTGCCAAAGGAAGCACAGAGGCTTGAGGTGCCATTTCTGACAGGAGGACACCTGCAGTATTCACCTGAGTTGCTGCCCATCCCCTCCCACCCTCTCTGTCTCCCCACAGGCCCCCGGGAAATGCGAGCACCCAGCCTGCAGCTGTGGTGAGCTGGAGGGCCAGCCGCAGGTGCCTTCCCTTCAGCCTGTGGAAAAATCACTTGAGCAGCTTCACCTGAGTGCCCTGCCGGCTGAGACTGCCCCTCATCCCTCTGATTGATTGACTCTGGGCCCGGTTCAGATATGGTTTTCCAGCTCCTGACTGAGTACAGTTGTGGATGTAGAAGAGCGGGTGGCGGCAAGGTCTCCATGCGCCCTTCATTAYTGAGCACTTTACTCTTACACTTCAGCATGCCTGAAGAGCAAGCCAGTACCGCAGCTGCAGGGAGTGGCATGACTGAGCCTTCGTCAGCATTTAGCAGCTTCAGTACCTGGCTCTCAGTTATCGGCAGACATACCAGCATGTGAGAGCTTTCCAGCTCAAAGGGAAAGGGCGCAAGCACAGTGAAATTTTGCTGTTACGTTTACCACAGTGCAAAAGGGTTTGGTTACTGTACACCTACATGCATCTCACATAACAGAGGCGGGTTTCACCATCTCTTTGCCTATACGTTTCCATTCCATAAATGGGGGCAAAATATTTCCCTCGCAAGGATGCTAGTATTTGTTGCAGCTATCAACTTGAACATATACCGAGTCAAATACCCTCCCCACTGGCTGGCTGTTCCATGTTTTTCCTTTACATGGTAATGGTGTGTTAGGAACAGGTTCTCTTCTGCAAGAGATTTCACACTGTTGTGACTCCTTCGACTTTGGTACACATTTTTGAGTCAGCAGTGTAGTATATCGGAAGGGAAGTATATGTCTTGTTCTACTGTACAGATTGTCTTTGCAGAAAAAAAAATTGCAAAATAGCCAGTTGTCTCATCAATTTCCTCCCATTTTCTTGGTTGCTATAGTTTGAGAAAAGGCAGATATTTATTCTCTTCTAATTCTAGATATTTTTCCCTCACAAAGGTGGCCCTGGCTCTGGCAAAGGTAGCCAATGCAAGCAGTTAGCCAAGAAATACGGATTTACTCACCTGTCCACTGGTGACCTTCTCCAAAATGAGTTATCATCATTATCAGAGAGAAGTAAATTGATCAAAGACATCATGGAATGTGGTGAACCTGTGCCTGGCGTAAGCAACAGTTTTATTTGGGGTCCTAATGGTTAAACAAAGGCAGTAGTAGGTAGATTGTCTAAAAGGGTGGAAATAAAAGACTAGAGCTGATGATTCCCATTTAAGTAAAATTAATCTGCAACTTGAGGGAGAAGTTTCCTCATTGCCAGATCTGTGTGACTTCTTTCCCCTTTCTATGCCAGTATTTCTTTACATTTCAGACTCACATAAGCAACAGATTAGTCAGGAAATACAGTGAGACAGATGCTGCGCTATGCATTGCAACTTGTAAGAATAAGTACAGGAAACAGAAACTTTGTGTCCATTTTATAGCTTCACATTTCAGATTCAGAGCTGGTCCTCCTGGCAGCTATTCTAATTTACAATACCTGCGGCAGTTCCCTGCAGAGCTGGCTGACATCCCAGAGTAGCTGGACTGCAGTTTAATGGAGACTATGACGACAGAGTGTGTTGTTCTCAGCTGGACTTGACTTTTACATGGCAGGTCCGCAGCCCCAGCTCTTGGTGCGTCTTCAGGAAGTGCAGCTAGATCATAGGATGCGTTTGTTAATGAAAGGTACTGGGAAGTGCTGCTCAGGGGAAACTAAAAGCTGTGCTGAGGCTTGATTTTGATTGCTTTGCTCTTCGGTGTGTTGGGTCAGATAGGTCTCTTACCACTTTCCATGTAATATAATTATATCAATGACATAGCAAAATGCAATCAGATTGGAAAATGYTGCAGCAGTACTCCAAAGTTTCACAGGTATTAACATTAATTTTGAAACTATGAAATATTCCCAGCTATCTAGAGGACATTTTGGGAACTCTCGGATGGGTTGCAACACCAGATTTGTGTAGCATAGCTGGTCCTGAGAGAAGAAAAAGTAGAGTGCCCTGCTACCTGCAGGACAAGAAAAACACCTGCATTCACAGGACCTGCTTTTAGCAAAACAAGGCAGTTCTCAAGGGCGTAGGACTAAAGTCAGTGTAACAAACAAAGGTATCAATCTTTCTTATTAATTAACCAAGTAACTCCCTTTCTTTCCAATGCAGGGTATTGTCCTAGAGCTACTGAAAGAAACCATGGTTTCCAAGTTAGGGGACACAAAAGGATTCCTGATCGATGGGTATCCCCGGGAGCTGAAAGAAGCAGAAGAGTTTGAGAGCAAGGTGACTGTATAATTGTAATGCTGTTATAACTCCTATTAAGATATGACTGTACTTCTAGTGCTGCTTGGGTCCCCATCTTTAGCTGATTGCAACGGGGATGTGTAAAGAGCCAATCCGAGAGCGTTGTGCTGCTGATCACTGAAACTTTGGCACCCTATCAATATAGCAGCTCCAGCTTTTGCCCTCACCTACACACAGTCTGTAATACCAGGAGAACTAAAGGCTGATTTTACCCAAATAAACCAGGAACAATTCACATTTAGTGGAAAGCACCATTTTTAGAATCAGTTTTCTAATTCTAGTGGATGGCTGCTATAATTCTCATGAAAAATCTCATCAAGCACTATTTGATGTAGGTTCATGAAAGCATGTATCTTCACAGTTAATATCTCTTACCACTGAGCTGGCTCTGCTAAAGCTTGCTGCCACTTTGAGACAGCAAAACACAGATTAAATTTTTGTGATGAGTAACAGGTGGCATAGCCATAAAAAGAGCGTTTTGCAAGTGACTGCGTGGCAGTTCAGAGCGTTATCGATTTCCTCAGTGTGTGCTAAGACCTACTGAGAAGTCTCAGCTGTACATTTCTCAATCTGCAGAAAATAYTCTATATAAGCCCTATGAATGAATTTGCCAGGGTTTAGGAGAAAAGAAGTGGTGAACTAGGGGAAATAGTTAAGTATATATTCTACCATATTACACTCCATGAATGTCCTATACAAGTTTGAAAGTTCATAAAACTTTAATGAATCATCTGGTTTCTCCCTGAACCTTTAGCTGCTTTATTTAGTTGATTACCACAAAAGCCTAGCAAGATTTAGGCATCAGAAGCTGGACAAAATAATGAGCAATAGGATTTGCTATAGAAGCCATTCACAGCAATGTTGATCCATTAGTTCCTTTACTAAAATGCCACAGACTGTTAAAAAGACATTGGCGATTTCTTTCATTTTGTGTAGAAGGAGGAACTATTTCAGCAGTGCTGCTTTTCTGGCAGGCATATGTGTCATGTCCTGTGAACACTGGTGTATGCTATAAAGTAGGACTTAGAGGTTGGAGTGTCCTGGACTGAGGCATTGCCAGGCAAACCAGTCTTGATGCATCCAGTGCAAAAGCGGAGCCCCTTTTAGTTCCCATAGACACTGTAGCAGCAAAAGATCCTGTAGTCCTGAGCTGCCTTTGACATTTGGATTAAAATACAAGGGCCCCAAGTGATAATTTTGAATGTGTGAAGTCATCCCTGTTGTATCCATGTATCTACTTCAGTTTTCACAGGGTGAACTTGGCTGGCTGTAAGCTGCTCACTAAGTCTGTGAAGTTTTTTTAAATGAGTCATTATTGAGATAATGCTTTGCAGTTCTTTCTAAAGGGCGATGAGAAGTTCTTCCTACATTATAATTGAATGAAAAAAGGTGGACATCAGGCTTTATTAATTAATGGCGGCAAAGTGCAAATGAATAAAGCTACATATCTCCATGACGTGTAAAAAGCATTATAATTGTTAACAAAGAGCTGTTCTATTTAGAAGACATTGGGAATAGTGCTTATACTTAAAAGCTTGACAGCCCTAAATAGAATTAGCTATGTAGAAACAGCTTATTCTCCAGCCAGTTTTGCCCAATTCCTTACTATGACATAATTGTACTTTTACCTAGCCATAATTCTAGAGAAGCACACGTCTCTGTTCCCTCCTCGGTCTTTCTGCTAGAAGACAATATTAAATTATAAGTTCCACATCACCAGGTGGAAGATATCCAATAAGACAGAGTAAAGACCCAATACATTAGACTTGTTTGGCTTCCTGCAGATGTCCCCACAGCATGCATTATTTAAGCCAAATTGTGTGAGGAAAACAGTAATTTAAAAAAAAACAGTAGTAAAAATTGCTGTAATATCTGATAGGGGCATTACTTTTACTTTTTGCAATTTTTAACCCGGAAGAATGACATTTCTGTAACATTTTGAATTCCAGAGAATAGCAACATTGAAACTTTTAAGAGAACCACATAGATTTTTCAAAAGCAAATCAGACCCAGTCTGTCAAACAAGATACTATTATCTGATCCTACCAGTCAGTAGACTCCTTCATATCCTCATTGTAAGGTGATGATATGACTATAACTGATGAAAGGAATCATTCCTCATTTATTGTATTATAATTTAGAACAGACCATGGAATTCCTCATGCGGAGCTGGGAGGAAATAATTTCTCACCATCCTAGTCCAATTATACAAAAAGGATATTTGTTTTAATCATTGATTAAGCCCACATCTTTTCTAACTTCTCGATCTAAGTCTCTTGCACTGTTAAAACTGCCTTGTTGGCTTTTTTAATCCCACCCAATATTGCTGCTGCTAATAGCATTAATGTTTTCTGAGCTGTGTGGAAAAAATGGATGGATAAAAGCCTGCCATCGAACTGCCTGACATAATTCCTTGGCTTCAGCTGTCTCTTAGAAAGTCATTAAGGTAGTAGAAAGGTCAACATAATCCAGACATCCTCAGTCTAATGCAGAAGGCCTAACATGAAATATTTACTTTTAGAATATTTCTTCCCTTAAGGCCTGTCAACAAAGGTAGCAATGGCAATTTCCATATATCAGTCATTTAGACTTTCTTTGCTGTAGCCATGGTAAAAGCATGAATTTCTAATGGGCACTAGTGTGAAGAACAGTCRTCTTTTCTCAAGACTTCTCACTCTTTCCTAAAAGGTGTTCTCCAAATCCCTGCTAGAAAAGGAATGAATGAGAAAAAGCCTGAGAGCATCATTGAAGGATTTAATACATAACTGCATGGAAAAATTATCACATTACTTTTCTCTGATTGTGTAACACCTTTATTTTACTTGATAGAGTGGAGTTTATCCCTTTAGACTCAGCCCAACAGTTGCTCAGACAAAACCTTGTGTCAGAGAGCGCTGTGCTTGAGCAGGGTGCATGACAGAATGTATTGCAAGATTTATGCTAAATGACACACATATTTTTCAATATCTTGGGGAAAGAACGATGGGGATTTGTGTTTAGAACTTTTGGCGCTCTCCTAAAATACTATAAGGAACATTTTTCTCTTTCTTGCTAGTTCTTTTTCACCCATAAAGTACTGTAATATCTACTATCAAATGTAGATAGAGACAATTATTTACTATCTTTGCCAAGGCCTGGGAATAAAAATAAATAAATCTGTATTTATTTTGTTTATAGAAAAGGGCAGACTCTCCCTTGTGACTAGTTTGGCACTAGCCAAAACGCACTAAGTGGTGGGCTTCTCAATAGAATTCGGAAGTTACTCACCAATTTGAAAATGCAGAGAAATATATCACATCCTTCCTTTACGCCATGGGTAGTAATGATGTAGAGCTACACTGCAAATATTGACATAAAATAGTGTGTGACATAAAGTAATTCACAGGATGTATTCCTGTGAATATGTCCAATAACAAGCATTTGATGGTGTCCCTGAGCCTGTCTGTTGCTACTCATTTCCGTTTCAAGTGGGCACACTTTAATTTGGACATTTCCTTCTATTGCCTCTTGAAATTCTAAGCTATAGTTTACCACTCCCTGAATGAAAATATACTCTTCACAGATTGAACAGAGCAAAGGCTAAAAAAATGTGTCAAGCATTCCATGAGTCCAGTGCTGTTTGCATCAAGCTGTTATCAAACAATTGCAAATAATGAACAAACTGACAATCTTCAGTCCAAGTAGCCAGAATTTTTCAGATCATATCTCTTTTTCTCTGTATGTGTAGAGCCCAGTCAAGCACAGCCTTGATCGTGAATACTGGGATCTCTAAGTGCTGCTACAGTAAGAGGTGTTTGTTAATAAGCATAATTTCTGCATAGACAAATACGAAAGTAATTTGCTAATAAATTCCTTGTTGACTCTTTCAGTAGCATTTCTTTTTAAAATTATCCAACCAAATCAGTTTTACCAGGCCAGTGGTTTGAATACTTATTGTTTTTCTTTGTCTCTAGATTGGGGAACCAAAACTTGTGTTCTGCCTGGGCTGTTCTGCGGAAACCATGAGCAGTCGCCTTCTGATGAGAAATCAGAGCAGTCAGCACACTGATAACGCCAAAACCATCAAGGAAGGAATCGAAAGCTATTACCAAGCATCAAAAGCTGTGATTGCATACTATGAAAGGAAGACACAGTTATGTAAGGTAAATTGCTTGACCTTTTGAATTAAATTACTGCTTTTTGCTTCCATTATATGAGCAGTGTTTGGAAAATACTGACACAACACGATTTATGAAATGTATTAGTTTCTGCACTTTCTAGTTTGTTCTCATCTTACACTTCCCTGCTTTTTTTGCAACTTCTACAAACTTCTGAGTTCCACAGTACAATTTGAAAGAATGAAAACACAGATTTATCCTGATTCTGAGAACATATCCTGAATCACTACCCCATCTGTATAGAATCTCTTATTAAACATTAATGCTGGAAAGCTTTTCTTTAAGTATTAGGATTTATTTCTCTGTAAGGGCTTTCAGAGTTAGGATGAAAGATTATGTTAATCCTAAGCCCTTTAGTTAAATTTACAAAACTGACAGTGTATATCCTGAAATAAAACAGACCTGCACACAAGAAAGATCTTTCTGCTGGAACAAATTACATAGTTATATTAATTTCAATGAATTACCTCAGTTTACACCTGCTGAGGATGTGATATCTAAAGCATTCTTTTTGCTCTCTAATCAATACTTTACAGAAAATCAAGAAAAATTCCATCAGTGCAATTAACTGATGTATATGCTGGCACATCTGTAAACTCATTTATGTGGGATGTTTATGTTTCTTTTTGTATATTTCTCTGCTCCGTCGTGGCAAACTATCCCTTATGTTCAGCTACAGAAAGATCTAGTCCCACTGATCCTTCTTGTCCTAAAAGGGAAAGAATACAATAATAGTTTCTGGAAATATTAGGGGAGCTTTTTTCTAGAGGCTGTAGCAAACATGCAAATCACATATCCCAAACCTTTCTCCTCTGCAAAGTTCCCAAAAGAGAAACATGCAGCTAATTTATGCAGCCATATCCTGACCTGAGAACAAAGTAAATGACATAGTCCTGAGAAAAATGATACTCAAAGGGAGAGTCCTGATTTATGTCCTTTGCTAACTCCACAGTAAGTGCACAGAAGGCAAACTCTAGAATGGCAGAAAAAAATGCCCGATTACTTTTCTTTTTTAAGCTTAAGAACAATTATCTGGTTTTACTTGTATTTTCTTTGATGAGCTACCTTGCCAACATTGCAAGGATGCGTCTAATTAAGAATTCAGTACAACACACAGTACACCAACACAGTGTGGTGCAAAGGAAGACAGAGCTCTCTGTATCTCTAAGATCTTATTCCAGTGAGCTGTGCCCACCACGGTGTTTCCCTTTTTGAAGCATCAGGGAAGTGACAGCCCCAAAGAGAATGAAACTACACTAAATACTTCCACACAGATTTTGCATTCAGGGTCTGCCTCATTTCACTTGATGAGGACTCTCCTTGCCCTTCCTTAATACTTCTGCTGCAAGTTTCTGCTCCATCTCCTATGCAAACTATGCAATGGCAAAACATGCAGTCTTTTCTTGAAAGCTTATAGCTCATTAGCTCCTTAAGGGACTTGCCTAGTCTGTGGGTCAGAGCTGGATATGTGCTTTGCACTCTTTTATCATTAGTTTTTGGGGGAGCTGACATTGTATGTTTGTATGTTAGAAAATATTGCTTGAACAGTGTTTACACTGTTTTTCTTACAATCTCTGTACAGTGTCTGTACTTGCTTCTGATGAATGTAGGTGTTCAACGTACTTCCATCTTCTGGATGGAACTATCGGGTATGAAAGCTCTGTAAAATCAGCTTTATAAACATTATCATGTAAAATGTCCTTTTAAGGTTGAAAAATGTGTTCTGTTTTTCTTGAACACAGGTACTCTGTGTTGAGATGTCTACCTCATCCGCTTTTTACCAAACTGATAAAATGCACATCTGCTATCAAAAATGTGATTCCATTATGGATTTAAGCAAAGTAGAGAGATGCCCCCTCCCCCACCCTTATGATGTAGACAAGTACATGTTCAGTTATTTATCAGCATTTAGAGAACACTGCCAAAATACTCAGCAGAGGTAGGCTTTTAAAATTAATCCTCCCAGGCTATCCTTGTCACCCTCAGCCAGCCTCGGGTACAAGCCTGCAGTCCTGGTGCCTGTACAGCAGGGAGCAGAAGCAAATGTAGTTTTCATACAAGAAGCATGCTAATGTTTTATTGTTCGTGGGTGAGAGAAGTGATTTTTTTAACCAAGTGTTGTTGAACAGTTGTGGGAATCTATTTTAAAGTTTACTTTGCACCTACAGTCAAAGTGGAAAAGTAGGTCTGAGCACTTTTTTGCACAGGGCAATTGATTTCAGTAGCTATTCTGATCCAAATATTCGCTATCAGTTCTGCAGTGGACAGTGCTGGAATGAAAAAAACTACGCGGTTTTGGAAATACGCTAAATACTGTGAAACAAAGTAATTTCTTTTCTGGAAGGAATGCTTGTTTAGGCAATTTTTCTAGGCAATTTTCCTGGATAAGTGAACTCAAAGAGTTTAATCATACAGTCTGACTTGGTCAATGACGCAACTCAAGCATAGGGCCTGGCATAGTGGCATCCTTCCAGTGCCCAGTCCTGCTTTGAGCAGGAGATTGGATAGATGATCCACTGAGGTTCTTTCCAACCTGTATTATTATCCTGTAAATGCACATCTTACAAACCTATACATTATTTGGCTCAACAATTTGAAGAATACAGACAAAGAAAAAACAGTTAAGACTTGGTCAACAGCTGTTTTGAAGCAAAGAGAACTAGATAACACAAAATGTGTAATTGTTAGCTATGTGGGAAATTAAGAGAAAATAGACATTTAGGTTTACAGTTTTAAAACTATTTCAGCGGTGAATATGTTTAAGCTGCATGTGTTGAAGAAAGCAAAGGGGAAGTTTGCAATTCCCAGGACATGGGGTTAGTTTCTTATTTATAGCAACATATTTTACAGACTGCTAAGCATTGACATTAGCAGCCACTCTGATGTTCTCTGAATGAAGAAAGGAAATTCAGGTGGAAAGCAGAAAAACTAACAGTAATACTTCTGACTGCAATTTTTTTGTGGGGGCTAGGCTAAAATAGTCCTTTTTTTTGTTATTTGTAATATCATACATGTACACAGGAGACTGATACTTTACCTAGACGCAGTATAACATGTTTAATATTTTTCTTCCTGATTTTAATTATAACACCACATGTTTTCAGCTTTGGGAATCTGTTCATTCCTAAGTGTGTTTTATTACTCTCCAGCATTGACCAGCACTGGCTGAAGATGTTAATGCTCCCATTAAGATGCTGCTGCCTCTATAATTCTGCTCACTGCAAGAAATGTGTATGTGTTTCCTAATCCATTTCAGGCAAAGCCACCAAAGTTAATTTACAAGTGTTGATTTGAAGACCCCTTAAAATAAAAGATCTCATTTATATTCATGGATTTTTTTAAAATAATCCATGGACCTTCGTGTAAATACAGACCAGAGGCTTGTGCACTCTTTTTCTCAGGCAAAGCTGGTGGGATCCAATAGCTTCAGGGAAGTGATGTCTTACCTGAAGGTGCTGTTTACAGATCCAGATCAGTCTGTGATCCCAGGATAAGCGGTGGCCAAAGCATCTGAAGAGAAGCTATTTATGAAAGGAAGAGAAGAAGGGTCTAAAAGAATCTTTAGTTGTCATCTTCTGGAAAGTTATTCCTGCCCAGGCTTGTTTTTTCAACAGAAGCAGCTCTTCAGTGGAAGGCCCGTGTGAGCTTTATGTCCCTTGAGATGCCAGCCCTGCACTTTCTTAAGAATTCAGAGGAGTGGATGCTGAGATTTTAAGAGGAATATTAGAGTCTAAATCCCACCTAACTGCCATGAAGATTCAGCATTAACCTTTTCTAGCCAGCTTACTGCAATGTGTGACTAAGCATCACTAATAATTGTAGATGAAATAGTGTTTAATTGTATAAGTGATCATGTCTTGTAGGGCTTAACTGTAGCACCCAATCCCTGCTTTGCCACAGAAAAGAAAATCAGAATTGTTAAATAGACTTGTTTAACGAGAAAATAGGGTTGGCATATTGGTATTATTAGATTTCTCCATTTTAAGTGTATTTAGGGCTGGGCAATGTTTTTCACAGATTGGGAACAGCACGTGGCAACAGTGCTATGTGTTTAACTTGTTCTATCCAGCCTAAAAGTTTTCAGTCCTGAAACAGGCAGATTAAATATGCAAATGTAAAATTCAGTCCTGGGCATAAGGCCAGCAGAAAGTCTGGTGTGGGAATTAGATGTTGGATGAGCACTCAGTGGAGGAGGAACTGAATCTGTCGCGCCATATTAAGGTGTGCTTGGGACTACATTGTCGAATTAGCTTTCTCATTCTCTGCATTGGAACGGGTATTACGACACGGGTGGAAGGAGCCTAATAAACACAGTTGAGTCAGAAAAACTCAAGTCTGACCTAGCTTCCTCTGCAGTCATTAGGAATTCTCTCTTTGCTGTACCTGCACAGAAGAGACAAAGGTATATGGTTGTAACAGCATTCCCATTTTAATCAATGAGAATTTTATGACCTTCTCTAAACATAGAGTTATTGTGCATAGATGCATTCATAAATAACTAATATGCTATTTGGAAATGGAACATTTTTCCATTCCGCTGACCTCTGAACAAGAACAGTGACCTGATGAAGCTGCCAAAAGATCAGGACTCTCTTTGAAATTTCTGTTTGACCAAGATTACCTGTCAGTGTTTCTGCTCAGCAGCGGAAGCATGAGGCGTGCACAAAGGGTGGAGAATTTGGGTGCAGATAAAACATCTGTGAACCTGACAGGAATAAATAATGGTGATCCTTCCAGCCACCCAGCTGAGATGAAGAACTGTGATGTAACTCATGGGGATGTATTTACAAGGGAAGATAAACTGACTGAAGAATGAAGGGCAAAGAATGAGTGTTCTCTGCTCACTTTTCTGCTAAGGCATTAATTTTCTAAATTGCGTTCTGGAAGGTAAAGTAGTTGTAGCAATAAATTAGAAATTTTCCAATTAATTTTTTAAAAAATCATGTTTTGGGGATATAGTTTAATATTCCATAATTTCTTTCATAGTCAGTTACAGAACACCCACCTGCCGCTAAGGACAGCAAGCGGGTGCTTTTTAACAAAAACCTCGTGCTGGAAATGCAAGGACTGAAAGCACTACTCACAAAAACAACAGTTGCAAGCTGCCTGATTCTGTGGGAATCGGGTGTTTCAGATGAATGAAATGAAATGAAATGCACTATGGTAGCTGTAGTAAGCAGGTAGATACTGTTGTTTTTAAATTCCTTTCTTAGTGATTTCCAAGGCAGCTGAATGGAAAAGTGTGTCTGAAAATTTAGTAGGCACCTACTTGTGTTTTAATGTGGCTAAATGTAAATACCTTTGAATGTATGGCCCTCTGTCAATTAAGAAGAAAGGGAGAAAAAAAAATGATTGTTTTTAATATCTGACTCATCCTTTAAAGCTTTTTTCAAGTGACAGTATGTAGGAGGGTAATAAGTAATGGAGAAGAGCAATGCATTGTTAGTCAAGCAAGACAAAACTGATCCTACCTAGCTAACGTAAGACACCTAGTAGGTGTCTTAAATACAAGTACCCTATTCAAAGTCATCTGAGGAAAAGGGGCATGAATAAACAAATAAGGTAGGCAGTCCAGAGCAGAGGATTTTCAAGGATGTCCAAAAACCTTCACTATTTCAGATTACACACTATGGAAGCTTAACCTACAAAGGTCAACCAAAATGCATTTCTTCTTTTTCTTTTTTTTTCTTTTTCTTTTTTTTCTTCTTTTTTCACAGTGTTGTTCTACTGTTTCTTTCTAAAATCAGTTGAAGTCACATGCTGGGTAAGCAGTAGTTATTAGATTCTTATCACATTTTCCATAACCATTATGAAAGAACAAGTGACCATTCACCCTCTCACGATATTCCACTTCTGAGCCTTCTCATGCTGATCCCCTGTCAGAAGTTTCTCTGGGGAGGGGCAAATGTGTGCTTTTCCCTTTAGAGAAGGGATAATCAATGGTAATAGTGATAGCAGGTATGTAATTTATTTCTGTCTTTTGAAATGTTGTCAGAGAATCATTAACCCTGGTAGGTAAGTAGGTGGGGAACAAAGGAGCAAGTGTTTCTAAGTCACCCCCCTTGGTGGCTTGTGACCCATTAGATGCAACACCAGTCTAGAAAGATACATCAGAAACATTAGCAGGGGCTTATAGATAAAACACAATGGTAAATTCATGGCAAATGCAAATAGGTATCGGGGCAGCATGTTTCCACTGGATTTCCAGACAGCTTGATCCATTGCTCTGAGAACCAGGTACGGCACTGTCTCAGAGACGTTTTTAACACTCTTTTTAATGACAGAGATATAAATCTTAGTGACATAGAGCTGAACTTGACTGACCTTCAATACGAAGCTTCTAACTAGTGAGTTTATTCCAGAGTCTCAGTCTGTCTTTCTGAAAACAGTGGTCCTCAGCCATCCTCTTTACAGACAGTTGGGTTTTTCTCAGTGGCAGTATATGTTTACGGCTCTAAATCCCAAAACCTACAACAAATGGAGATTTGATGACAGAAAATTTAATTGGCTGATTTAAATGCCAAAAGGAGCGACATCGTACTTTGAAGATGATTACTCCAGTCATTCTTCATATGAGCTCATTAAATTTCTCTGTATTTGAAGTTACCTAAAGCCATAGTGGCATTTCAAAACTGGAAGCACTATGGAAAACTGTATCTGGGTCTTGCTTTTATGAGAAGACAGTAGCCTTGAATAACCTTGAAAACAGTCCTAATTTATGAGGTTTGTTATAATCTGAGAAAGAGAAATGCACAGTTTTCTCTCCTGAAGCTGCAGAGTGTCATTGAATTACTGTGGTATTAGCTGTGAATTATTGTCACATTAAGTTAGTTTTGTGCCACGACTTTAAGTTAGTTTTATGAATTGGACCTTTGTTATTTAGGAGGCCAGAATGGGAAGCACTGGGGCTGTCATTAGTCACGCTCATTCATATTTTACTGTGACCGTTAGGAAGGCAGCGTTCCAGCCAGTCATAAATGGCGGCAATTTCCACCCTCACAAACCTAATTCTTCATCACAACTGCCTAGATCTAGACCTGAGTATCAGTCTCAGTTCTAGAAGAGGTCGCCAAAAAGCCAATGGCAATCAGCTGTGCTGATTAGGTTAGATTGGTTATCCAGTGCAGATATATTTATGCAATAAAGAGATAGTAAAAATACATATTAAGACAAAAGAGCTTTGAAATGGCTGTGGCCTTCACCCTGTGTGAAGTATATTTCCTGTGGGATAGCCACATGAAAATAGCTGTCTTGGCAGTTGAGACAGACAAAACAAGCTGCTTTATAGCAGCTGAGATGGGAGTTGCTAGTTTTATTCTAACTGGAGAAGGTAGGCATTTGGTCCAGAACAGTTCACCGTTCCCCTTTTCTCTTTGGTACTAGTAAGCAACCCCCTTCTAAACCCTTCGTGGCATAGAAAGCTTCTGGAAGACATGCAGCCCTTGTTTGAGAACTGACGTTTCTAAGGCACCAACTGCTGCTTCACAAACTATTCCAGCATGTGCGTACTTCAGCATTACATAAAGCAGCAATGTCAGCAAACACCAACGTGACAGAGAGCAAGGGAAGCAAAGAGAACCATGCTTCTGAAAGCTTGCCAGGAGGGGAGAGGGTAGTTCAGCTCAGACTGTAAGATACCCTTGCGGTGAGTCCAAGGGGACTGAACCCAGTCAGGCATGGCTCCTTAAAGGTTGGCCTGGCTGGTCATTTCCAGTGCTGGAACTGCTGTGTGTGGAGGTAGACTGGCTGGGTGTGCCAGCACTTCCGACAGGATGCCACAAGGGACCAAACTTTGCAGCATCTGTGGATGCCACAAAGAGTGAAACCAAGGTATGGAGCGTGAATGCAATCCTTTGCTGGATCTCTGCAAGGAGCAGCTGCTGACTCCCACACAAGACTTAGCACGAAGGGACTTAAATGTACATTGAGTGCAGTCAGACTGTACAGGAGCTGGCTGCAAGCCAACAGCGTATCTGAGAAGAATTTCATAGCCTATTTCAAAAATACATTTTTTGGAGTTTGAAATTCCTTTTATTCTCCTGCAGAACAAAGAGGTGGCAGAAAGTATGATGGTCAGGAATGTCCCCTTCAAACATTAAAATTGTCTGGCATCCCAGTCAGCAACTTGGAGATGAAACTGCAGCACATAGTTCAGAAAAACAGGCTTTAGCAAAGTTGTCCGGGGTCCAGTTAAATGTGTGCAAACTCCATGGCATGCATGCATGAAAGACTAAGCATGGAGAAGCAGAGTGGAAGCTTGCTTTGGAGCAGAGAATCAAGGCTCTCACCAGGCATTTGAGAGGAACTGAATAATCATCAGATGCAACCTGCGCGGTGTACACAGCCAGCATGAAAGCTTCTTCTGTCACTACTGTGAAGGCAAAAGACAGCTCTCCTTCCTCAAGTAGTGACCTGCATGACACTCACTGCATGGGATGGACATGAAACTCATGGCTCAGCAAAGCTCGGTGCTACTCGGTTTTCTAGGGAACACAGAGAAGTATTACTGACTACAAACATCATTCCTCTTTGCTAAAATGCAGCACGCTTTTCCTCAGCACAGGAGAATATATTGGTCTTGTTTTTGTTGAAGTCCAGTCATGAAAAATAAACTTGAACAGCCTGGACAACCTCTGGCCAAAACAGAATCTTTGGGGTGTTGAAGAAAAAAATTTCTTCAATGAAAGTGAGTTCTCGTGCAACAAATCCAGTGCCACTGTAAAACGTGCATTGCCCAAAGGTCGTCATAAAACCAGAACCAATTCACCAAGCTTGCAAATACAAATGCACAGAAACACAGAACCTCGCTAAGTTACTGCCATTTGAAAGCTTTTCGGTCAGTCACAGCATTACCTACTCTTGACGCTTTAGACGACAAGAAACAAATTAACAAGTCAGTGCTATTTATCTCATTAATGGTATGATATCGAAGTTACTCTATTAGGTTTCTTTTGGAGGGTATTAAATGTTAGAATAGTTTCTAAAAATCTTTAGAAACTGTTCTGTATATCAAAGGTGCAATTTTACTTTAAAACATGAGTACTTAGGAGAAAGAGCTTAAGGTCCCTCACTTGATTAATGTACTTTGCTCCAGACGATGAAGCCTATAGAATCTTCTCACATAAATCTGTGGAAACACAGTGAATAATTTGGTTTATGGAAGCTGCTTCTCTGCATTAGCGTGCTTATAACATCAGAGAACAACTTTCATTTTATATTGGACCAGTTTTTTGTGCCAATGTTTAGATTCTGAGATAATTCTTTGTAACTTAATCAAAACTAAAATGTTTTTTGCCCGCTTCACAGGTTGATGCAGAAGGAACACAGGAGGATGTTTTTCTGGAAGTCTGCAAGACAATTGACTCTTTTCTGAAAAAGGAAGAGGCAGCATTTTCTTTTTCAACAGAAACGCAGTAAGGGTGTGTACGCAGCCTCACCTCACGTGCACTTCACRGTCATGATTAAAATGCTGTTCAAAGCAATACTGCTTTCTTGAGAGGTGTCTGGAATTTGTGCATGTGGTATGTTATCTTAGATGAAATCTTTTTTCTCTGTTCTGACAATACACTCAATAGAAAGTGGTCTGTATGCTAACTCTACACTAAGAACTATATATTGTTTTATTGGTTGTTTGCTCTTCACGGGTTAAAAGCAGCATGGTGAACAGCAGCTCTGGTTTGTATTTCACGTTCTCATACATTTGACTGGAAGTCAGACAGTGCCTGGCCAGCAGTGAGCTCTTCAACCACATCATTCAGCATTTAGCATATTAACTTTAAGATTACTGCATACAAGTTTCCCATTGGTTATTATTGTCTTTTAATTAACAGTATTAATTTTTGTGGTATCACTTAGCTTGTTCTTGGGTTTCAGTGACTAAAATCTGTTCTGTTACATGCAGCTGTAAGACAGCTGGAATTAGTCAAGCTAGAAGTTAAAATAAACTTTTTACACGTCCCCAGAACACTATTACAACAAGAAGCAGAAAAATTAATTGAAGGTGAAGAAACGGTTGAATATTGTGAAAGTCTGTCAATCCATTGTTGTGGAGCAGATACCATTTTTGAGACAGCCTTGCCTGCTGCTGGGAGTTGTAGGGTATTATAAATGACARCTTCCCAGTTTTGTGAGCTGAGGTGAAAATAATGATTGTATTGTATAGTTAAATGTGCAATCCAGTAATTATCCATATTAACAGCAGTTTTACTATATTAATTAAAGTCTACATATAAACATATAAAGTTGACTATGAGCCAGAACGTATGAAGATGCCTTTAAAGCACACTTCGGAAGCATTTCAAATGCGAAATTCAGATCATCATCTGTTGTCTTGTACTGGCATTGCCAAAACTTCGGCGGTGGGGGGGCAGGAAAATGTCAGGGATTATTTGATTCATATTGCTTGCATCTTTAGTAAGCCATTTATCTGTAATATCTGCAAAAAAGTCTGTAAAAATCATACCATATTTCCATGAGGTTAACCAAAATATTGTGGAGTTTCTTTGGTATTCTGATAGCCAAATAAAAGCTTGTTTGACATTCCTGTAAAGTAATTGCATCCTCCTACTGGAACTACTGGATGAATTCACAGCTGAAGTGGGTTGCATGATTGCTCTTACTGTCAAAGTTGTACTTTATGCAGCAGATTTGTATTTTTAAAGTTACCTTTCTTGTAGTGAAGACATAATACAAATAAAACATGTACAAAAATGAGGAGTAATGATTTCTGTTACAGTATATGTGGGTTTAATCCTTTTTAAAGCACAGTACATGACTTGAAAATATAGCTCAAATCAGCATGCTTATAGAATATGTCCTTTCTCCATTCAGGGCAGATTCTTCTCTTTTCTTTTTCTTCCTTGGCATTTGCCCTGTAAATGCTAATTCAATTATTTTTTACGGGACTGTTTTAGGTATGTTCTTATCCTTCATATCCTGGATGTTCCTTCTTTCCTGGGTCCTTTTATAGCCTACATTTTACCTCTGATGCTCTAGGAAGTGCTTCTCCAGCTCCAGACCAGTGCCATTAAGTGACCAGTAACATCTACAGTACAACAGCTTTAAGCGAGAGACTTTCATAATGCATCAGCTTGAGAAGGCAGGTTTTTCTAAACCCAGCCTTGAAGCACTAGCAGCTGTCTGGTGTAGTATTTTTCCAAAAAAAAGTAAAATATTCTGGAGTTACCATGAAGTTGCAAATTCATCTGGGTAGGTTTTCTGGAGTATTTTTTATTACTTCTAATTACAATATAAGTTAAAAAGTGTGGAGTATCATACTTGTGCGGGATGGGAACAAAGGCAACAATCAGCTGCTGATTTTTTTTTTTTTAAATCAAATTACAAAAATTATTTAACATACAGTTTCGTTTAATTTTTCTTTCTGCTTCTTTTGGTCTTTTCTGTGGAACAAAACCAAAAAAATTCCCATGCTTGATTGGGTGTATGTGCATTAGATACCTATTTGCATATGTTCATAATGTATGCAAGAGAAATAGCTGTATATGCATGCATATGGAAATATAAATATTTATACATATTCAATAAAAAGAGGACTTATCCAAGACACTTCTTTCTTGGGTGATTCAGACTGGAAATTCTCCTTCTGCTTCCAATCTCATTCAAATTATACCATGGCTTTTTGTTCTTCCCAAGGTATCCTAAACTGATGACTGAATATTTGCACTTAATCATATTTTCACTAATGTACTTTCATTATTTCCTTCCCGTAATTTTTTCAGGATACCAGCAAAAAACAAAGATTACCACAGATTCTCTCCCTGATAATACACCTTCACCAACTCTAGCTTCCTATAAACAGCATGAATGATGTGCAAAGCACATTTTTTATTGTATTAGAAAGCCTCTCAGAGCAGTATCTTTTCCAATTAAAAACTAAAATACATTGTGAATTTTTGTGTTCTATTTTTTTTAAGGTTTATTAAATTTATCTTAAGTATACTAGATATGTGAGATACGTTTACGTATGATGCTTGCTCAGTGTTTTAGTAACTGTACTGTGTTACCTTCTAAATAGATTAAATGCTTAAAATTATTTTTTTCTGAAGCAAAAAATAACTACACCTAAATTTATTGCAAAACTTAATACTGATCAGTTTATAATTAAAGTTATTAGGTGCAGTCAGCCAATTATCCTTCTTACTGCCATCTTTTTAAGTCAAATTAGTTTCTTTTCTAGCTAATTACTCTGAGCATTCAAGTTTCAAAGCAACTGGAAGTCTGTTACAGTTATAAAATAATCAAGTGTTTCTGAATCACAAGCTATACATTTCAATAGAAAATATATTAACTAAAATATATCACAATAATTACAAAGCTTCTCAGACAATGGTATACAGCGTACCAAGGCTACTAAAATCTGAATTTACTGCAATCTGAAAAAGAACAGTTTGTGAGTAAGATATGAGAAAACTAAAATGCTAATCCTGCAAAAGGCAAAGCATATTTTAGTAGCCGCAGAGCACCATCAGTTCCCATTGAAATTAACAGCAGAGGAAGGCGCTGGGCATCTTGCAGGTCTGCATAGTGAATATTTGTATGATGTACTGAAATGTCCTTTTAATAGTTTTCCATCTTGATTAAAAAGTCAGAACTACACAGAAAGGAAGTCACAGCAAGCATTCTATATATAAACAGACTGTATCCACATAGTTTATTTCTCACAGTTCTCCTGACAATTGAACATTATTTAAGAACATACTGTATACACAGATAAGAAGAAACATACAAAATGTTTTAAATGATGCACAACAAAATCCAGCAGTATAAAAGAATGCATGTGAACCCTTGCTCACTGCTCAGGCTAAATTTAATCACTGTTTAAATAGTAATAAAAATACAATCTTTCATGGATCTTGTGCAGACTACAAAAGAGGAAAAATTATTACCATATATATGATTTATATTAGGCAGTTTTCTTTGATGAGTTGCACTAACAACTCCAAATACAGAGGCAGAAGGCTGTGTATTTTATTTTAAAGGAGTTAATGTTGAGTATTAGAGACTTTACACAGTTACTACCACTGGCACTTTTCACCATATTTTGTACACATCACATGATCATCTTATATAACATTACATTTAAAAAATATATCTGAGTGACAATTTTATAACATTCACACACCATGAGCTGGTTAAGGAAGCAATGCCACAGTTGCCCCCTGTAGTGCTTCACTGTTGGTAAATAGAGTTCATCGTGGTTTTAAAAAAAAAAAAAAAAAAAAAAAAAAAAAAAAAAAAAAAAATTAAAAAAATTGAAAGTCAATGTGATTAAGCAGCTCCGATTTAATAAAGGCCTGTAACCAACCATCGCTGAGACAGTGAGTATTTTTTAGAGTACATCCTAGAAGCAAACACTGTCATTGGTTAAAACCTTGCCTAAATAAGTCAGTTACTGTGCTGAAAACTATTTCACAACAAAACTGCAAGCTACTAAACTGTTTTTATATAAATACTTCATCTCCTCTGGATCTCATTATAACCAAGTTCTTCAAAGCCTTTGGAATTTACTCTATCTTTAATGTGTGCTCTCATTTCTGGCTCACCCTTTTGTATGTTTTTCTTTTGTGTTTAGATTCACCACCTAAAAATGACTAATGTGGTGAAAGAGAAGTCTCCCAGTGAAACCTTCTGCACACTAGGAATGTTCAGCTGCTGTTCAGTGATCTAGAACCATGACAGCTCAAAGCTGTAGTTTGACAAGTACACCCAGGAAGCTGTCATGCTGTGAGCAACATTTCAGGGAAAGCAGAGTCTTTCCAAAATGTGCACAGAATTAACAATGGTGCCATTGTTATTTTTCAAAGAGGATAGTAAGCCCAAGATGGTAGATCTGCTTCCCATGTCATCTATTTGCTGGAAAGTAGTTTGGGTCAAGATAATTGTAACTGGTGCCCTGGGACATGCAGTAGTCTCTGTCTAAAAATGTCTCTGCTCTGTAAATAGGTTCTAACTGATGATCTTCCTTATGAATCTCTGTTTCATGCAGACTGCAAGGGAAAGAAAAAGATAACAGTTTAAAAGTCAAGTATTTTCCTTATCTTTAACTTTCAGAAACAGTGATCGTATTAACACATTCATACCAAATTTGACACAATTAATTCATAAAGTATAATTTCCCCCACTATTTAACAGTACCAAACCTATCTGTCCACTGTATGAGAAAAAAAAAATACATCCAGAACATGCTTACAAAATAGATCTCCCACAAATATATCCTAAAGTATCTTCCACTTCACCCAACACAGGAGCAAGGATTTCCAACATACACAGCAATGAAGCCACACAGAGATACTCAAGCTAATTATAAATAACAAGTAGAAGCATATGCTGCTCACCAGTCAGAACAAGAATCACAGAAATCCAAGGACATTTCTTGAGGGCAGTCTTGGCAGTGCCACCGAACACCCTGGATAGGTTCAATTCCGCAGTTATCACACTGTGAAGCAGATGGAAGAGCATTGAAAAAACAGCAACTGTAATCCCTTACGTTAGTAACAGTATACACCAATACACCATAAAGAAAGGCATGTATGTAGGTCGATTACTACTAGCCCACACAGCTGAATTCTTCTCATCACAGACCACAACGTATTCATGGATAAAGAAGTCCTCATACTCTAGGAGAGGCCCTCCAGAGCCCTGAGGATTGATCAATCTTTCTCTCACTTTGCTTCCCACTCCCCAAATGCTCCATGTTGACATTATCCTCCTGCTCAACAAAAGCAGACCTAGTCCTGCCTGCAGTCACTGCTTATCCTCACCTGGCTGTAAGAACTGTGGCAACACAATACATGAACGTGATGTTTCTATGGCTTAAGTCCAACCATGTGAAATGTCTAAGTATAGATTCACTTTCCATGGCAGAAGAAAGCAGTGAGACTAGACCAGTAGAGCCTGTTGGGAGGCTGTTGATGGGCTGCAGGTCAGGACACAACAGGTCAGACTGATGCACTTTCAAACTCAGGAAATATAGGTGGGCTGGAACTAAAAGCCAGGTGGCTGGGAAGAAAGCGGGACAACATATTCAGGGAAGGGAACAGAAGTCTAAAACTAACGCTGAGCAAGACGACAAGAACTAATCCCCTGAGAAGAATCAGGGACAACGCAACAGCAGCTAAGTGCAAGAAGAGTGTGGCATGAAGAGGAGGAAACAAAGTACAAATGAAACATCAAGAATGGATGAAAAAATTCACGATGGTAGAGAAGAGGGGCAGAAATGCAAAGATATTTGATATAAAAAGGAAACCTGGAAAACGGAACTTGGAGGCAAGGAGAACTTTTAAAAAATCTAAACTTTGAAGAGTGTTGCAGAGACAGGATTGAAAAGGAAGAAGAAATGTGGGAAACAAGCCTGTGCTCCCATAGTTCATCCTCCTTCAGAACGTGAAGTTCTCTCACAGCATCTGTGAAACCCACTCACAGAGCAGCTCGTTCGCTGCCACAACTAATCCACTCAGGGTTACAAACACGTTACACCTTACAGATTTGTTACAGCTGTATCCCTTCCTTCCACAGATGGCTTTCAGACTTTGAGAGCTGATAATGAGGAGGGACTAAGCATACTCAGAGCTGTTCTCTGAAAATATCAAGTACAGTATAATGCTAAATACTTTAAAAAGATAAAAAATAAAAATTGGTTCCCGTTATCTCAATTTGAGAACGAAGATAGTGGAAACCCTCGACCTTAATTTCTGTGCTCCAGCTTCCTTCTCTTTCCTCTGTGAAACAGAAATAATACCATGCCTTTCATTTCCTAAGAAAAATAAAGTATTTGCAAAAAGTGCTCTGATATTATAGCAATGAAAGCCATAAAAAGCCCACAAGGGATTCAACAATTCAATATTCAAATTAGAGTTTGAATAATGTGTAGTAAATGAGGCTGAAGGCCATGCAGAACCAAAAGTGTTCTGAATGATTGCTTATTAGCTGAGCTCCGTCCAGCCCATGCACTGAGCGAGGCAGCACTCCTGAGGGAAAAAAGTATATAATCATGTAATTTCATAGCTTACTATAATGCATAATAAAATCAAATTCAGATTGCAAAGAAACTTTCAAACTTTGAATGCTTGACACTGCGTAATGCCAATTTACTTTTCAGAGTAATTTTATGTAGAAAAAGCCACTAGTTTGTTACCTAGAAGTCTGGTCCTGTCTGATCAAAGTTTTGAAATTTGGGGAAGAAAACACTAACTTAAAAAAAACCCGAAACAACAACAACCACCACCACCACCACCAAACCAAACGCACCATGCTAACTTTAAAAAAAAAAAAAAAAAAAAAGCAAAAATAAAGAATGCCTTGGTGGTCTAACACCATGATTAAGTCTGTCAACGTCAACTAACGAGGTTGTCTTAATTTTCCAGTCATTTTGAAATGAACTTTAAACTGAATATCTTTGCATTCTTATATAAATGGGTATTAGAAAAATAAATCTAGCTACATAACACTAAACAAGGTGAAGAAACTTTTCCAACATAGCAACCAGTTACACAGAAAACCCCTTGCAAACCAGAAAACATAATTTAGAGAATGCCCTTTCTTTCACGTCGCCTATTAATGGCTGATACTGGGACAACACATTAGTTTAACTTAAACGTTTATTTTCCTAATTTCATGTAAATATTGTTCCGTGTCCTTGCTTCAACTTCTGCGAGTTATTACTTGATAGGATTAGGAAGTTGCTACAAAACAGAAAAATTATTAATCTATTACTGTTCTCATTAAAAATCTTTGTCCCTTCTTTGGCCTCAGGTGGAGGCAAAATGACTCCAAATTCATAATCAGAGAATTATCATCAACGAATCAGTGTCAAAACAGAGTGTAGTGTCAAATGGAATTCTATAATGATTTAACCTGGCTCTAGAGCTGTATTTTCTTATTACAAATGAGGAAAAGACAGTATACTTATTAATTTTCATAAAATATCAGTATTCAGTGCAACCTGAGCTATCAGAAAGAGTGAATTACTTGGGTTGTTTTTATTAAAGAAGATGAGAGAAAGCAGACACAGTGAACAAGAACTAAGGAACCAAACTTGCTATATTAAACAAAGCCTTTTTAGGAAATCCAAACCATGTTATCTTTGAAAACTTCTACAATCCACTGAGTAACAGAGGAACATCTCTTAAACTCACCTTGAATCCCACATGCTGCACAAATCCACTTTCTGCATGCATCTGCTGGAGTTTCTGTTTCTTCAATTTTTTAAACTCTAACAGTTCTTTGTATTCAGGTAACTCCCGATACGTTATTGGAATACTCTCTTCATCCTGTTCATGGTTAAAAATAAATGAGAAACATTCTTTACTTTAGTAATGTAATAACTAGGAAGACATATATTCCATAAATCATTATGTATGATTAATTACCTTTGAGAAAATGCTGGCAATATATTCCAAGAAACATACTGGTAAATTATTTTTAAAAACATAGCACAAAACAGCGCATACAGCTAACTTACATTTTATTTATTATTTATACTTTATATTTGCATTAAAACAAAAAAAACCCCATTACCCTACAAACAAGTTTCTTCTGGTGAAGAGCTTAGCTGTAGTATAAAGGAGAGAGCAGTGCCTACCTTTAATTCCTATTTTTTTTCCTCATCTTAGATGCCTAACTACAATTCGTATATAATCCACTTGTCCATACATTGTGGGCAAAATGGCAGCTGCAGTAGAAGACTTAGCTTTTGTTTAAGACAAAACTATTTATTTTAGTTTTAAATACATGGCAACTGATATTATACTTGAGAACTGAAATTTCAGGTCAGTTTTATCAAGTTAATTGATCTTTCTTTTTACTGTTCTGTGGAATGGTATGGAATAATACTATTCTAAGGATAGTTACAATCACTGTTCTGAAGTACTTTCAAAGCTGTGAAAATATTAAAAACAAAGGACACCCAAAAACTTTTTAGTTTTAAGAATTTTTGCACAAACTCAGATTTTTAAAAGACCCATAAATCAAAACAGTACTAAGCTTCCATTATACGTATTTTTTATTTGAAGACAGTCAATCTTAACAGTATTAACTTCTCACCTTTACCTGTAAGAATAAAAAGTGATGAGAAGCATCATTCCATGACTGGAAGAGTAGAAGTTTCAGAGTTATCCAACACCTTCATCCCTTTACTTCATGCTGTCTCCTAATAGCTTAAGAAAATAGATTGCTATTTTTCCTAAATTATGAAAAAGTTTGTCCCGCTACAGGCTGGTGCATGCAACTTTGCCAGATATTTGTAACAAATGGTTCTCCCTTTTTAAAGAAACACACCATTTCTGTTTTTTCTCATCCAATTTTCTTCAACAAAGGTTGAGGACCTCTATGTTACGAGAAGACAGAAGTTCTCATTCTAATTCAGATGCCCGTTTCAAGATGGCTATTTAATTGTAGCAGCTGTACTTGGTAGATGTCAGCTGTTTTCAAAGACGACAAGTCTTTATTGATGTAGAGCAGTTTTCAGATCCTATACTGATAGGAACATTCAGCCATGGAAAACAACTACAAGACAGTAATCAAAATTCTTCTAATGTGGCCTACACACATAATTTCAATTTCTTTTTACAAATCCATGAAGATTAAAGAATCTGTATTTTTTAGTAAGTTTATTAAAGGAAGTGAGGGAAACAGGCTTGCTCTTTAGTGTTAAATTTCTAAAGGCCTTATCAATTATTTAATTGTAATTATGAACCTATATAAAGGACTAGACTGCAAATGTTCAGAAAAATCAAGGTTAAATGACATGATTAAATTGTGTGGTGATAAACTACATTCTCTTAATATAAAACAGGGTTTCACCTTCAGTGCAAATCTCAAAAGTTTTTCTGAGAAATACTGCCTGGCACAAAATAATTGAATATTGAATAAACTATGCTATAATAGCTCCGTGTGTGGACACTTCATTCTGGAATAGTAAGTAGTTGTATTATTCTAGAATAATTAGACTACTCACAAAATGAAGTAATCGTACTGAAAAGTAAATTCACTCTGTTGGGAACAGAGGGTCTTCACTTGGGAATAACTCATTTACACTAAAACAATTTTTCAGGAATGGTTATGCCAGTCAAGCTGACTGGTAATAGGCAAAATCTTTTGTCTTTACAGGGAACAGCACCTGGGACTTCCATTGTAAAGAACTCAAAGAAAACCTTTCCTATAATTTTCTTGCTACACTGAATCTCTTCTCCACCATGCTGATGCAAAGTTTTTTTCTCCAAGACAGTTACTGTCACTAAGAGACCTGACTTTTAACATTAGAACAGAATCCTGTACGTTCATTTTGAATATAGGTTATGATCTCTTTTTTCTTCCAAATTGCTTCTATTTTGCACTGATAACGGGGATCTTTTTGGTAACTGAGCTCACCTTTGTCTTTCTACATTACTGCAAGCCAGAAATATATCCATCTGGAAATGCTGCACTAGTGAAGAAAGAAAAGATAAAACCACATTGAAGAAAAAAAAAAAAAAAAAAAAAAAAAAAAAAAAAAAAAAAAAAAAAAAAAAAAAAAAAAAAGCAGAAGTCCACCATTATCACTGCAAAAAGTAAACCAGCGACTTCTACCCAAATTAAAATAAATCCCAGTTAATTTATGGTGCCTATATTTATTAGAGTTAGGACACCATAGCAAAGCCAAAATGTTTTAGGAAAATATTCAGAACAGTTAGAAAATCTGTATTTAAAAACAATACAGAATGAAAGAATGTTTGCTCAAAAACAGTTACATTGAGATAAATAATAGTAATCTGCATCTCTTCTAATATGCATTTTTTTTTGCCAGGCCTTTTAAGGTTCTTATTGAAGTTATCAGGAATGCCTGTAGATGAACCAAAAGACCATCAGAGAGAGAATACAAACATGAGTGAAGATGGGATTTAAGACTGAGTAACAGATGAGCAAGTTTAATAATTTAAGGAAGATTATGCAGTGCATGTAAAAAAGTCAATAAAGAACATGAATGGACTTATATTGGGTGGCCTTAATACTTCTGTTATGCAACAAGCTTTTCACACAAAAGATGTCACTAGGCTCACAAAAGCGTAAAGTAGGAAAAAAAAATAGATCTCGGTGGTAAAAAAAAAAAAAAAAAAAAAAAAAAAATTAACAAGTCAGGCTCTTCAGTCTCAGCACAGTAAAGCCACAGTGATTCACACCAGCTGTGAATCTTGCCCAGCATCCTAGCAGTAGGATATAGTCCCTCTGTATGGAAGTGGGAAAGACATATGCCTAAATTCTTGTAGTATTATCGCATGTGATAAATTAGGAAAGTGGAACACTACATGATGTAATAATACATTGGGTTAGGATGTCTAATAGAATTTGCCTCTAAAAACACATACATTTGCTGTTTGACAACTCAGTCTGTTAGTTCACGCTTTGAAGCGGATTTTAAAAAAATCCGTAATTAATTCAGCCAGTGAAGGAAGACAAAAAGCAACRATGCCAATAGCATTCAAGTTTTACCAGGGCTCTACGTAACTTTTCTAATACAACACATCTTTAACCAGAATCACAACTATATAGTTTATATGATTTTCAAACTGATCTCATGTCAGATCACTTTTTGAAAATACGCAACTAAAACTTTTTAGAGCTGTTTCAGGAAAAAACTGTTTATTAGTTCTTTTACATACTTCCTTTCTGATTTGGTCTAAATTTTCTGCAATTGGGGACCTTTATATTAATGATGTGTTTATAATTCAAAATTGCTCATGAATCTTACCATAATTTAATACTTACTTGATGATATTTATTTTATGTCAAAGATGCTCAATCCTCATATTATTCATTAAACAAGGTTAAAATGACAGTAAGGAAGACATTCTCTGACTGATTTAAATGACATACCGATACTTCCTCTTCTGCTGCAGTATCCATATGGCTGTGAAAACTGGATCTGTCATCATCTTCATCCATATAAACTGGAGGTTCATGAGATGTCATGAAAGTTGAAGGTTTGAAAAGATGTTTATTTAAAGGATGCTGCCGTCTACTTGATGACTACAGTGAAAAAATGATATATTTTTACAAACATTCCTTGGTTATTATTTAAGTAATCCTCATTGATAAAACCTTGCCAGAAGTTTGCTCTTTTGCACTAAACAGTCTATCATCTTTCCAATTATTTTTAGTTAAACCTCTCTATCAGAGCCTCATACAGCTGGAGTTTTTCTCCCCCATAACAAGTGAAATCAGATGAACAGTGCAACACTTCTTTGGTAAGAACCCAGTAAGAAAGAGCCCTTACCATAAAAACCTTATCATCTAAATAAATGAGTCGGACAACAATAGAAAAACAGAAAACAAAGCTGTTACAATTTTGAAGACTGAGAACCAAACTGCAAAGATACTAAAAGACTTCCAAGAGTCATGAATTGTGAGAGTGCAAGACTAAACAAAGAAGTAGTTTTGCACAGGTCCAAGATCCAAGAGACCAGTCCATGCTTGGCACTTCTCATCAACTTCTTGTATTAATTTGTGCCTTAGAAAATCTAAGTCTACGCTAATTGTCCAGATTTCTTTCCTAGTCCAGCGAGAGAAAAGGCGCCATAAAAGAGGTTTCTAATACTTAGAAAGAATTGCTCTCTGAAGGTTCTTCTTCATTGCCACTGACTGGAAAAGGAACCTAAAAACCGTTAGATGAGATAAATTACTCCATTAGTGTATATCTAAAACCTTTCAACTTTAATGCTGTCTGAAGGTGTAGAATGCATGGCAGTTTTAAAATAGATTACTTAAAGGCACTCAGCCCCTATTACTTATTCCCAATGGAAGAATATTAAATATCAAAAAAGCAGAATTTAGGGTGAACGAAACTGACTCAACTTTTCACTTAGCTACTTTCCAGACCAGCATTTTGACATCTTAAATGTCAAATCGTACATTCCTCAATTTAAAGAAAACAGTGTGAATCAAAATCCAGAAGTATGGGAAGTGCTTTTTTTAATAATCGTAAAAGAGAGGATTGTCTTACACTGTGTCTAGCTTCTGTTATACAGATAAAGCATAAGGAATATTTACAACAGTTAATACTTTCTCTTTTTACGCGAGACTTTTTATCCGAAAGGTTCCTATATCAGTTACAAACCTGTAGTACTATAATACAGCCATTTATCTCTAAAGATGGATTCAACCTCTAAAGAGGGATCTAGCATTATTTTACAGTCGTGCACAGTTTAAAAAGTAAAGGCAAAGATCACACAAGTTATCTTAGATGGAATGTAGCTATGCAGACAGAAGTATAACAAGGAGTTGAGACTAGCCCCATTCACTCTTAAGGGAAGAGATGAAGTCTGTAGTAACGATTGGAAGCTGGTACCTCAGATCTGCAGAAGAACTACACTGCATAGAATAAAAATGAACATTTTGTTCTAAGACTAATGTACTATCCATTGTGTTGAATTTTTCCACCTTCTGCCTTATGATCACTGACTTCCTGTGTTTTGCTGCTTTTCTGGCTTCCTTTAAGATTTCAACCCCCCCAAAATACTTCCATTTATAAAGTTAGACAGTATTTCAGCTTGAGCTGACACAGTGATTTAAATTTTCTGTTAATAGAAAACAGATCTGCATTCAATACTAGATCTGGAAGTCAAGAAAGGAAAACTGTGTCTATGCTTAAATAGTAGCACTGTTATGCATACAGTTATGACGTCTGCTGGAAATACAACACGGCAGAGAGGAAACAGTCCGGGAGGTTCCTCGAGTGTGTGGAAGACAACTTCCTGACGCAGCTGGTGAGGGAGCCTACCAGGGGAGGTGCCTCGCTCGACCTGCTGTTTACGAACAGAGAAGGACTGGTGGAAGATGTGGTGGTCGGAGGCCGTCTTGGGCTTAGCGACCATGAAATGATAGAATTCTCAATTCTTGGTGAAGTAAGGAGGGGGACCAGCAAAACCGCTACCATGGACTTTCGGAGGGCGGACTTTGGCCTGTTCAGGGCACTGGTCGAGAGAGTCCCTTGGGAGGCGGTCCTGAAGGGCAAAGGGGTCCAGGAAGGCTGGACGTTCTTCAAGAAGGAAGTCTTGAAGGCGCAGGAGCAGGCTGTCCCCATGTGCTGTAGGAAGAACGGGTGGGGAAGACGACCRGCCTGGCTGAACCGGGAGCTCTTGCTGGGACTCAGGAAAAAAAGGAGCGTTTACCACTTGTGGAAGAAGGGGCAGGCAACTCAAGAAGAGTACAGGGATCTCGTCAGGTCATGTAGAGAGGAAATCAGAAAGGCAAAAGCCCAGCTAGAACGCAATCTGGCCGCTGTCGTTAGAGACAATAAAAAATGTTTTTACAAATACATTAACGACAAAAAGAGAGCCAAGGAGAATCTCCATCCTCTATTGGATGCCGGGGGGAACGTTGTCACCGAGGATGAGGAAAAGGCTGAGGTACTTAATGCCTTCTTCGCCTCAGTCTTCAATAGTCAGACCAGCCACCCTCAGGGTATTCAGCCCCCTGAGCTGGAAGACGGGGACGGTGAGCGGGATAAACCCCCCATAATCCAGGAGGAAGTGGTGAACGACTTGCTACGCCACCTGGATGCTCACAAGTCCATGGGGCTGGATGGGATCCACCCGAGAGTGCTGAGGGAGCTGGCGGAGGAGCTTGCCAAGCCACTCTCCATCATTTATCAGCGGTCCTGGTTAACGGGGGAGGTCCCAGACGACTGGAGGCTTGCCAATGTGACGCCCATCTACAAGAAGGGCCGGAAGGAGGACCCGGGGAACTACAGGCCTGTCAGCCTGACCTCGGTGCCGGGGAAGATTATGGAGCGGTTCATCTTGGGGGCGCTCGCAAGCCATGTGCGGGACAACCAGGGGATCAGGCCCAGCCAGCACGGGTTCATGAAAGGCAGGTCCTGCTTGACCAACCTGATCTCCTCCTAYGACCAGGTGACCCGCCTAGTGGATGAGGGAAAGGCTGTGGATGTGGTCTACCTGGACTTCAGTAAAGCCTTCGACACTGTCTCCCTCAGCATTCTCCTAGAGAAGCTGGCGGCTCATGGCCTAGACAGGTGTACTCTTCGCTGGGTAGAAAACTGGCTGGGCGGCCGGGCCCAGAGAGTTGTGGTGAATGGAGCGAAGTCCACTTGGCGGCCGGTCACGAGCGGTGTCCCCCAGGGCTCAGTTTTGGGGCCRGTCTTGTTCAATATCTTTATTAACGATCTGGACGAGGGGATTGAGTGCTCCCTCAGTAAGTTTGCAGACGACACCAAGCTGGCCGGCAGTGTCGATCTGCTTGAGGGTAGGAAGGCTCTGCAGAGGGACCTGGACAGGCTGGATCGATGGGCTGAGGCCAACTGCATGAGGTTCAACAAGGCCAAGTGCCGGGTCCTGCACTTTGGCCACAACAACCCCATGCAACRCTACAGGCTGGGGGAAGAGTGGCTGGAAAGCTGCCTGGTGGAAAAGGACCTGGGGGTGCTGGTTGACAGCCGGCTGAATATGAGCCGGCAGTGTGCCCAGGTGGCCAAGAAGGCCAATGGCATCCTGGCCTGTATCAGAAATAGTGTGGCCAGCAGGAGTAGGGAAGTGATTGTCCCCCTGTACTCAGCGCTGGTGAGGCCGCACCTTGAATACTGTGTTCAGTTTTGGGCCCCTCACTACAAGAAGGACRTTGAGGTGCTGGAGTGTGTCCAGAGGAGGCAACGAAGCTGGTGAAGGGTCTGGAGAACAAGTCTTATGAGGAGTGGCTGAGGGAACTGGGACTGTTCAGTCTGGAGAAGAGGAGGCTGAGGGGAGACCTTATTGCCCTCTACAACTACCTGAAAGGAGGTTGCAGCGAGGTGGGTGTTGGTCTCTTCTGCCAAGCAACTAGCAATAGGACGAGAGGAAATGGCCTCAAGTTGCGCCAGAGGAGGTTTAGATTGGACATTAGGAAAAATTTCTTTACTGAAAGAGTGGTTAAACATTGGAACAGGCTGCCCAGGGAAGTGGTGGAGTCACCATCCCTGGAAGTATTTAAAAGACGTGTAGATGAGGCACTTAGGGACATGGTTTAGTGGGGCTTGGTGGTGTTGGGTTGATGGTTGGACTTGATGATCTTAGAGGTCTTTTCCAACCTTAATGATTCTATAATATATTCTATAATATGACCTAGGAATTTAACTGAGGATTTGAATTCTCTTTTTAACATGATCCTACTTCTGGTGAAGAATGAACTAAAATACTACATAAAAGCAGACAGTTAAAAAATTATTTTTCCTGGGGGAAATGTATCTTCTGAATTAAGCTTAAAAGCAGGTGCATTAATGATATTATATAAGCATTAAATTGAAAATGATAAGCCATAATTGAAGAACTGAATACTAGAGTCCTAAATCTCTGATTCAGTTTTATTTTCACCAGTAGCAGATGATGGTTATACAGGAAAATAAACTGATGCATCCTGTTTAATTTCCTGTATCACTTATCAGAAGAGACATTATGCCACATGAGGAGATGTACACAGTAACTTCAACAAGACATTCAAGAACTGAATAGGCTTCTCACCTCCCCAGCAACCATTTAAAAAAAGCATCCTGGGCTATCCCCATGGCAAAATGCAAGTACCTTCTTGTAAAGCATCCCTTTTGACACAATCATTTACATTAAATATATCTATGTGTTTTATTCTCCTATAGATATGTGCTTTAAGTATCAGCGTCCAATTTTCATACTTCTACTATTGGCAATAAAGCAGATACCACAGTTTACAGCGTATGTGCATACTCAATATCAAAATAAGGACAAGCACAGCATAAGCATGACCCAGGCTTCCAATACCCCGTGCATTTCCTTTCTGCCACATTATGTTATCTCCATTGGAGACCTGGGAGTAACTACAGCCTGGTACAGTGCTGTCAATCTGTGCTCTAAGTAGACAGCTATATTAGCAGACTGAGAGCTCAATTCCCCCACATACACTATTTGTTTGATCTTTTCATCTGCTGTATTTCTTATGTGGGATACAAAGATAAAATGGAGACGCTACCTTAATACAAACCAGGGCACAATGACCTTACTCTTATGACTTGGTAATAAGGATATGAATCATACTGTGAAAACAGACRTAAGTATTAGATTTGTTCTACATACAAGCTTAAGAAAAATCTGTAGGATGGTAGCATTACCATTGTAGCATAAGAATGTTAAGAATTTTATAAAAAATACGTTTCACTCTTTGTTATGCTGTGTTTGTACGCACATCAGTGGGGTTAAAGAACTTTATGGATCACTGTTCAAATTAGCAAAAAATATGGTTAAAATGTCAGACATGTACTGATTAAATATTCCCACTATTTATCAAATACAGTGATCTGCTGCCTGGCAGCATTGCTCACATTCTGTAATAACAGTCTTTCCAAATAAAACTAAGAGGAAAGAAGAAAAGACATGTGACTAAGGTAATTTAAAATGGTAAGGTGACATAAACAGCTCAAAGGATTATAATTTTCAAAACTAAATTTTCAACCCCGTTTGAAATTAGCCCCACAGTATGGTAAACTGTACAAGTAATTTAGAGTTCTAACAGATGAATCTCACCACAGTATTTAAGGTATCAATGTTTCCAGCTGTTTTTTTGATTCTTCTGCCAGAAAGCGCTTTTCCAATAGACAAGGTGCCAGACAGAGTCATGCCTGCACCTTCCCTGCCTCTGTTTATAGAGCAGAATAGTAGATTAAAATCCTGGTGAAAGTAAAACGGCATTACCATGATGGATGGCAAACTGGAAAGCCTCTGATACGAGCACTCATTGCTTGCAGTAACTTCAGAGAATACTAGGAGACAACTGGGGGTGTGTAACATTTTAAATCATCAGAGATGAGCTGTGGTAGATCTTTCTATCAGGCCCCTCTGGCAGTAACTTCTGTTCCCAACCTTTCAAGGGACTAAATCTGCAAATTTGCCTTTTTGCAGAATCAATGTAGGGCTTACTCTATTCTTAATCAGAAAACATCACAGACACCTGGATGCAAAAAAGTAATGTTACTCTACAAAATCCCATTGTAACAGGTTTTAAAGAACTTTTGTAAACACAATGGTAACAAAAAAAAGAACCCAATAAACAAAACCCCCACAAAACCTGAGACTGCCCTCTTCAAATGTCTAGGGTCCTCACTAGTACCCAAGAGTACTACATTATTTCAATCAAAATATATGACTAGTCTGCATAGAAATCTAGAGTCTTTTCTTTTGCAAATTAAGAAGATTTCTCAGGACCATATTCTTTTCTCATCCATTCCAAGATCAGGAAAAGCACCGTATTTTAATGGTCATTTATATGACCATTCTATTTTAATGGTCATGTATGTTGCAAATCAAAATAAGACATGACATTTCAGTCTTAAGCCTATGCTTGTGCAAGTTCAGTACCCTCAGTTATATGTAACTTTCTTTGTTTTTGTTAATTAGAAGATGACAGTACAATATGAATTATAGGGCTCCTTATCCTCTTCCAACAGGGTTCTCATTATGCTCTTCTAGATCAATTACAGTAAACTTACAAATGAGGAAAAAGTACCCCAAGACCAATCATTCAACCGTGTTAGTTCAGCCTGCAATCTGACTGCTATGTTCTCTTTTCTGACACTTCATGTTCCCGAGATTATCTGATAGAGAGGTAATTAACAGATGTTGACGTGAAACTAGAATAACACCCAACTCACTCTACAGTGCTAATGGCAAAATAGAAAGATTTCTCTATTAAGTGAGAAATACATGCAAGGTGGAACTAGTTAGTAAGAAAGCACTAATAAAGACCTAAATCTATTGAAAATATTAATGATTTAGACTCAATTTGCACATAAATGCAAACAGAAATATGAAATTTCTGCTGTAATACTGTCTCACCTTTTTGGAGTATAAATATAAGTTTGGAGTTCTTCCTGGAACTGGAATACCAGCTTTAGTCAGTTTAATAAAATATTTTTGCACTCTACTGGCAACCTAGAAAAAACAACATGTGACAATTAAATGTCAAATGAAATGTAACGGGCCTTCACTTCAAAGTTTTGCCAGCATTGCTACATTGGTACAAGGACAAGAAATCCCCATTTTCTACTCTGCGACAACTGCTCTAACCATTACCTATCTTGCAATGCTGTATTTGTAATATTTCCAGACACTTTGAAGGCTTTCAGAGAAAAAAACTACCCCTGTTTAAAAGTACACAGGAAATCTAGCAAAAATTGTGATAGAAAGGAAAGAATTTTAGTAGTTTGTTACCCACTGAAGCTAAACTTATTCTTTCTTAACAATGACAGATAAATTATGCATAGTTGGCATACAGAAAGTACTTCTACATCTTATTTATGAAATAAGTAAGTATATATTTTAATTTTTTCAGGTATGGAGAAATATAAGTACAGATATGATCAGAGATCGGGTAATCTTGTATATTGAAATACTTAAGTATTGTACTGAAAATGTACAACTGAAATAGAAGAAATTAAAATACTGTGAACACAGAACATCAGCACTTTTTACTTCTGGTCAAAACGGAGAAATCATGTCATTTTAGGAGAAAAATCCCAACAAGGCGGATGCAGAAACACTCTGTGTCTCCACATCTGTGTCCTTTTGTGGATCTCGGCCCCAGTACAGAACTAATTCTTCTGTCTGCGAGTATTAAAATGCCTGCCCATTCTACAGTACTGAGGTGCAGGAAATTCAGCACTCCAACGTAACTCAATCTGAGAACAGTTGGTGTCACTATACTTGCTATATAGAATTAAATGCATGCTGTCAAAATCTAATGAACAACTAGGTCTGGGAGCTTTGTCATGGGCTTTGGGGCACTTTTAAAATTCTGTATTTGAGATCGAGAATGAGTCGCATTGTTATTAGTGAAATGCAGGCCCTGCTGTTACATTTTTAAGAAAAAGTGATTACTGAAAAGATACTGGATTTTATTTATTGCTATTTTAAAAAAAAAAAAAAAAAAAAAA